>CM068716.1:28971680-29571680 GCA_035079005.1 Fraxinus americana
AAAATTAACCTTATTCCTCGTGGGACGATAACTCACTCATCACAATTATTACTTGTACAACGAACTCGTACGCTTGCGAGATTTTCGCCCAACAAGTTTTTGGCGCCGTTGCCGGGGAATAACGGTGTCAATCTAGGGTATTTGATATTTTAGATTCACTTTAATTTTTATTTTTATTTTTTTGTTGTTTTTAGGCAATTATTACACTCCTGAGTTCTCTTCTATCTTTATTTTTTTTTTAGGTGAAGTTGGTATATGCAAAATCTTGACGAGCCAAATCTCTTTTCGTTAGATTACGAAATCGAAAAGACATTCAGAAATCGTAGGAGAGTGCAACGTCAAGCAAGGAGAATGGCTGAACAACAGAATCAACCACAAAATCAGGTTCATCTTCAAGGGCAAATACCACAGCTAAATCAACAGAGAGCCATCCCGAATGAAGCTCCTATTTTAGTTGGGGATTATGTAAACCCAATTCCCGCACCAGTGCAACCCGCCGTGGTATACCCTCCCTTCGGACAGCCTAACTTCCACCTTAGACCGGATGTCATAAATTTGTTCCAAAATCACCAAGACATCAGTTTTTTTGGAAAAGCCACCGAGAACCCTCATGAACATATTTCGGCTTTTCTCATGTTATGTGAGGTGATCAGTCACGAAGGGGTATCAGCAGACGCTTTTCGAATGCGACTATTCCCTCATACTCTGAAGGATGTTGCTAGAGAATGATTTCTTTGTTTAGCACCAGGAAGCATACAATCATGGGCTGATATGGTTCAAAAATTCACGTTGAAATTCTTTCCACCATCTCGTGTCCATCAAATCAGGAATGAAGTCCACACTTTCAAGCAGAAAGATTTAGAGAGCTACCCTGAAGCATGGGAGAGGTTCAAGAGTTTGTTTAGAAAATGCCCTAGCCTGGACATTCCTAAGAAGGCTCAATAATATCTCTTCTACTACGGTCTACAACAAGAGTTCAGGAACATGGTAGATGCTTCAAATAGAGGATCGGTGGATAAAACTTGATGTCGACGAAGCTTACGATTTGTATGAAAAAATAGCGGAAAATCAATCAATGTGGCCAACCGATAGGGAAGCTCCTAGAGAACGACGAGGGTGCATAACGTGGATGCAAACGACAAAGATTGGCGGCACAAATGGAAGTTCTCACAATGAAAATGGATAATCTATCTCAATCGGTCAACATGGTACATCAATCACTTTGTTTGCGGAGGTTGTGGAGCAGATCATACTACTTCATGCTGTCCTTTGGCGTCTACACAGGTTTTGCAGCCCGAAGAGATTAGCTACGCACAGAACTTCCCAAGGTTACAAAACAATCCCTACTCCAACACTTATAATCTGGGTTGGAGAAACCATCCAAATTTTTCATGGTCTAACAATCAGGTGCAAGTACAGGGACTAGGAGGAAACAATCAGAATGGACCACCCGGGTTTCAACAACAACAACATCAGCAAGTGAGAAAACAGTCGTTGGAGGATTTGCTATCTCAGTACATTACTAAGACTGAGACCAATTTTCAGAACCAACAGGCCTCAATCAAGAACTTGGAACAACAGGTGGGACAGATAGCAGCTGCGATAGCCAACAGACCACAAGGTACCTTACCGAGTGATACAGAGAAAAACCCACGGGAGCAGGTATTAGCAGTTGAGGCGATAAATTATGCAACTATTGAGCTCCCATCATTCACTTCCACCACCCCTGTCAAGGCTTATGTGCCACCCATTCCATTACCTCAAAAGACTTCACTGCAGCCAACAAATGCGAGCAAGTTCAAAGCCATCACTACTAGGAGTGGTGTTCAAGCATGCTTGAAATCACTGCAAAGAGGAAGGAGACTGAGACCACTCAAATATCCACTAAGGGCAAGGAACATGTTGAGCAATCTGAAGAAGCAACAGAAAAATATCAGCAATTAGTCTCAGACAGCCTACAGCTCAAGACAACAGTTCCTGGTAGGGGTGGGCGTGGGTTGGGTTGGGTTGGGTTTTGGCCCAACCCAAACCCAACCCACCGTGGTCGGTTTGATCTAAAATCAACCCAACCCAACCCATTTAAATGTCCCAACCCAACCCAACCCAAC
The DNA here is from genome assembly GCA_035079005.1 of Fraxinus americana. Taxonomy (NCBI): domain Eukaryota; kingdom Viridiplantae; phylum Streptophyta; class Magnoliopsida; order Lamiales; family Oleaceae; genus Fraxinus; species Fraxinus americana. The sequence continues at coordinate 28,973,789 of CM068716.1, forward strand.
CCAATCAAGTGTCGGTCGGGTTGGGTTGGGTTGGTCGGGTTGCCAAAAACTAATTTTAAATTTTTGTAGCCAAAAATAATATTTAGTCAGATTATATGTGTTGGATGTGATTCTAAAGTGTTAACCATGCACTAAACTTAAAGAAATGACTAAAATTGTTCTTAAAAGTTAAAACTATCTACCTAAAGTTACTTTCATTTGTTTAGTACACCAATTGCATAACTGGTCAGAACATTTTGGATTACTATCTTAAACCTGAACGTGTATTGCAATAACCATTGGTTGCTTCAAGGTGTGTTTTATGGAGATGGATTCTCCTGGAGTACGATATACTGACCAAATAAAAGCTAAGGCCAAAGGGTACTTCTGGTGCCTTAAACTTGATGGTGATTAAATGCTACAGAGAAAAATCTTAGATCTTGATGAAACTTGTTGTTTCTGTGAGGATGTCAACAGAGGCATCATAAACTCTTTGCTGTTACCTATTCTTTTATCATCAACTATTCGATTAATTGACACAAAGAAGCGGAAAATAAACCTAGGTTAACTAAATTATTCATCACAAAAACAAGAAAATAAGAAATGGGTGTGTTAAATAAAAACTATACTACATATCTTAAAATCAGAAAGGATGAAATCCGACTAACCTGACGATGAAATCAAAGACGAAAAATTTGGGGGAAACCGTCTGCTACAACACTGGTAATAAAACCTTCTAACACTTGATGGTGATAGAAAAGACCGATTCAGCGTAAATCTGCTGCTGCCTTGGTGGTGTTGAAGAAGAATTTGAGATGAAATTTGGTTTTACCTTGAAGAGTCTGGAGAGGAATTAGGAGCGTGAACGTTTGAGTGATGGTGGAGTCTGTGGTTTGGTTTTAGCTTTTAGGTTTTGTTTTCCAATTGAACGCTGTTTTTTTTTTTTTTTTTTTTTTTTTACTGTGTCGGGTTGGGTCGGGTTGGGTTAGATCGGGTTTAGGGTGTTAACCCGCAACCCGACCCAACCCGACCCGACCCCCCAACTCAATACCCGAAACCCACCCAAAAAAATCAAAAAACCGACCCAACCCGATCGGTTTGGGTTGGGTCGGGCGGTTTGATCGGTTTGGGTTGGGTTTTGCCCACCCCTAGTTCCTGGCACTTCACTCACATCTCTGATCCCGTTTCCTCAAAGGGTGCAAAACACCAAACTGGAGAGGCAATTCACTACATTTCTGGAAGTCCTTAAAAAGCTACATGTCAACATCCCATTCATTGAGGCAATCCTTCAAATCCCAAATTATTCCAAGTTTTTGAAGGAGATGTTGACCAAAAAGAGGAAGCTGCCTGAGCACGAAACCATAGCACTATCTGAAGAATGCAGCGCGATCATACAACACAAGATCCCTCCCAAACTGAAAGATCCAGGGAGTTTCATTCTACCCTACTCCATAGGAAATTTACATGATATAAATTGTTTAATTGATTCAGGAGCAAGTATTAATTTAATTCCCTTGCCTCTTTATAGGAAACTGGGATTAGGAGATCCTAAGGCAGCATCTATTATCCTTCAACTAGCGGATAGATCACTGAAGCATCCCTACGGAATAGTCGAAGATATGCTCACCAAGGCGGGAGAACGCATTTTTCCAGCTGACTTTGTCATCCTGGATATAGAAGAGACATATCACATGCCGATAATTCTTGGAAGGCCATTCTTATCTACAAGTCGAGCTTTGTTGGATTTTGATACTAATGAGATAGTCTTGAGAGTGGAGGATAAGCAGCAGAGTTTCACCATGGAAAATCCAATCAAGCAACCTTCATACTTGGAGGATTGCCAACGAGTGAATCATTGGAAGAGCTATAAAGGCAGGCCAAATACAGGAGGAATTGTTGGTAGGGATGATAAGGGAAACGTGATTTTGTGGAGAGTCAAAGATGAACCGAAGAAGTGCAACCATTGTCTGAAATGCATAATAAAATTCCCTTTTTAAACCACCATGAAGAGCCTAAAATAACAAGAGTCGAGCTAAAGACTTTAAACAAGCGCTGGTTGGGAGGCAACCCAACACTTCTATCCCTTTTATTTATTTTATTTTTTTGTTTTAAGATAACTTAGATTAGTTTTATTTATTTATTTATTATTATTATTTTTTATCCATTTTAGGGACTCATCATCCATACCTCGTTCCCCCTTAGGTTTTCATTATGTTAGTTGGTTTATTAGATGTTAAAGCTAAGTAACACTTGTTTCAGGTATTTGATCTTGAATATTTTATTTGACCGCATTGTGCAGGAACATGACGTCGCGGAACATTTAAACCAACCAGGACCAAGGAGCTCACGGGAGCAATATGAAAGTTAGCCATTGGATTACAAGCCAATCAGGGAAGTCTTTTCTTCATTTTCTTCCCCACCCCTTTATATGCGGATTTAGAATGTAAGACATTGAGAACAATGTCTAGTTTAAGTTTGGGGGTGGAAAACATGAGTTTTTATTTTTTTTTTTATGTGTTTTTGTGTGTTCTTATTGCTTTAGGGAAAAAAAATTTAAAAAAAAAAGTTCTTTTTGTGTGCTTGTGTGAGTTAGTTGGCCTGGCTGGCAATGAGAATGTATTCAATTATAAATTGATTTATGAATGGTGAATAATTGCATGCTTAGATTAATTTTTACTTTTCCATGTGAAATTTGATATATATTGAGCACGTGAATTAAGTTAAGTATTGTGTAAGAATGAGTTGATTTCATAATGGATATGTTGAAATAGTGAACCATAGATGTTAAAATCCAAAACCACTAAATTTTACATCCTTAGACCAAATTCAGAATAGTTTGGGGGGATTTCACTGTTGTGGGAAGATGTTGAGATAAATGGGGATTCCATGTGTGAAATAAAAAAATATTGTGTGGATTGTCTAAGGTCAATAGGATGCAATTGGGTGAAAATCTCAAGTTAGAGGTCGTTTTACTTGAATTGGTGTTTAATAAGGGGCATTACACTAATCAAGGTAAAAAAAAAAAAAAAATTATTTTATTTGAACATTTCTTTTCGTAGCCTTTATGACTTGAGCAATTAAGCCTGCAAGGGTCTTTAAAACCTGGTACCCTATGGTCATCTGACTTGGGAGTTATCGGCCGAAAGCTTGTTACATGAGTCATTTAGAAAGTTTAAGGGAGAGAATGACTCAAAAAAAAAAAAAAAATTTAGAAAAAGCAGATGCATGAAACAGAAAACGCACCAAATGCCCTGGTTATGTCCCAAACACTTGTTTAAGGAAATTCGACTTTTTGATAAGGGATTATTAGCCTAACTAAATCCTAGAGACTGAGGCAATCAAACTATAGAGAATCCTTATTTATTGATATATTGACTTGCAATTAGTGAGATTTACCTAAACTGGAGATGTGAGGATAGTAGAAAAATCAACCTTATGTCACACACTTGGAAAGAGCGAAAAGAATAAGTTTGGGGGTGTGTGAATCTTACGAGCGATGAAATAATATATTTGACCATTGAGGGCCGGGAATTGAAACAACTTATGAACACGCAATACTATGCTTAATTCTCCACAAACACACACACGCCGATTTTACATTGGAAAAGTAGATTTTAATTTTTGTATTGTGATTTTGAAGCTGTGCATAGATTGGATATTATGATTTCAATTTTGAGATAAAAAGCCAGGGTAACTAGCTATATCGTTTTGCATTGCTTGATTGTCTGACCACCAATTAGATAATTAGCATTGCATGTTTGTGTGTTTGCTAGGTTTTAGTTTTGTTTGAGGACAAACAAAGATTCAAGTTTAGGGGTTTGATAAGTGTATTTTCGACACTTATTCGGGGCTTAAAACTATAGACTTTTATTGATTTTTTGACAAAATTTTACATAATTTATGTTATATTGCATTGTGTAGGTAAAACTTTATGTTTGATGAAGGATTAGAGAAAAGAAGCAAAATATGGTGAAAAATGGTAAAATCCAAAGTTCGAGGATCAAATTACAAATACTCAAGAAGATACTTTGAAGATTGTTAGGAGACAATTTGATTGAAATTAGAATTCAAAAAGGAATGGAATATGATCAAAGTATTATCAAAATCAATTTCCAATCGCTCAAGATATATTCCAGATTTTTAGCCAAATATTGAGACCCATTTTTGGCAAAGTAAACGTCCGAAATGGAAAAACTCTATTTCAATCAAAGTTGTAGCCCTTTAAGTTATCTTTCCAACGCACTTTGAATCGCATCAATCGGATATCAGAAGAGAAAGTTATGACTAAAATACGGACTGCTGTGCAGAGACAAAAAATCCGCGCGCGAAAGCAACTTTCCTTATTCGATTAGAACTCTTTTGGAAACCAATTTGGACGTGATTTTCAACCAATTTTCGGCTCCTATAAAGAGAGAACAGCAGAATACATATGGAGAACCTCCCTAGACCTAAAAATCTCTATATTATACATATTTTGGAGTCGGAAATCCAATACACTCCCCCACATTTGATTTAAATACATTTTTTTTATTGATTTCGTAGTTATAAAACATAGTTAAATTCAAACCAACTATCTTTTGTTACACTTGCGAATTTAAATATATCGAATACACTAAAATTAACCTTATTCCTCGTGGGACGATAACTCACTCATCACAATTATTACTTGTACAACGAACTCGTACGCTTGCGAGATTTTCGCCCAACACATGGATTCATACCTTCTAGGAGGTCGAATGATCCTACAAGATTTACACAGAGCTAACGTGTCCTTAGAAGTCTCAACTTCCTAATCAAGAGTATGTCCCTCAGCAGGTGTGGGATAAGACTCAGGTTCATCTATTCGGTCAATTATATCTGTGGACTCTTGAACTCCTTCAAGATTTATTCTGCTCCCACTGTCTCTCCTAGAATAAACATTTTCTCAACGGGATTATAGAATTGATATCCAATTGTCTCTTGGATATCCACAAATATATATTTATCAGATTTAGTCTCAAACTTATCCGATTCAGTGCGCTTCATATAAGCATTACAACCCAAACTTTCATATGAGATAAGTTGGGCATTTCTATAATTCGTATGAAGTTTTGTCAACCGATTTAGATGGGACACGATTTAGTGTCAGCCCATGGCAATCAGTGCATGACCTCAAAACGATTTTTGAATGTTTGCATGGCTTGTTCGTAATTGCATTATATCTAATAGTATACGATTCCTTATTTCAGATACATCATTATGTTGCAATGTATGTGGAGGAATTCACTACGTGAGAATCTCATTCTCTTTTAGATAATCTAAAATTCTTCATTTTAGATATTCTTCACATCGATCAAATCTTAGCGTGAGAATATATTTACCTATTTGTTTCTTAACTTCTAGCTTGAATCCCTTGAACATTTCAAGAGTTTCATGCTTGAAATTCATCAAATATACGTGATCATTTCTGAAATAGTTATTAGTAAATGTGATGAGATAAGATAAACTTCATCTGACATTAATTGATATGGGTCTACATACATCACTATGTATTAGAACTAATAATTGTGCAAATCTTTCTCCTTTTCAAGTAAATGGAAATTTGGTCACTGTGTCTAACAGGCATGATTCGCATTTGTCAAATGATTCAAAATCATTTGATAATATACATCTCCATGTAAGTTTGGAATTGCATTCTCATTTATGTGACCAAATCTGCAATGCCAGATATATGTGTTATTCAAATTATCATTTTTATGCCTTTCAATTTCTATACTCATTATAGAACACTCAATATTTAGAATATAAATGTCATTTTGTAATTTACCATAACCATTAAGATCTTATCAAGATATAAAGGAACAACAATTTTCCTTAACATTAAAATAATTCATGTCAAAACATAAAATTTATTTAATGCTCTTGGTAATGGTGAGAATAAAAATAAACATTTCTCTAATTCCAATATTAAGCCTAAAGGCAATGGCAAGAAATATGTTTCTACAAGCAATGCAATAACATTTGCTCATTTTCAACGCGTAGGTCAATTTCTCCCTTCTATAGCGATATACTTTTATTTAGTTTCTGCATATTTGTACAAATATAAGATTCATATCTAGTACTCATGAAACTAATGAAGTAGATATAAGCCTTGCAATTTCTTTTCCAATGACTTATCATCCCGAAATGATAATAACGGTCATTAGATTTGGTATTGTCTTTATTTGCTTTAACCGTCTTAGACATCTTGGTTGCTTTCCTAAAGTATCCTTTAGACTTCCCTAGAGAAATCTATGACTAAGATTTACCTACTACAAACATACATGTTGGGTTTAACAATTTCAAGCATGTTCAACAACTCAATGAGCGTGCATTCGAGTTTATTCATTTTAAATTCATAATTAGTTATGAATAACTCTCTGGCAGAGATTGCAGAACCAAGTCTATACTTAGTTCATTGTTCATGACAGAACGCAATTGAGACAACTTCTCAAAGTAGTCAGTATCTTCAGCACACGAGCACTGGCTGAAGATTTTTCTGCCATTATGCACCAGTATAATTGTTAGGAAATCTTATATCTTTCCACACACGATTGTTTATCATTCAACACCTTGAGATGGAAAACCATGTGTTAGCATCTATACTCTTATGTTGTTATTGTAACTCAGATGACATAGTCGCAAACATCACACATGTTGCAGTACTATCGCCATCACTGTGTTTATTATAGCAGTCACCTCTTCCTTGAGTCATCAGCAAGTGTCTCTGGAAAGGGCTACTCAAGGACACAACCAAATTTCTCATGCCTGAGAACAATTCTCAGATTGCGGTGCCAATCAAGAAAATTTGATTTGGTTGTTGGCATCCAATATGCCTCTCAAATACACATGGTCACTCATGATTCAATAAATGTAAACGACGAAAAATAAAAGAATAATATATAATGCATCAATTAATTTAACATGGTATTTCATTAAATTAACTTCGCTCCTACTGTTTAACTCTATGACCCTCTTACATAAATTTATGGAATTCATACTTGACTCCCGGTGGGTTGGGATCCCATTTGTTATATTAAAACCTTGAGTGTACTCAACAAGCCTTAATAAAATATTTGGGTAGATACTATTATCAATTGTATCTCCATATAACTCCCAGATCATTAAGCTGACAACTCTTTATCTTCACACATCTTATGTGTTAGCTTAACATGCCTCTAAAATTTATTTCCTTGAGTGTACTCAACAAAAGATAAATTTTAATTAAGTCAAGCCCATCATTCAGAAATATCTAGTATTTCATAGTGTCAAACATATCCCTAATAGACCAGCCTTAAGTGTACTCAACAAGTTAAGATCGATTTAGGACTCTCGTGTTTCACTATAATGATGGAAGACGAATATGAATACAACTTAATATTTTAACATGCATCTAAAATATATCTCATTGAGTGTACTCAACAAAAGATAAATTTTAGTTAAGTCAAACACATCATTCAGAAATATCTAATATTTCATTGTGTAAAACATATCCATAATAGACCAGCCTTGAGTGTACTCAAAAAGCTAAGATCGATTTAGGACTCTCGTTTTTCACTATAATGATGGAAGGCGAATATAAATTGACTTAATATTTTTAACGAGAGATTTTTGCATGCAAATGTCTCATCGTAATATATATATATATATATATATATATATATATATATATATATATATATATATATATATATATATATATATATAAACATACATATAATAGTGTGGACGATTATGGACTTATACTATCTAGTCTTCCCGAGCCGTAAGAAAGACTAGTTGGTTAGTTCCTAGGGGGTATTGCATTGATTCATACAATGCTCCATCTCTATGGTCTCCACCTCTTCTTGTATCTTCAATTAGTCCAGCTGCAACATGTATCCTATACTAGTTGGTACGCAGACCTAAATAATACTGGACACGCAGGCCCAAAATAATAAGAGCTCGCAAGCCCATAAAACAACAAGAATAAAACTAACCATTCAACACATTCATATGGTCGAGTCCATAATCATCCACTAATTAAACATTCATCAAATAAATGCTTTCTTATATAATATCTAATATTATATGTAAACATGTTTCAAGTTTCTAACAATTAAGGTCGTCTAAACTAATTTAAACAAATGAATCGGAACAATTAAATAATTAATTAATCAAATCAATTAATTAATTTAATTAGTGGGCTTATTTAATTAAAATCAAATTTCAATTAAATATCAAATTAGAGTCCAACTCTAATTCTACAATTATAGGGATGAGCTATTTAATTAAAATCAAATTTTAACTAAATACCAAATTAGAGTCCAACTCTAATTCCAATAAAATTTTAGGACGAGACAATTTAATTAAAATCAAATTTTAATTAAATGTCAAATTAGAGTCAAACTCTAATTATAATCGAATTAATACGGTTGAATTTAATTAATACAAATTTTAATTAAATACAAAATAAGAGTCAAACTCTAATTTCAAGATATTATGGCGAACTTATTTAATTAAAATCAAATCTTAATTAAATATCAAATTAGAGTCCAACTCTAATTTTAAGAAAAATTTAGGGTGAGACAATTTAATTAAAATCAAATTTCAATTAGATGTCAAATTAGAGTCCGACTCTAATTTCAATAATATACTAGGGTGGATAATTTAATTAAAATCAAATTTTAATTAAATACTAAATGAAAGTCCAACTCTAATTTTAAAATGAATTAACATTTTAATTTAGGATAAAACTCTTAAATAAAATAAAATTCAATTTAGGGTCAAAGTTTAATATTTAAGTTAAAATCCAATTTGAATGAAAATATAAAAAGTCGTCAATTTTTTAAATAAAATTTTAAACGGGTCAAATTTGAAAATCTTAAAATCAAACCATTTTAAAATATAATTTAAAACCATTTTAATATTTAAATTCAAAACCCTTTTGAAAACTACAAATTGACCAAAGTTTAAAATTATAAACAGGCCCTTCAATTATTTAAATTGCATGACAGGCCCTTTTTCTAATAATTGCAAGTTTGACCCTAGAATCATAATTTCAGGCAGGGCCCTGCAATTTCGTAAATTACAAGAGAGGCCCTCGCCTCCACATCTTCTCTCCCTGTAACAGAAACCCTAGAAATGGCCCCTTTTTCGTGCGGTGCCGACGACACATTGCGGGAGTAACGATGGTGCACCGACTTTCAGCAGCTGGCGCACCACTAATCATTTGCAGCAGTGCACGGCGTTGCTGTGATCTCAAGCAACGGCGCTATTACAGCGAATGCGAGCGCCGCTGCTGCTTCTCCCCCGTGGCGGAGCACTGCCGTGCCACTGCCGGTGGCGTTGCCGCCTCCTCCGCCATTTTTTTTTTCAGATCCATTTTTCGACCTAAAATGTATTTTCTTTTCAAAACAGATTTTTGAATAAAAAATTAATTTTGTAAATTGCTAGATTCAAGAAAAATGATAACAATCAACTTTTGATTGTTATAACATGCAAGAACAATTTCTAACAAATACAAAGTAGGCTCTGATACCACTGTTGGGAATTTACTTAACATGCACAGCGGAAATAAAACAATTTTCAATTCCCACCACGGATCTGCATTTTGTTTAGATAGAAATTGTGGTGAGAATTATACCTTAGATGAATTCTGCAAACTCCTTTTTTTCGATTCTCGAATTCCAATGATCACGATCTGCAATCCAAGCTGTCCAATTATCCAGCCTCCAATAGTGATCCACACCGAAAACAAGAATGACGGCTAGGGTTTTCTTTTCTTGTGTTAGCAAGAATAAATGAAAATTCTCTACCGTTTTCAAACCCTAGTAGCATATTAATATAAGTCCAAGCGAGGTCGGCACATTTGTTAAACTTAACCCGGTCCAATATTTAATTAATCAAATTAATTAAAACTTGTCTATGAATTAATTAATCCAATTAATTAATTTGAGCATATTAATAAGCAACCCAATTAATCAATTATGAGATATGGATATGTGTCAATCTCAATTATCGATCATGTCTTTTATCCTACTATTAAGTTAATGTAAGTCGAAAACCCCTTTTCGACTTATGAGTTCACATTGGCCAAAGATTTCATTATCAACTTAATTGGATAAAATGTAGATCATAATCTCTTACTATCTAAGAGTGACGAATCATCTATCGATCATTCACAACCTTCATATAATTCTTGACATACCCGAACGATGCTGTATTAGCGACCCTTGGCAGAGCAACATCCAACACCATCCAAATATTACTGTCCTCATATAAGGTACTATGATGACCTCAAGTCAAAGGACCAATTCCACTATCGAACGTTAGAGATTAACCATTAACACTCAGATAGTTATCCATGTGGAATCTCCCCAGTGGGTCTCTAATGTTTTGTTCTATAACACAATATCCACGTGTTCATTCAAGTGTCACCACACTTTAACTTGTGAGATCAGCTATTTACTTCACAAGTAAGAATGACACACGCGATGGTCTATCTGTAATGACGATCTCCGTATCTCGTTATTATTTCGACCACGGACGATTTAAGATTCAATCATATGTAATTTGTATCTCACAATCACCAAGACTTGAATCTACGAATTCTATTATTTAATTTATTAGAATATTAATTCAATTAAATAATAGATATTGCCATACATATGAATCGATTATATATATCTATATATATATATTCAAAGTGTTTATGTCCAAAGTTGATTGGATTTTGGGCATAACACTTACAATCACTCATTAGTATCACTATTTTGGAGATCCACTCGTTACGGTTAAAATAAATAGTTCACCTCAATTGATAGATTAGTTGACCCTACGACCATATAATAACAAAATGACATCATATGCTTACCGGTCTAACAATAATCAATTTTGAACAAAAATATAAGTTGTGTTTGGATGTACCTCTTTACGAAAGCACCCAACTTATATTTTCACTATGTTATTGAAGATACTTAATTGCATGATCAATCAAAAAAATAATGCAAATTTTGTTCTAATAAATAAACAAAATAAATTTATTTAAAGACAATAAAAAACTAACTATTAGAGTATAAACCTTATTACTTTTGAGCACAAGAACCAATAATTCCTAAATTGCACAAATATTCCTTAGTGTCGCATATTCATTTCTTAAAAATATATTACAAGAGTACCATACTCCAAATGCCAGAACACTATTTTTCAAGGATTGTTATGAGCCAATCCATCAGCTAATAGCCTTGCTTCAAAGCACCAACGGTTTCCAGCCACTGGTATTTGAGTAGCTTTCAGCTCCAGTTGCACTAAGGATACAATGAAATACTGCTCAAAAACAGATTAATTACTACAAAAATGCCCACAAAACATGCCACCGTTATCATTTCACTATCTTGGTTGTTGATGAGTAGCTACTGTTGGATTTTAACTTTTCATGTGGCCTACATTTATAATTAATTGTGTATAGGGAAAAATTTATATATAAGAGATTACGTATGACACATTTCAAAACTAAGAAACAAGGTTTAAAATTTCAAAAATCAATTTTTTTAAAATTTTATTTATAAACCAATTAATTAAACATATATTTTATTAATTAAATATATTAAGGTCACAATTATATACAATTCGGTCACAAATTATTTCACGATCACAAATCAAAAGTGTTATAAGTCACAATTTATTCGTCGATCACAAATTTATCAAATTAATAAATCAAATATTATTCATTGGTCACAAATCACAAATTTTACAAATTAAAACTTATTTTGTGGTCACAAAATATCTATATAATTAATCACAAATTAATTTTCAGTCACAGAGTATCAAATTATTGATAAAAAAATAACAAATTTTTAGGTTACACATTATTTATTGGTCACACATTAACTAATTAATTTATTACAAACAATCAAATCATTTGTGCCCACCACCTCACCATGCCACCAGTCACATCGTCGTTGAAACCACCACCACCACCACCTCCCGACAATAAAACCATCATCTTAAACACCGCAACCAACATAGCCACCACCACCCAACCACAACCACCGCTCCACCACCACCACACCAAACCGCCAACATCCACCACTATCCAAACACCACTAAAAAATCAAATTCAAAATTAGTATAGTCACGTCAGATCATCACCACCACCTCCGCATCCGATCCACAACCATAGCAATCGCCACCACCATCTCACCACGACAGCACACCAAAAATCACAATTATCACCTCCTCTATCTCCATCTCCATCTGCACACACCATTGCCACTGTCATGACCTCAACAAATCTACAACATTATAATCTCCACATCGATTTCTTTAGTATTATATGCTACCAGCAAGGTAACAATGTAATCTCTGTGCCATTGCAACACCAACGAATTGTCGATGATTATACAAAAATTAATCAATGAGGATTCTGCTTTGTTATTGCACATGTGATTAGGTCACATCTCTCAAAAGAGAATGAAAAATCTTGTGACAGAAGTAATTCTTGATCCCCTTAATTTTTTAGACTTAAGCGTTTAAATTAATTACATTAAAAGGAAACAAACAAATGTAAGGAGATTATGTGCCAATAGGACTTCAGACGTCTTAGAACTAATTTATACGTAAATCTGTGGGCCATTTCGGTTGGTTTCTTGGAATGGACAAAGTAATTTATTATGTTCACGGACCAATTTTTCTCATATGGATACCAATATCTCATATATGAGAAATCCCAAACACTGAACACTGAATATTATAGCAGATATGACGGATCAGGAGAATAATGTCCTGGACCCTTTGCTAAATTTTCTAGATGAATGTAGAATTGTCCTACAATACACCATGCCAGGGTTCCCTAGCACGAAAGATGTTAATGAAAGATTAACAGAACAATTAAGGACACGGTAAGGAATAGAGTCATTTCTCCTTTTCAGAATCTCTCTATGAAGAAGCACTAAAGATTGTAGTTTAAATCCTCAATAAAGTTCCAAGTAAAGCAACTGTTAAGGGGTTACAAATTTTTAAAGATCCCACTATTAGGTCACTTTTTCGAAACGGGAAATGTTCAATTCCTTGAGGATGTAGAGTTTATGGGAAGAGATATGATTTTAAGGTTAAAGATTTTGTCTTTGACGAAGGATATGTATATACCTCTTCGGTTGCAATTGACAATGATTCGAACTAAGGACAAATTCTTCCTCCAAATCTTGTTCAATAAGCAATTTCGGATCAAGATGATATTACGAGACCCCTATACACAATCAAGAGATTGTTCTATAAAAACAAACTCAATAACCTCAAGAATAAATGACATTAAGGTAATCAACTAAAGAAAAGAGAAAGGCAATTCCGGAGGACTTTATAGTCTTTCTCCTAGAAAATAAAGATGACATTGGATTGATGGAAGAAGATCTGATTAATCAACTTTCATCAAGTCATGCAAAGGAATAATTCTCAAGAGTGGATTGATGTTAGGAATAAAAAGATAAAGTCGATGAAAGACAATGACATTTGAGAACTTATCCCATTTTCTGAAGGTGCGAAACCCATTGACTGTAAATGAATATTTAAAATTAAGAAGGATTCGAAGGGTGATGTGGAGAAATATGAGACTCGTCTTGTTATAAATAGCTTTACTTAAAATGAAAGCATTGACTTTAAAGAGACTTTCTCTTCAATTTCTACGAAACACTCTTTTAAGACTGTTATGATACTTGTGACACATTTTGATATTGAACTATATTTGAAGATTTATAAATTAAAGAAATTCATCTATAGGCTTAAGTAGGCATCCCGCCGAAATCATCACAAATTTCATCAAATAATTATCTCGTTTAGTTTTTAGATGAATTCAGTTGATGATTGTGTATATCACAAGTTCAGTGGAATTAATCATATTTTCTGGTATTATACGTCATGATATACTACTTGCCTACAATGATTAGACTTATTGTACAAAAATCAAGAGATTTCTGTCATGGAATTTCGAAATGAAAATCTTGGTGACACCCCTTTTGTATTAAGGATATTTATACACAGATGATCGTTCTCGAGGTATTTTTGGATTATCACAAAAGAGTTATGTTGATAAGGTTCTTAAGAAATTTGGGATGCAAGTATGTAAACCAAGTGATACCCATATTGCTAGGGAAGACAAGTTTAGTTCCAATCAATGCCCTAAGGATAAATTTAAAGAAATTGAAATACATAAAATTTCATTTGCTTCAGCAGTTAGGAGTTAATGTATACTTATGTTTGCACACATCCGGATATAGCATGAATTGTTGAAATACTGGATGGATATTTGGAAAGCAGCCAATTAGGTTATTCGTTATCTATAGAGAACTAAGGAATACATGATCACACACAGAAAATCAGACTAATTGGAGATCATTGAATATTCTGATCTTGGAATATAACTGGGAAATTTTGTCACTGGTTTGCAAATTTTTGATGGAATTAGAAGACCACTTAAATTATTTTGTGATAATAGTAGTCTTGTATTCCAACAGGAGCTCGATGATGTCAAAGTTCATAGGCATTAAGTTCCTACTTGTTAAGGAAAGAATTTAGAGTGGTCAAGTTTCTATAGAGCATATTTGGACAAATTCTCCATAATTGTGGATCCGCTTACTAAAGGGTTACCACCCAAGGTTTTTCATGAGCTTCATGCTTATATGAGTGTTCTATCTTTTGATGATATGGTAGTTTAGTGGGAGTTTGTATTTGGTTGTTGTCTGATTCAGACACATCTTATGCCTAAAGATATTCAGATTATTCTTCAGAAATAAAGTATTTAATTCAGTTTCACTCTTATTAAAGATTTTGGTTTAATCTCATTAAAGAATAAGATAGGACCAATTGGAAATATACATTTTTAGTTCACATTACTTGTAATTTTTATGTTACACATTCATACTTGATCTATATAAATCATTTGATTGTATTGATATACGTCACCATTGAGGTTTAGTTATGATAAAGGTAATGAAGACTGCTTTGATCCTATATTAACATAATCGATGAACGAGATTGTTCGGAGATACTTTTGGTTGTGATAGTAAAAGTTTTGAGTTCATAAAGATATACACATGTATAAGGTAACATATGTGGCTCAAGTGGGAGATTGTTGGATTTTAATTTTTCATGTGGGCCTACATGTATAATTAATTGTGTATAACAACTATCTTAAAGTTAAGCCCAAAATTAAATTGACCTAATAAAGAATTAAGTAATTGGGCTTTGTGCATCTAAATAAAGCATGAGCCGAATTATATGTGTAGGGACCGAATTCATTATGATTGTATTAACGATGGGCCGAATACATATGAAAATATAAATAGGGTTATGGCCCACAATTCATATGTGATTCTCATTTTTTATGTCATCCCATCAATATAGGAATAGGAGAAAAAGCATATTGAAAAGGAAGATAAAAAACCCACATTCAAAAACAAAGATTGAAGGATTCAAGAATCCATAATTATGAATCAAATTAAAGAACAAGACAATTATGATTATGGAGCAAGGAGTCACAATCACGATCAAGAACTCAAGAATCAAAAGAGTCAATATTCAAGATTCAAGACTAGGAATCAAGATCAAGTATTAGAGAATCATTCCCAGCGAATTAAGGTATGTTCCGCACTTTATAGTTCTCTTGATGATTTGACATGGAGGATATTGACAATTAAATAATTAGGTTTTCAATTTCTTGAAGTTTAAAGTTTCATAAAGAATTCAACAACAAATCTTTCGAGTTATAAATCTTTTACCTCCACTAAGGTATCAAAACTACTTTATCTATACTTTCATTGGGGACGAATACTTTTGTGACATGTATAGTACGAATGATTGGATAGCATTGAAGAGCATTAATTAAGAAAATAAAGTCAATTATGTTGTCTAGTCATGTCTCATACTGTGTACCAAAGATGCACTTGTTGTAAAGGTTAAAAGTCATGACATCTTGAGGTGAATGGTTTGGCATAACTATAAGTGAAAGTAGTACATGTTGTCCCTAACCTTTTAACCTTTTGACGACGGGATCCATAACCTTTGATTTCTTGCACCCGACTTAACTTCTGAAACATTTACTCCTGGGGTCCTTTTGTAATGAAAAGTGAGAATTAACCATTAAAAAGTCAAAATTTGGTAGAAAATTACTCATGTACCCTTAATTTGAATATATGAGATGAAGAAAAAATATATAAATAAAAATAAAAAGTGAAAATAGCAATGAGATCCTAACAATTTAAGCATTTGACAATGAGTTCATGAACCTCTGTTTTCTAGCATTACTTGTTGGTGTGTGTCTGTGGACAAAGACACATTTGTCGTATCACATTAAATCCTTGTTTCTTGTACTTGTACTTGCACTTATTTTTAATCTTTTATTTTTTCTCATTTTAAATTATTTTGTGTCCCACTAATCTGATCAAATTAGTAGCGGTCTAATCCCTAACACTTGGTATCAGAGCGTCATAATAAATGTTTGGACTAATGTGTACATTAAGCCCTTGTTTATCTATTATTTTCATAAAAAAAAATAATAATTAAGCACGTTTTTACAATAAAATATTTTGCACATAAATTCAAAAAAATTCTCTATCTTTTAACCACACATTCTACAAAAAAAAAAAAAAAATTACTATTTTAAAATTTATTTTCCCAAAAAAAAAAAAAAACTCTTTTTATGGGCATGGATATTAAATTAGTAATAGGGTCATAATTGGATGGGGCCCAATCAATGTTATAAAATATGTAAAAGCAAGTCACATTATTGTATGACTTTACATCTATGGATCTACCCTTCTCGTTTATTCAATTATTGCACACTTTTTGTTGAATGATTAATTTAATTTAAAAAAATCTTCAAAAATTAACATAGATTGTCGTAATTGTAGAAGATCCATTATAATGAAACTTTCATAATAGAACTTGATAACCCAATTTTGAACTTCTTAAATTCTTTAGGTCTATCATTCATTAAAAATATAATATACACAAGTTGAGTAGTCATATTTATTCCAATAGACCAGGTACACGCGTACCTAACTTGCAGAATGATAGTGCCAAAATCTATTTCGGTGTTGCTTATATTAGGGCAATTTGGCCCCATGTGATTGTTGGATAAAAAATTGTTGCAAGAACAATTGAAGAATAATGAAAAGAAAAAAAAAATCAATAAAAAAAAAAAATCAATCAAGACTTGTGATAGCATGATATCATAAAGTAAAACTGTCATACGTTAACTGTTGCGACTTCTTTGAACAACCTCTCTCGAGATATAAAAATCGAATCACTTATGCAGTTACAGAACTCTCAAAGTTTTCTTGAAAGTAATATTTCAATAAAATAAAATAATACTAGAATCAAGTATACCAAAATTACTGCAGATGAAAATGATTTTTGGTGCAATTTTCCAAAGTGAAGAAGTTGTATATATAGCCACAAAAATTATGACTTACACCACTATTAAGTTAGAATTAAATAAAAGATAATTGCGATTTTTATGATTTCATCAAGTAACTCTCCAACAGCTATATTTTACTGGCTAGTTTGACCAAATAAAAAATTTCGAAAATGAATAAAATAACAATACAAAATTTATTTTTGATTATGCTACATGTACATAAATTTTAACACATTGGTTTACACGTATATGAGGTAACATATTTAGGTACATTGATTTTGACAACACAAATTGTCAAATTTTTGACACATCAAAAGGTGTCAATCAAAATGTACACTTTGTGTGTACAAGTAGTTTAATCCATTTATTTTTATCAAAGAAGCACCATGGTCCAATAGTACACTTTTTAATATTCGTGTAGAATGTGATTCAAATTGTCATCCTCCCACATAAATTTCACACTTTTTACCAATCGACTATCTTATCCAATTTAATTATTTATTTCTATTAATATATTTAATACATATCTAATGGTGATTTCCTGCACAAACTCACTATCTAGTCGTTTCATTTGCCCCCACAAATTAGGAAAATAGTACAATTACACTTGGGCATCTTTTTTATCATTTTTTTCTTCCATCACCGTGCTTCTTTAGGACAACATTTGTGTGGGTCATCTCAATGAATTTTCTCTGGGTCCAAATTTGTTTGGACCAATGCAACCCCGTAACGTAATGGCAATTCCTATTTCTATATCCAAACATAGCAATTAATCTAGAGCTTTCAATTAGTTTAAATTAAAGGCTCTGATAATTTATCAAATTTATTTGTCAAATCCCTTAGTAGGAGGAATTGTCTTGTTTATTAAAACCCTTTACAATCCTTATTCGCACATCCAAACACACCATTTGATGAAATACATATAGATTATTAAAATAGTTTAAATTAAAAGTGCTAATATTTGTCAAAATTATTTGGAGGAATGGTCTCCATAAATTAATCCCTTATTTACTATTCTATATTATTCAATATTTTATTTTGGTCAATAATTCTTTAAGCACTCGTAAAGAGAGTTCAATTTGGCTTTAATTAGTTTAGGTTTGTTTGGTTGGTTTAAAGGTATCAGAATGTTTTGGCTACTTAATTATATGTTTGTTTTAGATTTTCGTTGATTATAAACATCGGATCCAACGAAATGTGTGTATAATAAGTGGTAGTATGTTGTGAGTCTTCAAAAATGTGTAAATAAAAATATTATTTGACCATATATGCTTGATTTTGTGTTGACTGCTTTTTGTCGGACTCTATTGATCCTTGTGAAACATTAAATAACTGAAAAAAAATGAAAGAAATGTATTATTTCTTTGAATTGATTAATGTGACAATCACGCTTTTGGATCATTTGTTATCATTGAAAAGAGGCAACACTCAAATGATAATCTTCTTCCATTGACTCCAAGGAAAATATTGCCCTAACTTGAGTTTTATGGTTGTCATAACCAAAGTCAACTCAATTTTTGCACAAACACTCATATTAGAAGCTTCCTTATTTTTGAATTGGCGTCATCAAACTGATCGTTGCTCTGATACCAATTGTAATGACTAAGAAAGAAACACAAAATAACTAACACATTGTAAGAAATATATTATTTATTAGAAAAAAAATAAAAAATTATATATATATAACTGGTGCTTAGCATAAGCACCAATGACATGGCACACCAATTAATTAGTTCAATAAATTCCTTGAACCTACCATTAACTTATTCACCAATTAATGGTGCGTCATGTCACTGGTGATTAGCATAAGCTAAGCATCAATACTTGGAAGATTATTTCTATATATATAAAGACTAGACTCACTATAAAGGAAAACACCTAAAGGAACTATTTCTGTTTCAATCAAATTCAATGTGTTCTTTCATTGTCTGTGTATCAAGCTTCAAATTGCCACTTTTCACTTTAATGTATATTAGGTACATAACATGCAGATTTCTGTCCAGAACAATGGCCTTAAATCGTTGAATTGAGAAGCAGCTTAGCGTTCAACCGTTACCTCTGACTCGACCTCTTCACCTTCCACCGTCTCTGCGGTTAATTACAGGTGTACGGCATTTGCTGTTGATAATGCTTTTCTTTTCTCGCTACTTGTAAACAAAACCATCAATGTCTTAAGTTTAATTTGCTCTTTCTCATGCTTATATCGATAGTTTTCCTTCAATGACCGATGAGACGAGATAGAATCAGGAAATAGGAATAGAATCGGACAAAGAGCTGTTAGCAGGGCCACGAGTAGGCTGCACATGAACTAGATGAATTAGAAGAAGATATACCCACAGACAGAACAGAATCGCTTGGGATTTCTCAGGGCAGGGTTCTTGCTTTAATAAGTGACATCGAAATGCGCCATTTGATTCTTTCCTTGGGAAAATTGTCCTAAATGCCAATCGGACCGGTCTATCTGATTTGACCAAAAAAAATCGGTAATCGAACTGAAATCCGATCTAGTCATAGGAGAAAAATCAGGTGTAAAGAAACCAGTGAAAAACTCGGGAACCCGTCCGGTTCAATCAAAAATCTGTGAACCGGTCACAATTTTCCCAGTTTCCACAATATTTTTGTTAAAAAAAAAAAAAAAGTAGAATGAAGAAGATAATATTTTAATCTATTTCTCTTGATTCCTAATAGCAATAGGACTTGGCAAACTCATTGTTCACTGACAAACCATTCAACATTCAAAATCCAAAAATACTTAAGTATTTAATGCTTATATACACAAATACATATGTGCCAGTGAAGAGAATACAAGGAAGCGATAATTCTCAAATCTAGAATACAAAGGAGGCAGTCATAACTGGAAAATAAAGGGGGACATGCAAATGAATTGAAATGAAGAAAAGCGAGCGGCTACAAGTGAAAGTCACTGGAATTTGAATGCATTTTATTCCATGTAGGGTTTTCTATATATGGACTTTAAAATATTGTTTTGGCCCATTTAATTTCAATATAAATTGGTCCATAAATAATAAAATGTTAAATAATCGATTTTCAAATGTTATTTTAATTAAAAGAAATTTTTAATGTTTATCTAAATTTATTTATTTATTATTTTTATTTCGAGTCAACCCTAGTTCAACTTCGATTCAACCATTTGACACTTAACCCTTTAACTTTTTCGGTACAAATATATATACCCAGACCCATCATATATATTTCCTTAAATCTGATTCATACCTCAATATAATTTTAATATAATTCTAATCGTTAGAATCCTTTTTCTTGATTGTTCGCATCGAGTACTCAAGTTTCTGGTTGCCAATAATTTTGTTTAGTGGTGATGCTTACTGTGAAATATTTGCTCTAAAAAACTAATCCACGTGTTTCTGTGTATGCCTCCACATGTTTAGGAGCTGTAAATTTTCCTCATGCGTGCAATTAGTTTTCTATATTAACAATGAATCAATCTGTGGTAGAAAAAGACTCGTGTAACTAACTGTCTAGAGAAACTAATTTAGAGCTTGTTTGCCTGAGTTTATGTTAGGGGTGTCCATAAGTCCCGAACCGAACCGAACCGGACCGAACTGAACCCGAACCGAATCGAGCGGTTCTTCATAAATTAAATATCCGAAGGGGTACCCGAATCGAGAACCGGTGGGTATGGGTCGGGTCTCGGGTCTAGACCAAGAACCAAATGAGAACCGAAACTAAATAATTTTTTTCATTTTTTATATTGAATTAATTAAATTATTTTTTTTCTAAACAAATTAGCAAATTAATTAAATAAATCAGATCATTTCGTAATTTTAATTTTAAAGCCCAAATCATTTTAAAGCTCATTAACCCATTTTAAAGACAAGAATGAAAAAACGGTGAAGTTTGGGATCCATTAGCCCATTTTCGAATTTGCTCATTAAATTTAAAGCCTTCAAATGAGATAAATTTCTAAGATACTTCTCTCTCCTGAATTTGCAAATAAATTTACTTTATGTAGTGTTGATATAATATTAATATCTATTTTTTTGTATTTGTATGCATTGAATTAATCTTATTGGACAGCTAGTTATTTATATATTTTTGAATTGGGTTACGTTAATTTGTAAAAGTTACGAATAAAATGTCATTAGTTGTATTTATGTAGTGTTGCTATAAATGTTAAAAAAATTAATTATGGTACGGAACCGAACCGAACGGAACCGAACCCGAACGGTTCCATAATTATATTTGGACCCGACGGCTCCATTTATTAAATACCCGAAAGTTTTGGGTCGACCCACGGACAGCCCTAATTTATGTAATCTACTTATAAGAAGATAAAATTTTATAATCTTTTATGGCTCAAAAGTAGAAAGAAATGAATAAAGTACTTATTTTGACAATAAAATACCAAATACTTTTAAAAAAATAACATCTATAGTTAAATTACTAAAAAGGTAAATTATCAAAACGTATTACTTTAAAAATAATTTTATACGTTTAAAGCTTATCGAACCATAATTAATGTGACTGAAGTCCACAATACATTTAGGGGATAAAGGATTTGATAGAAGGAAATTATTGATCACAAAATAGAATCCATTCTTCTGACGAGTCCAAAACGACCAAAAGCTAATGAATGTTTGTGGAGGTTGTTTGAGAAGAGAGAGAAATTGACATTTTTATTGTTCTGACTTCTGTCCATTTAGGGGCATTTTTGTCGGTTTACATCAAACATTAACTATATTCACAATTTCTTCAAATTTCGGCCATTTTTTAAATTAAAAATTTAAATGTGGACATCCTAAATAATTTCTCTTTATTTTATGATTGTGTAGGGGGGAAAGGGAGAAAAAAAAAACTTTTGACGTAAACTTGATCCTGAATTATTTTTATTTAGTCGAGTTATTCGTTTATTAACTATAAATATCAAAACTTTACCTGTATTCTTCTTATTTTACTTATCATTTTATTATTATTTAGTCGAGTTATTCGTTTATTAACTACAATTGTCATTCACCAATAACTTACTATTTACAACACTTCCCCTTGAATGACATATTACAAAATATCTGCCTCGTTAAAACCTTGTTTGATAAAAATCCAATGGGACAAAAAAAATCAAAAAGAAGGAAAAATAGTACAGTTATTTTGGAGTATTAAAGATAAATGTTGCCTCATTAAAACCTTGCTAGGAAAACCTAGTGGGATAAAATATAAGCGAAGGAAAAAGAGTACAGCTACTCCCCCTGATGTTGATCACTGAAAATCTTTGAATCGACGCATTCCAATCTTATGAACCAATTTCTTAAATGTAGATGTTGGCAGTGCTTTTGTAAATAAATCAGCCACATTGTCGCTTGAACAAATTTGTTGAACATCGATCTCGCCATTCTTCTGAAACTCATGTGTATGAAAGAATTTTGAAGAAATATGCTTCGTCCTGTCACCTTTAATATAATCTCCTTTGAGTTGTGCAATATAAGCAGCATTATCTTCATACAAAATTGTTGGACTATCTTTTGTTGAAATTAATCCGTATGATGCTTGGATATGATTGGTAATGTTCCTCAACTATACACATTCTCGGCATGCTTCATGGATTGCGATAATTTCATAATGATTTGAGGATGTTGCTATCAAGGATTGCTTCACAGATCTCCATGATATAGTCATTTCTCCACTTGTAAACACGTATCATATTTGTAATTTAGCTTTATGTGGGTCAGAGAGATAATTTGCATCTACATATCCCACTAAAGCAGATCCCGACTTTTGAGAATAAAATAATCTCAAATCAGTAGTACCCTTTAGTAAACTAATAAACTAACAAGTTTTCAAACTCACATCAACATTTTTGCATGCCACATTCATTTTTTTAACTTGAAGAAAAGTAAACTCAAGTGACTTTCAAAGCTATAGAAGGATGAGGACTATCAATATTTTTAACAGTTAACAGCAATATATGTATGGAAGGCAAATGGTTAACGACTGGGCGATAAGGTGATTAAAGCCAGGCATATTAACTAACTACTGCTTCAATAATGCCACCCAACAACACAACCATACAGCATCAGTCTGCAAGAAACAAATAGTATCCTAACAATAGAGTGGATGGACAACATCAATGAAACAAAATCTCAGAATCTGTGAAAGCGGCAAATAGTATAACAATTAAAAACTCCATATCTGAAGAACAGTCAAAATTACCTCTTCTCAATCTCCTCTTTATTTAGTGTATTTATCTCTAGTTCATTGGTGGAATCTTCATCTTTATCCACTATGTTTGCTTGGCTGTTGCGTGGGCTTTCCATTCAGTTTCCAACAAGTTCCCCTTGTATGTCCTCGCCTCTTGCAAAAGTTACACCAACGGTCATCTTTATTTTCCGGTGGTTCTCTACTTTCATGATTTTGTTTTGGGACACCAAAGCTATTTGAAGATGGCTTCTTTGTTGGAACCAGGACAGGTGCTTCAACAGGTGGAGAATCAAGCGTTACAGTCCTTCTTCCCTCCTCAGCTGGAATAATGGAGAACACTTCACTCAAGGAAGGCACCTCTTCCTTTCCGAGTACTTGCACTCGAACTTGATCGAATTCCATGTTAAGTCCAGTCAAGAATTCATATAATTTTTCTCCTTCTACAAATTTCATCATCATTACAGCATCATCATCACACTTCATCTTGAGATTTTGATAGTAATCAAGTTCAAGCCATGAACCATTCAAGGTATTATAATATTTAGTAACCAACATTGTACCTTGTTTAGTGGAATGAATCTTGCTTTTAATTTCAAAAACCAAGGCTGCATCTTTAACTTTGGAGTATGTTTGCTTCACAGTACCCCATATATCTATAGCAGTGGTCAAAAACATACGATTTCCACTAATTTCAGGTTGCATCGGGTCCCAAAGCCATGACATGATTAAAGAATCATCCACATCCCAAACCTCAAAATTTGGATCCTCTTAGCTGGGTACAGGGCCAATCAATGGCTGAGCTTCTCTTTTCCTTTCAATTTTGTTTGAACCACTTGAGACTAGATTAAGTAGTTTTTTCCATTCAGATGATGGGATGATTGAATAATCTGAAGTTCATTGAGTGATGTCTGGTTAGATTGATTGACAATCTGAGTTGGATTTGAGGCTTCGGAAGTGATAAACATTCTGGTTTACTTTTCAAGTAAAAGAGGGACAATCTTAGTCCAAAAATGGCAATGAAGGCCAGGTACTACCCAAAAGTCAGAGAAGAAAAAACTACAGGACTGTCTTAGGAGAAATTCCTAAGCTCTGATACCATATAGATGAATAAGAATTGATTTCTGATTTGTATTTGTAATGCCCCGAGTTCCGTTAACCCGGATCCCCTAAATTAACTAAAAAGTTTGCGGAAATAACTAACTTTTAAAATCACATTTGTAACGGTAAACCTCATTGGCAACAAAATTCATTTGATTAACTTCAAGAAAAATCATTAAACTTCAAGACATGAGAGTTCAAATGCATGAATTGAAAAGCTTAATTGACTTCATCCATTATATCGTGCCACCACTGCCCCATCAGACCAGACCGTCTCCGAAATCTGCAATTGTGGTTAAAAAAACGGAATGAGTATTTCGACGAAATACTCAGTAGACTCATCGCTGCTAATTAATTTACAGAATAATTGAACACATAATCATGCAAAATATACAGTGACATCATCATCATTTTTGGCTCATTTTCTTGAAAATCATAAGCTCTTTAAAAATCATAGGGTGTGGGTAGTCTTTCTCGTGCATTTAAGCACATAAGTTATGCATAACATTCTCATCTTATCTCATAAGAGATTCTCTTCTCTTCTCATGCAATAAAACATATAAGTTACGACAAACGTAACAACATCATATATCTCATATGACATATTCTCATCTCATGCATTAAAACATATAAATCACGTAAATTCACATAATACATGCAATTATAATTTAAACTAATTAATGAGGGTGAGTCTACCTCAAATGTCTCGAATCAAGTAAAAAGGGGAGCGGGAAGTAACTTCAAACTCTTAAACGTCTGTACGTTTCGTCTAGCCAAAATAGAAAGTAAGTTTTAAATTAGTATTCCGAAATTTAAAGTTTTAAAATGATAAAATAAAGTTTAGAGACTAAATTGGAAGTTATTGAAACTGAAAATAAATGTTTAAATGCTAAAAGTAAACTTTTAGAAATTAGGGACTTAATTGAAGATCTTATGAAACTGTAAATAAAAGGTTAAGGCTAAGAGTGTGTTTGGTAGGGATTTTTAGGAGAAAAATTGATTTTTGAATAGTGATATGATGGGAAATGTGTGGTTGAAAAAGAAGAAAAAAGTATTGATGTGATGGAAAATATTATTTTATTGAAGAATGTGTGGTTGAAAATGAGAATTGATTTACTGTAGAAAAGGAGAATTGTTACCAAACAGGCTCTAAAATTAAAAGTCTGATGACTGAAATAGACTTTTGCAGAAAATAATGGGCTAACTGCTGAAAACAGAAACTCCAGGGTCTGTTTCATTAAAAATGAAAACTCTGGGGACTTAAATAAATACTTTTAAAAAAACTGGGGGCTATGGTTAAATTTCAAAAATAAAAAAATTAATTAAAAATCAATCTCTCTCTCTCTCTCATTTCGAATCAGAGAGAGAGAGAGGAGGCGACGGGAAGGGGCGATTTCGCCACCTTCTTTCGATTCCTCCACCACCGACCGGTGGTGGTGGCAGCGCCACCACCTGAGGTGGCGCCGACGGTCAGGTAAGTGGGGGTTTCTTTTGGGGCTTTTGGTGTTCGGTTTTCTTTCGAATTTCTTGGCAGAATCGAGTTGGAAAGGGGGTAAGTTTGTTGGGTTGGTTTACTTCTTAATTTGGGACTTTTGGGTGTTGATTTGGAGGAAAATGGGGAATGTCAATGATTGGGGGTTTTGGATTTTGGGTGGAAATGGTGGCGGTGGTCGGGTGATGTTGGTTGGTTTTGGTGGTTTTGGGTGTTCTGCTGGGAAAGTGGCTGTGTGTTGGCTATGGAGATTCCCCATTAATGGTTTATTTATGCTTAGATGATTTGGCATTGATTATTTCCTCGTCTATGAATATACAAAAGGAAAATGTAGTATTAGATGAGATAATGGAGTGAAAGCTTAAACAATAACTCCAGCAAGACTAACTTCATTACAAGATCATGCGTAAATTTAGATTAGTAAGTACTACTCCAGCTACACAATAGACATAAGTGAAAATACTAGCAAGCAGAGTTAGGCATTGGGTGATTCGATTCAAAATCTTCAAGAACCAGATGCATCCCATTGGATTTTTAAGCAACAATTATATAAATAAATAAATAAAAATAAAATTTTGAGTGTGAACTTACTTGTTGAGATAACTACGATAATGAAATTTTCGATGAAATTTTTATGCCAGTGAATCACCATAACTATAATAATTATTCTCATCTTTACTATACGTTCTCTTTTATTTGAGTCTTTCAATCATTCTCATCCTCACTATACGTTCTCTCTTATTTGAGTCTTTCAATCATCAACATTCTCCACGCTACGTCATTTTTAGAATTGTAATGGAAATAAGTATCTAAAAAAAATGACGAAACAACGTTTATAAGAACGAAAGAAACATGAATGACAAAAAACACATCAAATTCAAAGATTCTCAACTAGAACGACACACTGCAAATAATATTATAATTTGAGATTTGATGTATACAATTAATGGTAGAGATAATAAATTTGTTGAACCAATTCTATAATATTGAAATAGAGAATCACGGAAAATATATGTAACTCTCTTTGTTTTCAGCGTACATGACAAGATATAACAATTCAAATACAAAAATATATAAATATGGGGATCCCAATTTCATTCTCAAAGGGCATAATTCAATTTTCTCATTTTAAATTCAGTAAGGGTGTGTTTGATGAATATTATTTTGAAAGAATGTATTTTGGAATAGTAGATTGATAGAGATTGTGTGGTTGAAAAAGAAGGAAAAATTATTGATGTGATGAAAAATATTATTTTATTGAAGAATGTGTGGTTGAAAATGAGTAGAAGAATGAGAATGAAAATTTTAATGTATGTCAAACAGAAACTAAGTAGAAAATGTAGATTTTACACAAAATAAAAAATAAAAATCCGAGCCGGCCCAGCCCGAAAGCTCTGGCCGAGCCTCATTTTTTTTGGCAGGGCTCTACTCGGGCCCAAAAAAGCTGAGCGCCCGAGCTTTTTTTTTTCTTCTTCTCGGGTCCGACTCGACTCGACTCGACTCGTTGACATAGTTAGGAAAATGTAAGTGTGTGAGGCAAACCAAGAAAATGAATTCTATAGAAAAAAAGTATATCAAACAAGACAAAAGTGAAAGTTGGAATTTGTTTTCCATTTTTCATAGAAAATAATGGCCTATCAAACAGGTCTTAATAGTACTTTTCTATTTGCCAAATTTGAATCAAATCCAACAATCTCATCTATGGACTCTGAGACAAAAAGACAGGTCACAAGTTTCTTATAGATTACTTTTGAATACAATATCTTTTGATTAAAAATTAATATCATTTCCATATTAAGAACATGTTTGGTAGAGCTTAAAATTCAATTAAAATTGAAAATATAGTCGTTATTGGGTTCCATCCGTCTAATAAAAATCAACAATAATGACTAATTTTTTAATTTTAATCTGATTTTAATCTCTATCGAATACACCCTAAATATATATGCCAATTATAGATTTCCAAGTAGAAAATATTATTTAACTAACAAATATCATATGGTAGGTGGGCACTATTAAATGTTCCACGATGCTGCGATACCTAACTTTTTTACTAGGGTTATTGGCTCAAAACGTCCCTTCCATTGAAGGGTTGTGTGGAAAACATCCCTACGTTTGATTTTTTGGTGCGCAACGTCCCTACCTATCAAGTTTATTGTAGAAAACATCCCTACCTTTCATTTTTTGGCACAAAACGTCCCTACCTTCTGCATTTCTTTGCACTGAACGTCCTTTGCACATTTTTTTTAATTCAAAATGACCAATATACCCTCCTATGTAAATTGAACAAGAAAAGAAAAATAAAAAAAGAAAGGATAATTGGCGCAAAACGTCCTTACCTTTGAAGGTGTTTGTGGAAAACACACTACCTTTCATTTTTTGGTGTAGAACATCCCTACCTTTCACATTCTTTGCGCTGAAGGTCCTTTTCACCAATTTTTAATATAAAATGACCCTTATACCCTCCTATATAAATAAAAGAAAAAATAGAAAAATAAAGAACTAATTACAATCAAAGTCCTAAACGTTTTTAAAAAATACAAGTGAGTCCAAAATTTATGAAAATATTAAAAATAAAAATAAAAAATAAAACCCCCTATCTTCTCCTCTGCCTCTCTTTGAGTGGGGTCCCTTTTATATTACTGGGTCAATAATCCCTTTTATTTTT
Source organism: Fraxinus americana (assembly GCA_035079005.1). Classification (NCBI taxonomy): domain Eukaryota; kingdom Viridiplantae; phylum Streptophyta; class Magnoliopsida; order Lamiales; family Oleaceae; genus Fraxinus; species Fraxinus americana. Next base: position 29,002,607 of record CM068716.1, read on the forward strand.
TTTATTTTTAATATTTTCATAAATTTTGGACTCACTTGTATTTTTTAAAAACGTTTAGGACTTTATTAGTTCTTTATTTTTCTATTTTTTGTTTTATTTATATAGGAGGGTATAAGGGTCATTTTATATTAAAAATTGGTGAAAAGGACCTTCAGCGCAAAGAATATGAAAGGTAGGGATGTTCTACACCAAAAAATGAAAGGTAGGGTGTTTTCCACAAACACCTTCAAAGGTAAGGACGTTTTGCGCCAATTACCCTTCCTTTTTTTATTTTTCTTTTCTTGTTCAATTTACATAGGAGGGTATATTGGTTATTTTGCATTAAAAAAAATGTGCAAAGGATGTTCAGTGCAAAGAAATGCAGAAGGTAGGGACGTTTTGTGCCAAAAAATGAAAGGTAGGGATGTTTTCTACAATAAACTTGATAGGTAGGGATGTTGCGCACCAAAAAATCAAACGTAGGGATGTTTTCCACACAACCCTTCAAAGGTAGGGACGTTTTGCGCCAATAACCCTTTTTACTAATATAGGCGCGCCCATTAACTCTCGTTATTTCACGTTTTGGCTCATTATTTAACCCAACTGGATGGACACAGCTGTATCGACTGCTGTTCATATCATTTCAAATGTCAGAGAATCCAAAAAAATCCAGTGAAACCCATTGACATATATATCCTCCATTTTACTTGTGCAATGTCATTCTTGCCCTTTCCATCACTCAACCAGATGCCAAAACTAGGGGCACAAATGTCATTACGCACACTAACCAATTTACTAGTCAAACTCATGTGAACCACATAGTTGTGCTTAAATTACTTTACATTATTGGACTCCATTATTTCAAATTAGGATAATTCTTGTTGTACATCACCTTGTACATCAAGGTGTCCATAATGGACACCCGACACCCTCTCATTGGAGGGAGTGCCGACCCCACCAACCCTCCCTCCAATGAAAGAGCGCCAGGTGTCCATTATGTAGACCCTTATGTTAGTGGTGATGTACCACTAGCATTTCCCTTCAAATTATAATGAAATGAATAGTAACTTTTTGAAGAATGTATAATTAATTAATTATAAATAAAGATTTTTTTTAAAATTTATGTGTAATATTATTTTACTAAAGAATATGTGGTTGATAAAAAATGTTTATGCGTTTAGACGAGGCCAAAGCGTAAAAAATTGTTTTCTTATTTTTAATATTATTTCAAAATTTTAATCATTTTAATAATAATTTAGTAATTAAACTAAGGGTTGTGCTACTTGTATATTATGGCATCCATAATGGATGACATAACGTACAAGTGGAATTATCCTTAACTAATACATACCATCATCGAAAATTATAAAATACTATATTTACTTTCTAAATTCTACAATTAGTCAATTTTATGATTTTTAAGTTTATGAAGTGCAAAAATTAAATTATTTTTCATAGTTTTAACTTTCAACTAGATAAGTCCTACTTTAAATTTTCTAATGTACTTTTATTTTGATTTTTGTACGAAAAAATATTTTAAAAATTTGAAATTAAAGTCAAATAAATGGATTTTTAAAAAAAGTAAAGAAATTAATAGAGCACCATTAGACGCGCATTACCAAGATGTGACGTTTCGCCCGAACCTCATGCCTAAACGCCGCTTAAGCAAGCATAAATTCCCAAATTTTGAATATTCTAACAATAACAAATTTTGAATGTTCAAACGAGGAGTAATTTGAATATTTTGAATATCCTTAATGATTATTGATAATAACTAATTAATTTGAATAAAATAAATCTAATATTAACTACTTGGAACCATCATAAAGAGGGTGAGAAATTTGTGGAACACCTGGGGTTGCTACTGCATGATTGCCCATTAATGGTTTATTTAATCCAAAGATAATGCATTTCGTAAAACTCCACATAGTTTAATAAGACGTCACATTTTCTTATATTCAGTAAAAACACAACGTTCTTCTATTGCTCTTCGTGCCCCGGAAAAACCTAAATATGACTTTGGTTGAAGAAGATGTTTTATAAAAATTAGGATTTTTGTTAAAGTCCAAGTTAATATAAAGGAAAAACCAATAGGTACATAATTTTTTTTACAGAATTTACACAGAATTTTGAATTTTATCTCACAAGGAGGTGGGCCCATGTGAGATAAAATATTGCCAAAACTCCCCCACCCACCCCCCATTGTGTGGTGTCTGTAAGTATAGGATTTTTGAAATCCTGTACTTGTAGCAAGATTGTAATATAAAAGGTCCAAAAACATTTAATGAACATTAATATTAGTGGATGAGTTTAGAGTGATAAGTTTTATTTTTGGTTTTATTCTTGTCTAATGAAGTAAAATTACATAAGGTTAACAATGTAATATATAAAATTTTCGAGGGTAATTATAGTCACTCCTCAATTTTTATTAATAGTACCACATTTTAATTTCACTTATGGTCTTCAATCTTTGCTCATTGTAACTCATTGTAAAACTTTTGCCCCATACTTTTTTTTGGTCGAATTTTTATCTTGAATATTCTATTAATTAGCACATCTTATTTTTTATGATGATTTCTATTAAAATATTTTTCTTTGTGTGTGATTTAAAATGGGGAAAAAATAATTTATCAAACTTTTTCATTAATTTTTTTTAAAAAAATATGATTAAAAATAAGTTATTTTATGCTTTCCATCATACTTTTTTGACAAAAATCATTGATATGAGATGTGTTAATTAGTAAAATTTTGAAGATAAAATGTGTAAAAAATAAAGTTAAGGACATAAGAGTTACAGTTAGCAAAGATTGAGGATTTTAAATAAAATTAAAATGTGATGTAACAAATAAAAAATGTAGTATAATCAATAAGTGGATAAATATATAATAATGGTGGATGAAAACAGTGACTCCCTAAATATTCCCCTAAATTTGATTTATATATCAATATAATTCTAGTCATTAAAATCTTTTCTTGATGGTTTGAATTGAATTATTGAGAACACAAGTTTGTCATCTCTTACAGTTGTTCTTTATTGTATTTTGAAATTAATTGATATCCTTACAACAGAATTGCTAAGAATCATTGCCAGTTGTCAATAGGTTTGTTTGATGGTGGTGTTTACTACGAAATATTTGCTCTAAGAAACTAATCGACATGTTTTTGCATATGCGTGCACATGTTTAGGAAGGAATTGAAAATTTCTTCATTTTGCTATATCTAACAATGAATCAAAATGTGTGGTAGAAAAAAATTCATATAACTATCTATAGAAACTAGTTTAGAACGTGTTTGTCTAAGTAGTCTTCGTTCAAGTAATGAAGTAAATAAAAAACTTTTATTTTATGGCCTAAAAGTATAAATAAGTAAAGCACTAATTTCGACAAAAAAGTACCAGTCACTTCAAAGAAATAACTTCTATACTTAAAATTCAGGTACCAAAAATTGTGATTTCTAAACAGAGAAACTGACGTCTATAGAGAAAATTAGAAAAAAAATTTGTACAAATAAGTTTGTAACGTAAATTGTATATTCTAAAGGATGAATCGCATCCTTGACGGCCCCCACCTGCCCTGCCTGGGCCTTGGTGTGGTTATTAATGATTTATCGACTGAGGTTAAAAAAAAAAAATCTCTTTCTTACTCGTTTTTAAGTTTTTCATTTCCACAGCATCTGTGTGCGTCTAAGAGAATTTTTTTCCCCAATCTCCATGTGCTATAGATTTTGGGAATTTTCAGCAGAAGAATAAACATCTAAGGCTTAAGGAGGATCGACAAAACCAAACTGGCCTTGATATGGTGGAGGATACACAGCTGTGACGTTAGGATTTCTTAACGATGTCCTCCAATGCTCAAGTCAAAGTGTTAGATAAGGAATCTAAACATCATTCAATAAGACAATTGTATGAATACACTTTAACATAATTGCGCTTGTATCATTCAATAAGACAATTGTATGAATACACTTTAACATAATTGCGCTTGTCTAGATGAATTTGTTTTCGGAAATAATTGATTTTTGGAGCATTGAAATGGGCCCCACATTTGTAATTAGAGTGACTTTTATAAACATTTTGTATATTGGTGGTGGATGACGGGATATTGGCAATGGTCAAAATAGTGACTCCCTAAATATTTACTTAAATTTGATTTACATATCAGTATAAATCTTTTCTTGATGGTTTTGAATTGAGAACACAAGTTTGTGAGCTCATACAGTTGTTCTTTATTCTATTTTGAACTTAATTGATATCCCTACAATAGAATTGCTGAGAATCATTGCCAGTTGTCAATAGTTTTGTTTGATGGTGGTGCTTACCACAGAATATTTGCTCTAAGAAACAAACCGACCTGTTTCTGCAGATGCGTGCACATGTTTAGGAAGGAATTGAAAATTTCTTTATGTGTGCAAGTTCGCTATATCTAACAATGAATCAAAATGTGTGGTAGAAAAAAATCATATAACTATCTATAGAAACTAGTTTAGAACGTGTTTGTCTAACCTTAAGTAGTCTTCGTTCAAGTAAATAAAAAACTTTTAATCTTTTATGGCCTAAAAGTGGAAATAAGTAAAGGACTAATTTCAACAATAAAGTACGAGTCACTTCAAAGAAATAACTTCTATACTTAAAAGTCAGGTACCAAAAATTGTGATTTCTAAACAAAGAAACTGACGTCTATAGAGAAAAGGAGAGAAATTAGAAAAAAAAAAAAAAATTGTACAATTAAGTACTCTAGTGTGGTTATTAATTATTTATCGGCTACGGTTAATAAAAAAAAATCTCTTTCTTACTCATTTTTAAGTTTTTCATTTCCACTGCATCTGTGTGCGTCTAAGAGAATTTTTTCCCCAATCTCCATGTGCTATAGATTTTGGGAATTTTCAGCAGAAGAATAAACATCTAAGGCGACGTTAGGATTTCTTAACGATGTCCTCCAACGCTCAAGTCAAAGTGTTAGATAAGGAATCTGAACATCATTCAATAAGACAATTATATGAATACACTTTAACATAATTGTGCTTGTCTGGATGTATTTGTTTTCCGAAATAATTGATTTTTGGAGCATTGAAATGGGCCCCACTTTTGTAATTGGTGTGACTTTTATAAACATTTTGTATATTGGTGGTGGATGACGGGATATTGGCAATGGTCAATATTGACAGAATTGCGCTTGTCTAGGTGCATTTGTTTTTGGAAGTAATTGATTTTTGGAACAATGAAATGGGTCTCCTTGCAGGAATTTTGTAAATAACTCTTCAATATTTTTAAAATAATTACGCTTGTCTGACGTGCTTGTTTTCAAAATAATTGATTTTTGGAGCATTGAAATGGCCCCATTGCTGTCATTCTGATTGAAAACTTGCCATCACTTTACATGCCCACAATAGTCGACCATGTGATTGCATTTTGTTCCAAATGCCTTTTTTGCCCTTTATTGTTGGCCAAGTATAAAATCAAATGGTGGAGCAGAGTGTTGGTTTGTTGCTTTTAATTAAAAGGGATAGCCATGTTATTTTGCTAGAAATTTGGACGGAGAAATAGTCAGATAAAACACTCCTAACATAATATACCTAGTCGATCGATCATTGTATTGTGTCTTTTTATTTTATTACGAAAATTTTGACCAATTATATCAAAATACGATAAAATTGTTTATAAAAGTCAGGTTTTGCTATTTAACTAGGGCCTATGGAAAAATATTCCCACCTATCATAGGATGGCACGTGCAATACATGTAACAAAACCCATAAAAGGCACACCAGAAATAGGCAAATGGCAAAAGTGGGCCCATTTCAACGTTCCAAAATTCGATTATTTCTCAATACAAGTTCACCATGACAAGCGCAATTATGTTAATGTGTAATTTTGAATATTGACAATATCCCCATCATCCGCCATCACTACCAATTGTGGCATTGTTGCAACTATTTCTTAAGCACAACTATTGCCTATAACAGACATGCATAGTTGCGTGCATTTATTTGTTCCGGACGTTATTTTGGTGCACATTTTTCTCATTTCGATCAAGCAACTCGGATGGAATATAAGTAAAATTTGGAAAACTCTATTTATGGATTTAAATTGGTGAGTACCCAAGTGAAATTTATCCCTGTAAACTAGTGTGATTTATCCCAGTTATTAGTTATGGGAAGGAGCTATTTCCATTTGGCTCTTTGCTTAATCTCTGACTAGGCATTTATGGATAATTTTCTTGATATTATAAATATTAAACAATAAAACTGGTTTTTAGTTTTGCCAATCATACAATTATTATCTCTTAGAGAATATAAGAGACATTTTCATGTTTAAAAAATCGCATTAACCTTTCATTTTTTAGTTTTAAGTATCACATACATAATCGGGACACTTTTTGAGATATATTTTAAAACGAGATCGATATATCTAAAATGTCATTATGAAAAAAAAAAATACTCAAGATTAGAAATAGAGGAAGTTAGTGTGACTTTTCAAAAGTTGTAAGACTTCAATAGTAGTATTTTTATTGTTTGTAATAGTTTCTTGATGACATGTCACCAATGAGTGTATGGCCGACTAACGACTATATATTTACGAATCTTTCTCCTAGTACAGAAGAAATCCTTCTATAAAAATTACCGACTCTCACATAGGGTTGGGCCCCATGTGATTTAAATATTACAAAAAAATAGGACCCACCTTGATGTGTGTAATTTGTATGTTTTACAGAAATTTTTTCCCTGCAAAGGTTTTCAAATATTTGATGAATTAAGATAGGGAAAATTGCATCCTAAGCGCACAATCCATTGTTCTATTCGCGTAAGTCGTCAACCTTTCTTTATAACTTGTATTAGTTGTCAACGACAAAAATCGTTTAAATCTTCATTAAATTGTCCAGTAGTCCACATGATAATACAACGAATTTCAGACTTTTAGATACAAAACTCAAGTTAATTAAATAATAGAATCACGCTTTGTAAAGCCAACCTCCTTTGTAGAAAAAACAAGGTCCAATGTGTTCAAAAAACTTGTTGATGTAGTTCTGTTTAGTCTCATTTTCTAAAACTCATTTTTTCGTCAAACTCTTTTCAACTGTGCATTTCATGGAACTTAAAAATTTTATCAATTTTTAGATGACATATTTCATCAACTTTTATGAGGTAATAATGTACTTAATTGTACAATCTTGTTAAACATCGTACATAAGGTAATTGGACAATATAGTGACCAAGATGAAACATTATGAGACTTAGGAATAAATACTATGGAAGTAGAGGAGAAACCCTGTGGCATGGTGGATTGTCGAATATAGCTCTAATAGGGCAGAACTAGAGATAAATATTAGGGTGGGCTAAAACCATCTTTTTCTCTATTTTTTTTTAATATTTATAAGATATAATCTCATAATAGTCGAGATGTTTCGAGATTTTTGTATAAGATATAATCATTGAGTACTAAAATTTATAATTATATTGACAATTTCCTAAAAATTATTGGGCTATATTCCATTGCAAGTAAATATGCACCTAAAATTGCATGAAAAAAATATTGAGAAAATTTTAAATCATATCAAATTCTGTCAATTTGATTTCTCTTCACATGTGATATATGAGAACTAGAGTACTTTGAACCTTTGAACCCTCACTAATATCGATGGTCGAGCAGCCTCTATACCAAAGAAATTATTAACGTGAAAAAATGCTACATTCATAGTCGTACTTGAAGTATTAATGAAGATTCATGGATTGTGAATGAGAAATAAATTTAATTTATGATGTAGTTAATTACTGAAAAAATATTGAATTCATTCTTAGTTCTTCAAGGTGTGTTCTAAATGAGTCGACGTCTCAATGTAAATATACTATTAAGGCATCAATCATGAGTTGAGAAATTGAAAAAATTCTATTGCAAAAAATAATACAATTCACAGTGAAAATTATCGGTAGTCGCTCTACATGATATACATGTGTCGCTTTGTTATTTGATGTATTTATGTAGCCATTTTTTATTGCAATATGCATCAAATATCATAGCGACACATGTATATCATGTAGAGCGACTATTGGTAGTCTTCACTATTGAAAAAATATTGATTCGGCTATATTTCATTCCATTCAATGTAAATATACTATTAAGAGCTAGGAACCCGAGAAAGGAGAATGTGAAAAGCGATACGATAAGAGAACAGGTCTTTTCGACATCGATCATGAATTGAGAAAGTGAAAATATCATTGAACCTAAACATTAGAATATTTTGTAGAAGTGTAAAAAATTTCTAAGAATGCATAAACTCGTGCTTAAAAATATTGTTTGTCATACGTTGATACTAATAAAGATTCATAGATTGTGTATGAAAAATAAATTTAGCCCCTGTTTGTCATCAATTTTATCAAATATTGTTTACTACAGTAAATAATCTCTACAACATATTCACTCAATAAAATATTCTACACACAAACCAATAAAATTACTTTATTTTTCAATCACACATTCTCCAAAAAATACTATTCAAAACAAGATTTCTTCTCCCAAAATGGGAGACAAACAAGCACTTATATACGAATGTAGTTTATTATTGGAAAAATTATTCACTAATTATCATTCCTTATATATTTTTGGGTATTGCTAAACTGGGTCATTTTCTCATGGCCCAAATTTCTGGATCAAATATGGTTACCACGGGCTACACCAGGGCAGTCCTTTTTTCCCCCCAACTTAAGACTCTTCATTTAACAAAATTTTATGGGGTACTTACAAAAATACCCTTAAAATTAGAGATGTTTTGAAAAATCATGTGAAAGGTTTTTAGGAAGTAAAAAATACTGTGTAAAATGAAAAAAGTGACGCAATGTCACTTTTTAAAAAAAAAAAATTGTCACTTTTTTTTTAAAAAAGTGACAAAACTCAAAAAAGTGTCGCTCAAAAAGTGAGACAAACTCAAAAAAGAGACGCTCAAAAAGGAAAAAGTGACACAAACTAAAAAAAAGTGACAAATAACAAAATAGCATCATCCATTCGTGCAGCACCAGTAATCACGTTCTTAAAATAATCAGCACGTTCAGGCAAATCCACGTGCTGATTATGTTAGGAAAACATAAAATATTATTTCATTTTTTTATCTTCTTAAAAAGTGACAAAAGTTTAAAAGGTGACAAAATTTAAAAAAGTGACACAATGTCACTTTTATAAAATTGAAGAGCAACTTTGACATCCCTTGATGATACTGCGTAAAATAAGTAAGTGACAATCTCACTTTTACAAAAAAGTGATTTTGTTAATCAAAAAATGACAAAACAATAAAAAAAATGTGACAGAAAAAAGTGGCAAACACTAAAAAAGTGACATGAATTCAAAAAAAAAAAAAGTAACAAACGTTCAAAAAAGTGACAAAAAGTTTTAAAAAACTGCAAACATGCGAAAAAGTGACAAAACATCAATAAAAAACATTCGAAAAAATAACAAAACACCAATAGAAAAAGTGACAAGCCATTCGTTCACCACTCTTCTTCTCACAAAATCTTACAAACAATCATAACCCACAACTTTCAGCTCCAAAATAAGATTAAATCACACAAACTTATCTTCTAAACAATTATACAAGAACTGAGTTACTGTCTACCAAGAAATACATAGCATCAAGAACACCTTCGAAGCAAAAAAGGACAACATGCAAAACAGTATAATCCAGCACCACTTTTTACGAGCTTCTCAAGCATCACAAGGGGAAAGCTAACAGAACTTGGACTCGATCTCTCAAAAGGAAGCTGATAAGACTAGAATGATGGAATGGTCGACGGAGCTGCCTGCTGTTGAAGTTTCCACCTTAAATATGACTGCTGTAACTTCCATGGAACATGTCATAAAAGGACAAAATTATTAATTAGGAACTTTAATTTTGAACAAAAACAAACATATACACAATATTCCTCTTTCCGGACATTCTACAAACACCATCGACATACTTAGTATTTTTCCTAATAAATTCGTGATCACTTTTAATATCATCTTTTAAATAAAAAATGAAGTAAAAAGTGACAGAAATAAAAAAAAAATAACAAACAATGAAAAAAGGTAATAGAAAAAAGTGACAAATACTAAAAAAGTAACATGAATTCAAAAAAAGTGACAATCGTTCAAAAAAGTGACAAAAAGTTAAAAAAAAGTGGTTTAAAAAAGTTATACATGCAAATAAAGTTTAAATATGCTAAGTTTGTATGAATTTAATTTTCATGCAATTAAGGAAAATTAGTATATTTGTTTTAATTGTTGTATGTATGATGTTAATTCCCTTTATACGCATACTATTAATATGCCATGTTGAATTTTTATCAATATTCATAATATGTTCTCATTTAATAAATGTCTTAGTATCAAAAATTAAGGTAAATTATGATTATTTAGAAATTCAACATTAAGAGCATAAAATATTCACAATTTCATAAAAACTTAAATGCGAATAATTCATAAAATTATGAATAATACATTGAATATTCATCAAACTTAATAATCAATAAACAATTTTGTAATTAACATAAGAAAGCATATGTACCAGGCATTGCTCTGTCTAAGGAAGTGGTCATTTGTAATGAGGCCTTAGCCCGATCGGTTCCTTGAGAGCACCCTGTCTCGGTGATTGCCTATTATGTTATCGCTTAATTGTTCTTAGGCATTAAATGAGGCCCGGTAATATGTATAGTGAACCATATAATCTTAAAATAATTGTAAGAGTGGCCACAACATAATAAAGTGGCAGAAATTTTAAAAAATGATAAAAACTCAAAAAAGTGACAACACTCAAAACGTGACGAAACCCCGATCATTTTTTGGGGTGAATTGTATCACTTTTAATAAAAGTGACATTGTATCACTTTTTAATAAAAAGTTAAGTGTAATGTCACTTTTAATAAATAAATAAAAAAAGACATACAATATCACTTTCATTAAAAATTGAAATGAAATACAATGTCACTTTTATTATAAAGTGATATTTTTAGTGACAGATTTTTTTTTTTTTTAAAAAGTAACAAACAATGAAAAAAAGTGATAGAAAAAGTGACAAACACTAAAAAATTGACATAACAACGAGTGCAAAACATTTTCCACACATGTACCCTGCATCCATTCAAATGCCCAGAATCAGATTTAAGCTAAAAAGAATTCCATAAAAGGGCATAATCAGTTATGACCAAACTTGAATATTGTTATTTGATCCAATATAGTATTGATCAACTGTCTTGAGCCAGCTCACATACACTGCCATTGTTCATCACAAAATTATTTCTCCATATAAAGTTCTCAAAATAGCATACAATTCCTTAAAGATATCAAAAGGTAGAATTTCTCCTTACCAAATTCTCGATTCATGCCAAAATTAGAAGGGAAACAAAAATTTGTTTACATCAAACAATTAAAACTAACCCAATATTTTTGCTGCCAAGAGATACCCAATAAGAAAGAAATAGCAGATTAATCAGGAAGTTAACTGAACTTTAAAATTCCGAGTTTTTTCAAATTCAGAGCAATTAAACAAAAAACCCACAAAACATAAACCATATACTCTAAAAAATTCAATCATTCAACTGGGTACACATACCCACCCCAAAAAACTTCCCTATTCCACTTTGATCTCAGAGAGTGGCTTTGAAGAAAGGCAAAAGAAGACCCCAAACATAAAAGAAGCACAAAATAATATCTAAACATATAAAAATTAAGTACATACATGCAAAGTGAACCAGATGGCCTTCTCAATGAGTTCTTGGACGTAATTCTCATCGTAATGGCGGTGGCCGACATCAGAGACCTGACGAAGGAGGGAAATGGCTTGGTCTTGCTCATGGCCTCCATCTGAATGTTTCATTGAAGCATCTAAACAGCATGGGAGTAGAGAGTTGAAATTTTTTGCAGTGAATGGTTTGGGAGTTTTTTTGGAATCAAGGGTTTTCATTTGGGGCTGTGAGGTTTTGAACGTATTTAATACGTGATTAAATGTTTTAATTAGTTTTAAGAGTACTATTCAAAATTCTCATTTTTAGAGGGTATTGTGCCTAATTTCCCCAAATTTATCAAACCATTTTCAAAGTAAATTGATACCATTCTCTCTCGCAGGTCTACTCTTCGACATCAAATTAGCAAAAGAGTAATGCTATTCATCATCACTAGTGTTAAGTATCAGTCTAAGTGACAATTAAATGATAAATTCAGTTAAATGTAATGTCATATAATTCATTTAATTGAATCTATAAAGTGTAGTAATGTAGACTCGTGTTCTAGTATCATAGGTGCTAAATTCAACCATGTGATGATGAGATCATTCGAGCATTGAAAACTTATTATAGACGTCGATTTTATGCTAGCACCTTGGGAGTTATGAGGCACAAGCAACAAATCCCAAAAAAAAAAAAAAAAGTAATTCTGAATACTATTAACTTAGTAATATGGCTTGGACCATTGATGTCATGATAATAACCATTGCAAATTGTTTGCGGTATTGTAAGATTTGCTCAGTTGAAAGCACGGTTTCTCGAACACAAGGTGGTGACGATGACGGCACCGAGAATTATATCAAGTCATTTCTAGGCTAAATTATAGAAAGCCTATGAATGTGGCACTTCTTTTGAACTATCCAAGGGAAAATGATGCAATAATGGAAAACATGGCTAATGAAGAGATTATTCTAGGTGTAATGGATACAGCTAATGATGAAGATCATGATCCTAATGCCATTTGTATTTTACCGTTGTTTCTTATAAAGAGGTCTTTCGAGCAGTAGTGATCTTAAACCATGCTACAAACTGAAAAAATATACCAAATGTGGTGTATGCCCTCCACAAGATCAAAGATAAGATTGAGTTCGATTTAAGCAAACTAGAAAAGCAAACAACTAGATATGCATATTTTGAGAAGGATAAGAATTAAGAAAAGAAGTTGTCATGTTTTTTCTTTTACAAGAATAAGTTATGAAGTTGAGAATAAGATAATCAAAAGAATTCTTAATGTCATATAAATTTTTATGTCACTTTAATAAATTATTAAGTTATATATTCAATGGGACCTTAAAAAAAAAAAAAAATTCTCATGTATTTAGCAAGAATATTAATTTAGCACATTGGTCCAACTCAAGACTCAAAAATTAATTTAATATTTAAAAGCGATCGTTAATTTAACGAAGTTTTACTACATACTTTAAATTTTATTGTCAAAAGTTAGGCTTTATCCCTACCATATGTATCATGTTATTTCAAAATATTGTATACAATAATAGCAACAAGCTAGGCTTTATTTTTAATTAATCCCGAGTTTACGAGAATCAATTTTTGCTACTAACTATATCAACTGAAACATTTTAAGCAACATCCCATACTAATGTTGGATAAACCTCTATTCCGACTTATATGGTGAGACCACACCATTCTACTATTGAAAGAGAATTTCTTTGTTTACACAAGACGTGCTCCAACCAGGGGCAAATGCAGATCATACCCCATGTAATTTTGAATCCGAAAATTTACATGAGATATGACTTTTTCAGATGTAAAATTTCGAAATTTTTTATGTCATATTTCATATAAAATTTCCTAATGATATGATGAAAATTACATTAAAAAATTTGTATTGCAAAAATAATACATGTTAATGAAACAATTGAATTTTTTTAAAGAAAATGTTAAACATTTTTCTTTAAAACTCAATTTTAACGCATTTTTAACTATTTTCGATATTTTTTTTGATTATTTGATATGCCTATAATGTAGTTCTCGAAATAAGTTTTGAGATGACATAAGCAATTTGTAAATTCGATTAGCGTACGATCGTCAAATAATTTTTAAAGTTAGTATGTTATCGAAATTTTCGAAATACTAATTTTGAACGGCTTACTTTGACAAGTCGTAGCATTTACTTCGATTGATCGTTTTGTATGCCATTAACGACGTAGAAAACTACAGCGTGAACAATTTGAAATTATATTTAGAATGCAATATTTCGCCTTTATTTGATGGAGAGTTAAGATTTTGTTAAAAGACAAGAAAAAAATTAAAATTTATTGTGATTTTGTCCCTATTTGATGGAGATTAAAATCAAATTTTTAGTAAATTTTGATAAAAATTAAATAGTTATTGATTCTATGAAATATGTTATTAAAATTAATTGTTAACTTTGATTTAGATTAAAATTTATATTTCAATCGATACCAAATATGACTTTATTAAGAAAAAAATTCAAAATTTGGGGGGCACGCCCCCCCCAGGACCCCCCCCCCCCCGGGTCCGCTCCTGAATATGAATATATACATTAAAAGTCTGGCAATACAAAAACTCATTATGTATTTAAATTGTGACTTCAATAATTTTATCCTGATAAAAAATAAATATTGGTTTTATCTCTGAAAATGAGTAACATTTTCTATACATGAAGCCGTAAACTTTTCTGTCTCACAAATAAACTTAACATTTATTAACGGACAAATAATATCAGGGACGAAAGCAGACAATTAAAGTTAGGGGGCACAATCGAACTTACAAATAAGTTGGGAGAAATTTTACACTCTAAAATTTACATCCAAAAAAATCATACCCTATGTAATTTTGCATCTGAAAATTTACATGAAATATGACTTTTTCGGATGTAAAATTTTAAAAATTTTTTATGTGATATCCCATAAAAATTTCATAATAAAATAATGCAAAGAGAAATTTGTATTACAAAAATAATAAATGTTAATGAAATAATTAATTTTTTTTAAAAAATGCGAGTTAGACGCTTTTTTTAAGATGTACATTTGATACATCTTAATATAGTACGTCCTCAAAATGAGATTTGAGATGATCTAAACGATTTGTAGATTCCACTACCGTACGATCGTCGGAGAATTTTTAAAGTTAGCATATTATCGAAATTCTCAAATCACTAATTTTAAACCCCCTATTTTGACAAGTCGTAACATTTGCTACGATTGATTGTTTTGCACGCCGTTAACGACATAAAAACTAGACTGTGAGCACTTCATAATGGTATTAAGAATACAATATTTCGATTTCGTTTTACATCTTATAATGATTTCGAAAATTGAAACAAAATATAGAAAATAAAAAAAAAATAGCAAAGTTGGGGGCACCCCTAGGTCCGCCAGTGGCCCCAACTAATGAAGTTGTCCTTTCGCTAATTTATCTTCAATTGTACCACGTCTGATGTCTGTTCTTATTTCTGATCTTGTTCACTTTAGATGAGTATACATCAATGTTAACTTTCTCATTAACCACGGCAAACAATTGTCCTTTTAACCTTGTAGAGATCTCCATGTTCATAAAATTATTGTAGTACTTCAATTATTCCTTAACCAATAAATGTCGCTTCAATTTTTCCAAATTTTCTTCCCATAAACACTGTTTAAAACAGTGTTCTATAATACACGCATATGATTTGTATTTCTTATATGCACGCATATCCTCAATGCATTTTTCGAAATGTGATCAAGTCATTTCTTTGACCGTATATTCGCACTTAAACACCAAAATATGCGCGTATTTATGTTAAAAATTGTGTCCAAATTAGCCTAACAGAATCCAACCCATATTTATAACCTTAAAAAAAGAAAATTGAGCACAATAAACATCAAATTAGCTTAAATCACCCATATTCGTGAATTATATAAAGCAATTTGTAGGGTTTTGATGTTTATACATATCAAAAATCAAAACAAATTTTTCCTATAGTTGCAAATTATCTACGTCAAGCCCGAACCTCCTTCATCTTTGGTCTACCTATAGTTTCACTATTGAGATCTTCATCAAGTTGTAGAAACTTGAAGGTACATATTTCATTTTTGTATTGTTCACTTAATCAAAACTTTGAAGGTCCTTTTTCTCCTCTAATTTTTAATTTTAGGAAAAAGTATTTTTCAAATTTGTCCATCTTTAGGTTATAATGATTTTGAACGTTTATTTTTTATCAAATTTTATTCTTGCTTCAATTTACTAAAATCCAATGGAGCAAAATGATTCTTCCATAGCATCTAGTTCTATTTCTCAAGATAATGAGCTGAAAAAAGTTTTGATAATGTTCAATGAGAAATTGCAGTTTGTTGAAGATATTAGTAAACCTAATGATGTGAAATGTCAGTAATGCACAAAATTGAATTGTTGATGGTTGTGATGATGAGGATAATGACAATGATATCTTACCTCTATAAGAGGTAATATAAATTTTCGAGTTGAAATAAGGGAGTCGGATGAAAATTATTTTTTATTGAATGACACGGAAGATAATTAACTTGGATCAAGAAGAGTGGATTGAATTAGAATTCGATAAAGAGCTAGACATGACTTATGAATATTTTTTTTAGCTAGGCGTTCAAGTCTAATTTAATAATAGGTATTTATTGACAAGTAATTGCAGTATTACGATTTTGAGCAATATATTTTTGTTGAAAAATTGAAGAATATGTATAAGTTCAAATAATTATAGTATTGGTGATTTTGAGCAATTTTTTTTTTTTTTAAAAATGCAAGCCAACAACATTCTTAAGAGCAATTGAAAAATATGATTAATCATTATTTATTTGACTTCCTTAAAGAAATAATTCCATCCTTACAAGCATATAAAAAGAAAACCTGAAATTGAGAAACAGGAAACCTATTTTAGCAATTGCAAATGATACCAAAACACGACTGGAAAAACATGTCAAAAATCAAAATTAGGAAAGGAGGACACACTTTCCTCTATTTTCCTCCTTTAAGAAGAGTGAGGACTTCTTTCTCGGTTGGTAGAGCTGGGATGGCTCCCCTTTTTGTCGTGGTGATTGCTCCACAGGCACATGCAAATTTAAGTACTTCCTTCAATCTAGGCTCTGTTAAGAAATATATGATTATTTTGTTAACATTATTTATTAAGGGTAGAATAGTCTTTTAAGTTTTCTTTATTTTAGACTATATATAGTCTCTTTGTATCTAGGTTTTATTCATTCAATTACATTATGCAGAATCAATAAAACCCTAGCCTCTTTTTCTTTTTCTCCTTTGGATTGTTTAACATGGTATCAGAGATAAGTTTTATGGGATTTGACATAATCTCAAACGCAGCTTCCGCGGATCCAACTTTTTTTTGAGAAGAGACGATTTTGGGAGGATTTTTTGTTCCGTTTCTGCGATCTGGTATTTCGTTAGGGTTTTTATTCAGTTTCTGCAATTGGTATTTCGTTAGGGTTTTCATTCGGTTTTACGTAATGGTATTTCGTTTCCCTTACTTTTGCTATTCGGGTTTCCTTCTTCTTTTCTTTTATTATGGCTACTGAAAGAGACGATTCGCTTCAATCTGTGAGTGTGAGGTTGGATGGAAAGAATTATTCGTATTGGAGTTATGTGATGAGAAATTTTCTTAAGGGTAAAAAGATGTGGGGATGTATTAGTGGAATTTCTGTAAAACCTACGGATATTGATGAGGGTTATGCTGCTTCAATAGATACTTGGGAAGCAAACAATTCAAAAATTATTACTTGGATTAACAATTCTGTTGAACATTCCATAGGTAGAGAGTTGGCAAAAAGTATGATACAAAGAAAAGAGGTTTGGGAACATCCGCAAAGGTTATTCACTCGATCAAATTTTGCAAGCAGTATCAATTAGAGAATGACATACGAGCTCTTCAATGAGAACAATATGAGTGTTCAGGAGTTTTATTCTGCTATAACAGATCTTTGGGATCAATTGGCTGTTACAGAATCGGCAAAATTAAAGGCGTGCAATGCCTATATTGTTCATAGAGAGCAGCAACGGTTGGTACAGTTTCTAACGGCACTTCGCAGTGATTTTGAAGGACTTAGAGGTTCAATTTTGAATCGTTCTCCACTTCCTTCGTTGATTGATTATCGATGAGTTATTGTGGTGAAGAAATACGTCTTAAGTCTTATTACGAAAAGGAATTCTTTCTACTCCTAATCCTTACGTGTTAGCAATGCCTTCTAAGTCATCGACTAATAATCATAATATGTTTCACGCAAAGGGCTACCGTGATGAGTGCGGTTTACTGTAAGGAGAAAGGTCATTGGAAGGCTCGGTGTCCTAAGTTGAGGCAATGAGAATCGAACCATGCGGCAATTCCAAGTTTGGAAGCCCTGGCAATCAATCACAATCGAATGATCGTAGACCACCTCGTCGGGGTTATAGACCACCGCAATTCAATCTTGCGTGACGGTAGCTCGCCGGGTCCTTTCACGGATCCCTGGTACTGCGAGTGAGCAATTTCGGAAGTTTCTCTCCTTACGGCCACAAGCTATGCCTTCTGTAGGTCGGTTGCCTCGTAGTTCTTCGGGTATGTCGCATTCTCGTTTGGGTCTTGGATTACGGTGCTTCACATCATATGTCTCCGGATTCTTCATCTTTTGCTTCCGTGTCTCATTCGTCTTGTATTCTGTCATGACCGCCGATGGCACTCCTATGCCTTTAGCGGTGTTGGTTCTGTCACACCTCACTTGTCTCTCCCTAATGTTTATCATATTCCGAAACTCAAATTAAATCTTGCTTCGTTGGTCGGTTATGTGATTACGGTAATTTAGTCACATTTTCCTCTTCTTCTTGTTATGTGCGGGATCTCCGATCTCGAGGCGATTAGGGACGAGCCATAGGAAGGGAGGACTATATATTTTGGATGAGTTAAAAGTGACAGTTGATGCTGCTGCTGCTACTAATGTTGATTTGTCATCTTTTCGTTTGAGTCCTTCTTTTTCTAGTTTTTATTTATGGCATTCTCTCCTAGGTCATGTTTCATCTTCTCGTTTGAAATTTTTTACTTCTACAGGGGCTGTAGGAAATTTGCAACCTTGTGATATTTCTGATTGTAGTGGATGTAAAGTGGCAAAATTCTCAGCTTTACCGTTTAATCGAAGTATTTCTGTTTCTTCCTCTCCATTTGATTTGATTCATTTTGATATATGGGGGGTCTTCTCATGTTGCCACAAAAGAAGGGTCTCGATATTATGTTTCTTTTATTGATGATCATACTCGTTATTGTTGGGTTTATTTAATGAAACATCGTTCTGAATTCTTTGAGATATACACAGCCTTTCGTGCTCTTGTCAAAACTCAACATTCTACTGTTATCATAGGTTTTAGGTATGATTTGGATGGGGAATACACTTCTAATAAATTTTGTGAGCTGCTTGCCTTAGATGGAACTATTCACCAAATTTCGTGTATAGATACTCCTGAGCAAAATGGTGTTGCTGAAAGAAAACGTAGGCACATTGTTGAAATTGCTCGCTCTCTCTTGTTGTCTGCTTCTGTTCCTAGTGTGTATTGGGGTGAAGGTATTCTCACTGTTTGTAAGTTTGATTAATACAATTTCATCTTCTCGTACTTGAGGTTTTTTCTCCTTTCGAAAAGTTGTATGGGTATGCTCCACGATTATTCTTTCTTTAGAGTTTTTGGTTGTACTTGTTTCGTTCTTCGTCCTCATGTAGAACGCGGCAAGTTGTCATCTCGATACGCTATTAGTGTCTTTCTAGGTTATGGTTAAGAACAAAAGGTGTATCGATGTTTTGATCAATAACTCGAAACTTTATGTGTCTCGTCATGTTGTGTTTCTCGAGCATATACCTTTCTTTTCTATTCCATCAACTACTCATAGTTTGACTAGATCGATCTTATTCGTATAGATCCTTTTTCTACCGATTCGATAGTTTGTCATCTCAAGTTCCTAGCACTTCAAATGCGATCGATCTGCGTATGCGACACTTTACTCTCCCGGCACACACAGCTCCCTCTTCTCCTGTGGTCCCTCAAGCTCCGTCTGAGACTGTGGATCCACCTCTACGTCAATCCATACGCATTCGTAAGTCTACAAAGTTACCAGATTTTGCTTATTCTTGTTATTCTTCATCTTTTACTTCCTTTTTAGCTTCTATTCATTGTCTCTACGAGCCCTCTTCCTATAAAGAGGCAATTCTTGATCCTCTTTGGCGGAAGCTATGGATGAGGAACTTTTACGCTTTGCATAAGGCGGTACTTGGGATTTGGTTCCTCTACCTCCTGGTAAGAGTGTTGTTGGTTGTCGTTGGGTGTATAAGATCAAGACTAGTCGATGGATCAATTGAGCGATACAAAGCTAGGTTGGTTGCAAAAGGGTACTCTCAACGGATATGGTATGGATTATGAGAGACATTTGCTCTCTGCAAAAATGTCTACTATTCGTACTCTTATTGCAATAGCTTCGATTCGTCAGTGGCGTATCTCTCAACTTGATGTTAAAAATGCCTTCTTGAATGGAGATCTTCAAGAAGAAGTTTATATGGCTCCCCCTTCTGGTGTTCCACATGATTAAGGTATGTTTGCAAGCTCAAGAAGGCGTTGTATGGTCTCAAACAAGCACCTCGTGCTTGGTTTGAGAAATTTTGTTGTGATTTCTTCTCTTGGATTTGCTTACGTAGTCATGATTCTGCTCTTTTGTTAAGTGCTCTGATGCAGGGTCGTATCATTCTATCTTTATATGTTGATGACATGATTATTAATGGTGATGATATTGATGGTATTTGGGTTTTGAAGACGAGTTGGCTCGACGGTTTGAAATAAAGGATTTGGGTTCTCTACGATATTTCTTGGGTATTGAGGTAGCCTGCTCACCTAGAGGTTATCTTCTTTCTCAGTCGAAATATGTTGCAGATATTCTTGAACGGGCTCGACTTACTGATAATAAGACTGTTGATACTCCCATTGAGGTTAACGCAAAGTATTCTTCTTCTGATGGTTTACCTTTACCAGATCCTACTTTATACCGTACTATTGTTGGGAGCTTGGTATATCTCACTATTACTCGTCCGGATATTGCATATCTTTGTTCATGTTGTTAGTCGGTTGTTGCTTCTCCTACTACGGTTCATTGGGCGAAATTCTTCGTATTTTGCGATATCTTCGAGTACATGTCTTTCGAGAGTCTTTTACTTCCATCCACATCTTCCTTGGAGCCGCGTGCATACTGCGATGTGCGATCATGGCGGTGATCCCACGGATCGTAAGTGCATTCTTGAACCTGTATCTTTTTGGGTGATTCTCTTATTTCTTGGAAGAAGCAAGAAGCAATCTATTGTGTCTCAATCTTCAACCGAAAGCGAGAATATCGTGCTATGGCATCCACTACCAAAGAGATTGTTTGGTTACGTTGGTTACTTGCAGATATGGGAGTTTTTCTTTCACATCCCACTCCTATGTATTGTGATAATCAGAGTTCCATTCAGATTGCTCACAACTCGATTTTTCATGAACGAACTAAGCACATTGAGATCAATTATCACCTTACTCGTCATCATCTCAAGCATGGCACAATTACTTTGCCATTTGTTTCTTCTTCTTTGCAGCTTGCAGATTTCTTTACCAAGGCGCATTCTATTTCTCGTTTTCGTTTTCTTGTTGGCAAACTCTCGATGCTTGTAGCTGCTGCATCGTGAGTTTGAGGGGAGATGTTAAGAAATATATGATTATTTTGTTAACATTATTTATTAAGGGTAGAATAGTCTTTTAAGTTTTCTTTATTTTAGACTATATATAGTCTCTTTGTATCTAGGTTTTATTCATTCAATTACATTATGCAGAATCAATAAAACCCTAGCCTCTTTTTCTTTTTCTCCTTTGGATTGTTTAACAGGCTCGTCCTGGAAATCAAGAAAGCAATAGAATTAGTGTTCTGTAAATTCCAAACTTAATTAGAATGCATAATACATTAACAATATTATCGAGAAATTACCTGGATAATGCCATGATCGTTGACAATCTTACAGGGAAGAGCTCCGACAAAAGAATCGCCAGCTCCTGTTGTGTCCACCACCTTGACGTGGTAGCCATCAATTGATCCATGGAAATTCTATTTACCAGCAAGGGATAGAGCCAAAGTTAAGGTTTATAGAGATAATGTTAACATTTAGTACATTTTTATATTATCAGCTACATTTAGCACACATAACTATATGTAGTTTTCTGAGCACAAGGCTTGGTTTATTTGTCGATTCTCTCGATAATTCACTAGTTGAGTAAATACATAAATAACAGGGAAGATATTTTTGTTGTCCTACTGATTCTTCACATTTAAAAAAAACATGGAATATAAAAAGGAATATGTGGGATAAAGAATTATTATAAGAAACAAAAAGGGAAAGGGAGAAAAAGACAGAACTTATGATAAAAGTATATTGGTATCTAAGATAGAGGGATGGAAGTGATGGTGTGATCCAAAATGGACTACTGTAGGTAGATTTTTGAAGCTGTGAATGGTATATAATCCAAGTTGTGGTGGTTGTTTCTTAGTTTATTTAGTATAGTAACATCAGGGTCATAGTGTTTCTTTTCCTAGAACATTTTTTCTATCATTAGCATTTCAAGAAAACATACTATATATCATAAGAATCCAACCAACTTGTAAGAAATTGTTTTCTGAATGTAGTAATGAATGTCTCTTTAATGAATTATGGTAAAAACATTATTCTTCTGTATGAATCACATTTTTCAAATAGTGGAAAGCTATAAAGATGTGTTTAGGAGATGCACACCAAATGCAGCCAGACATATATATATATTAAGTAATGCTGCTAACTGCCAAATGATGACATTAAAATATATAGACAGAGACAGACTGTTTCTTCTTTTAAGAGCCTCACCTACCCATTATATATGGCATTAATGCTCTGAACAATAGAAATCGAGAATGTGAAACTAACAAGTACCTTAGTGTAATATCTGCATCCCTTTTCTCCAAGGGTCACCAAGAGAAGCTTCAATTTGTCGTGCCATAGGGACATTGCAGAAGCATCATCAATCTTGTTATTCCCTGTGAGAAACTCGAGTTCAACATCACTGATCTTGATCACATCTGCCTTGTCCCATATGTTCATGATCTGCTTCCGGGCCTCGTCAGCTGAGGGCCACAGTGGCAGCCGGAGGTTGGGGTCGTATGAGAGCAATGCCCCGGCATCCTTGGCCACCTGCATTGCTTTCAAATGTGCTGACCTGCATGGCTCCACGATCAAGCTTATCGATCCATAATGGAATATTTTAGCCTGTGGAAATTTATGTAACAAGTCTTTTAAAAATGATTCTTTGACCAATTTCATCAAAATTATACTAAAAGAATAAACGATAAATATATCTTTCGATAATATCTGAGGTCGTTGTAGAAACAAAGAGAAATTATAGAACATAGTCTATGGGTTGGTAGTAAGAATTGAAAACTTGCATTTTACTCTCTCATTAGCCACCTAACGGCCCTATTATCTCTCTTTTTCAACTCTTTGACCGAAAAATTGTTCAATCTCAGTATTAACCTGAGAAATCTAGATCCAAATTGAAATGGATCTGACTAGAAAATTCACCTGGGCCTAATTAATGAAGTCGGTGGGCCAACCGTGCCGCGGTTTTACATCACTGTGACAGGATGTGGTAGCGCATGGTAGAACCAGCACGCGTCTACAAGAACCATTTGCTTTATCCGCCTCTCAGAAGGTCAAAAATTTCTTCTTACTTTACTAGTATCAAATAGGGGTGGGCATGGGTTGGGTCAGTTTTTTACTCAACCCAAACCTAACCCAATACGATCGGTTTGATTGAAATTCAACCCAACCCAACCCATGTAAAGATTGAAACCCAACCCAACCAAATGTCGGTCGGGGTTGGATAGGTCGGGTTGGAACAACCTCTCAACAAATATTAAAGTCCTAAAATACTGATTTTTTTTTTTACTGAATATCGAGCAACATTAATAGTCTTCCAATATCAATAAATTTCAAAATATAAAACAGTAAAGTCCTCCAAATATCCATCAAAATAACTATCCAATAACAATTTACGTAATGTATTACAAATTTACAATACTTAGGTAAAAAAATTACTGGGACTTGGCACGAGCAAAAATAGGTGACTTCAACCCCTGCAAAACTATTGGGAGTCTGGGACTTGGCACAAGCAAAAAAATCTGCCACTTCAGCCCCTGCAAAAATCTGTGACTTCAATTGAATCTGGCTGCAAAAATATGTGACTTTAGCTGATTCTGGCACACTGGTTACTCCTACATTGCTGGAAAGATTAAGCAGTTGAAAGAGCAAATTGCAACACTTGAAACGATTATTAATTAATAAATGAGAGAACACTTCCAGAAGTACAGAAGCCATTGTTAAGCCATATGTGTATATATGCCAACATAATTATAAGTAAAATGTAGTGAGAATTGTCACGAAAAACACAAAGAAACTGAATGTATTAAAATCATATGATTCCCCCACTGCAAGTACAGGAGGAGAGACAACATTCTATAGTTTAGTGCGCGTATACCTAGAAACATGTAAAGAACTAAGGAAGCACTTGAATATCTTCATTCGTTTTTGAATTCATTGATTCAAGTTCTACAAAAAAAAAATGCTTAATGAAACAACAGAATATATATAAATAAAGTAAGTGACAAAATTTAAGAATATATATATTACCTTCTTCATCTAACTGATTGTAATGCTCAATATCTTCCACGTAAAAACCATCCAAGTTTGGAGAAGCTTTCAACCAATTTTGGATGTATACCGAGGCATTCATCATTTTAGGACTTAATAAACTACGAAAAGGATCAAGTATCCTTCCTCCAATAATAAAAGAACTTTCAGAAGCAACGGTTGAAACTTGAATTGCCAAAACATCCTTAACCAAATTAGACAAGACACCATACTTACTTTTGTTAACCTTCCACCAATCGAGAACATCAAAGTCTTTGTTCTCTATACTTTCACGAGCATTAAGTAAGTATCTTTCTACGTCATTTTTTATCTCAATAGAACTTTTTACTACTTGTTTTTCCATAAATCTAGAAAGACGAGCATCACTCATAGAAGAAGAACTGGCTTTATCTGTATTGAAAGAATTCAAAGACTCCTCAGTTGATACTTGACTACTTCCATGAACACCTTCATAACCCACATACCACTCATAAATATCTATCAGATTGACTTTCAAAGATTTCATCATGTTACTAACAACTTCCCCATCCATGTATAGATCACTAAAACAATATTCAACATAATCCATTTTGTACCTTGGATTAAGGATAGTAGCAATAAGCAACAACTGATTCACATTTTCCATTTTACCCCAATACTTGTCGAACTTCTTCTTCATGTTAGCCGCCATTTCACCCAACAAAAAATCGCCACTTAATATCCATTCATCCATTTCGATTATAAGATTACAATTTTCATGAAGATAAGTAAATGCAGTAACGTGCAATGAAGCAATAAAAGTCAAAGTCACATTACAGAAATTCTTAAGAAACTTGACAAATACAGATCCATTTTTCCAATCTGAACGTGAAGGAGGTCCACCCCTCCTACTTCCGTCGGCTTCCCAAAAGTAATGCAAATATTGAGCATCCTCTTCTTCTAACCTATCAAACGCTTTCTCAAATTTCAATGCTGTTTCTAACATCAAATAGGTAGAATTTCACCTAGTTGGAACATCCAAAAACACAACAGATTTACAATCAATTTTCTCTTTCCTCGCACAATCCTTCAATTTTTCATATCTAGCAAGCGAAGATTTCACATATTTAATTGCATTGCGGATATTCACAATGGAGTCATGTGCTTCCCTCAACCCGTCATAAACAATCAAATTGATAATGTGTGCACAACACCTCAAGTGCAAATATCTTCCATCTAGAACACATCCATCACTACCCCAAACAACTAACTTCCTCCTAAGATAAGAAATAGCCACGTCATTGGAGCTTGCATTATCAACGGTAATTGCAAAAAATTTCTCAATCCTCCAATCATGCAAACAAGTCCCAATCATTTTCCCAATCGTTTCTCTCTTATGATTTGGAACAACACAAAGATTCAAAATACACTTGTTAAGCGTCCAATCAGAATCAATAAAGTGTGCTATAAGAGACATGTAATTCACGTTTTCAATGGATGTCCAAGTATCAGTTGTGAGGGAAACCCTTTGACGGTGGAAAGAGAACACCTCTCTCAATTTCAATTTCTCATCTAAATACAATTGATAAATGTCTCTAACGAGGTCCTGCGAGATGGAGGCTGAAACTGAGGACATGCTACACTACAAAAGAACCTGAAACCAGGGGCCTCAACAAATCTAAAAGGTAATTCATCCACTACTATCTTCTTTGCACATGCAACTCTACACTCTTCCTTACTTCGACCAACAGCAACAAGGTTGCTCCCACTACCCTCTTTTTTGTTATCAAAAGAAAGGATTTTTTGCTTCTTATCCACCAATCTACCTGTATATTTCTTACAGTTGTTTGTCAAATGATTACTCAATGTGCTAGTACCACATTTCTTAGTGCCACAAGCATAATCTACTCCACAATAGTTACACTTACACCTAACATTTGGATCATCCCTTGAGCCCAATAGTGTAAAGTGATCCTAAACATATGAAGCTAATATATTAGATTTTCGCTTACCTAATGTTGACGGTGCACGTGGAGGAAGACCGATTGCAAATCTGTTTCATTTGATGGAGCATTTGTGCCACTTACTTCATATACATCTGTATCTACCATCCACCGAAAGTATGATTATAAAGAAACCAAATATATATATCCAAATATAATTATTAATGCATTATAATCAACAAGAAAGGAAGAATATACTAAACCTGAGTCCATCTGCTTAAGGATAACTTATGTTCTGTTATAGCTTGCTCTAAAAGTAATTTTCCTTTCCCTGCCAAAAGATTCATATAAAGCAGAATCCTTAACACTCCAAAAATTCCTTGGGTTCCAAATTTCCAAATTCAACAACAAAAAGAAAAATTTTGGAGTGTTTAAATGAAAAGATCAGTACTAATTAAGTGAACTCTACATTCTCCCACTATATTACAATAAACAAGAAAAACTAATTTACACTTCATTTAATGAGTACTAATCTTCTCAAAATTTTAGTGTTATAGAAACAATTATGTCTTAACACGCTTCCCAACAATTTATAGAATTTATAGAAACATCCGAATCTTAACATGCTTCCAGTCTCTAGTTCTGTATAAATTCTATCCGAAATGGGTATCTATCTTCTTGATAAAGTGAATGAAAAAGAAAAATTATTGGGTAGCTAAATATATTGTTTACCTACTAAACACTTCTCGGTAGTACTTTACTGGTATGCAACACCTTTGGCTATATTCCTAAATTTTACAGTTTCTTTACATTAGTACCAACACAAAATAGTAAAATAGAAGTCAATCACAAACTCACCAGTTGAAGAAAAGAACTGCATTCCACCTTACTAGGCGGCAGGCACCAGCGCCGTCGACGACGGGGAGGAGAGATTTTCTAGGGTTTGTATTCGGTTGAGACTTGAGAGCTTTGATTTTGAATTTTCTAGACTATGGATCTCTCGGAGATTGGGACATTGGTTTAAGTGCGTAAATAATTTAAGTATTCAACCCAAGTTTCTTTTTTTTTCCTTGGCGGGTCGGGTAGGGCGAGTTTGGGAGGTTTTTGTGGATCAACCTGTGACCCGACCCACCATGATTTAAAAAAACCGAACCCATCCAAAAAATTTGAAAAAACCAACCCAAACATGTCGGTTTGGGCAGTTTGAGCGGGTTGGGAGATTTTTTGCCCACCCTTAGCAACAAAAACTGAACTTCGGTCATTTGGATGCTTTTATATTTGAACAATGCTAGAAAAACAGGGAATACTGACAGGGAATTTTTCATTGGAAGGTGGAGCTTTTTTTAAAAAAAGGGCGAATCACAATCTGCCACGTCATGTTGGTTTCCAAACCCTATCAAAAAAGCCTGTTTGAGTTGCTTTATCCTTTATATTTAAAGTGTTTTGCTATTTGTTCACTAGTTGACATCCAGATGTACACCTCACAAAAGAGTTATCAAGAAACTAATTTTTTTTTTTCAAATTATGAAATGAAATTTTCTTGATTTCACCAACCAACTCGTGGACTCCACATTAAATTAAAAGGAATTTTCATAAATGTCACTAAATTTGAAAATTAAAAAAAAAATGTCATTTTCACTTTTTGTGAGCAAAAATGTCACTTTCTTGTGCAAAATATCCAAATTACCTTTAATAACACCTTTTAGGAGCATTTAATGTTTGATTTGAATGTAATTAATGTTATGATGTGATGATTTAATTTAAATATTATAAAAATTGTTTATAGGTATATTATATTGAGTAACATAAATTTTGTAAAAAAAAAAGATAAAAGAATTTGAAATATTAACATAACCACACATCTTCTTTCCATTAACAAACTCTAACTTCTTCTCCATCTGCTTCATTTCTTGATCAAGAACACATTACTATTAAATTCATCATCCATTTTGAGAGGTTAACCATTACAAATTGTTTATAATTTTATCTTCATAGATTACTATTTTTTAGATGTTAAGTATAATATGGTCAAATGTAATGGAAAAAAATTTTGAAATTATTATTCATTGATTTGTTTGGTTTTTGAACTATTTTTGAAGGATAAAAATACCAATATCCTGTACAAAAATGAAGGATTCCATATTTAATGAAACAATGAGTTATTTATTAATGGGAAAATATTTTTATGTTGTAATTGAAAATTGATTATCACCATTAATATTTTCAATAATTTGTTCAAATGTACCAAATACATGTTTTCAAGTTTCCTGATAGTTCCTACAATTCATCTGTCGAATAGTTCTGTTGAAATAGTCGGTTTAGATATGTGAAGAACAAACTTGGTATTCTTGATCCCCACACTCAAATTAAATTGAAGTTCAAAGTTTCGAATTCGAATAGACTACCCACACGACATAATCGATCCAGATATGAATCTACCACACAACTCAGGAAATGCATTCGCTGCGTAGAGTGGGTTGTAACCGGACAACATGTTCGCACCCCACTGTAACACAACCGATGTAAATAGGTTTCATCTTCGAAAATCGTTGAAGTAGTATGTTAAATATTCCCCAATGGCGATGTACAATCTGAAGTTATGTTATCGTTTTCTTTTTATTATCGTTTGCAGACGTTATTGCTCGTTATGTTAGCATTTTATCGTTTTGTACTTGCATTATTATTTCCAACTTACATTATCGTTTGAAATCCAATATCGTTTGCAGACATTAGTAGACATGTTTGCATTCACAACTAAAATACGGATTCATGACATAATACTACTTGACAACCCGATAGTTCATCCGTCGTTCCCGACAGATTGTTTCTGTTGTTCTCGACAGTTGGCACAGACTACAAACTGTAACTACACATACGAGGCGTAAGGGACATGCTGCTGTTGATTCTTTGGTAAAGACTGTTACTAAAATCATCCCTGACAAAAGTGCATACAAAAGAATTTGGCACTTATTCATTTGTACACAACCATATGCAACTATCTCCCACCTCATTTGTTGTCGACGTTTGAATTGTCTCCCCCACTGTCTTCATCAGAATCATCCCAACTTATAACAATTATCTCAGGAGGTGCAACATTCGCCAACCACTCATCATCACCATCATCATATTCATCTTCGTATCGAAGCGTGTACTGGAACCCCTCATCGAGTACAATTTTCGATGACTATGATGCTTCACTTGCAACTTCGTCTAGGTTAGGAAAAGGAAAAGGAAAAGGGAAAATGGCTCTCTTACCATTTGAAGGCTTGACATCCTCATTGTCTGAAGAAATTATGATGGGACATAACGGGGAACGAATTGGGTAATGGCGAATGATCATTCAGGTTGAACGGGCCTGCAACCTCGCATTTTTCGGAACCAGAAATTTAAAATCCATCTCTTCTATAGGGTACAGCGAGAAAATGAAAAAAAAAATTGGGATCGTGATATGCGGTGCATGTTGATGCCAAGGTACAACAACAAATTACGAAACACAATTTAATGAAATAATACGAATATCATATAAGGAAATAAAACGAATATCAACAGTAGTACGAAAATCAGAACATACGAAAAAATATATTACAACGCATGAAAACAAATGAAAAAATTGTGGTGCATAATATTTCGTACACGTTAACGGGAAATACACATATTATGCTCAGATGAAGAATAAGGTCTTCAATGACATAATAGTAACACAAGTTTATTTATGGAATTATAAAATTCTAATATAATATGAAATTAAGTTCATTAGATGCAGCTCGTTTGGCTAATATTAGCTCTATCCTGTATATTGGTCCGACAACCTCTACACTCTACCCAATAAAAATTCAGTACACTCTTGAAATTCAGAATCTAAAATTACGAATTTCAAATTGCGAACCATAAGTTCTAAATCACAATGAGAGAAATAAACAATTATAGGGGTTATCAATGTTACAACTTATTAAACCAGAGATGAAGGGGAAGAACGTTGGATTACCAGTTTGTAGTGGTTTAATCAGAAATCTATGTCCGCTAGGAGCACTTCGAATGATCTTCAACCACTAGATATCCAAATCGCTTCACTGTAAACAGCAACCACAAATGTGGATTCTTACTACAGTTCACGAAGTTAAACTTTTAACATTATCCTCTTTTACTTGTGTTACTAGGATTTTCGAAGTCAAGTAGTCATTTGCACACAGATTTAACGAGAAAATACAGAAAATTGAAGAATAATGAAAAAGGAAAGACAGTAAACTCAATTAATGAATATATAAGAAAGGTTATATCATAATTCAACTTTATCCCATCTCATATAAATAGTAAATCCCTTCACTAAGAACTTACATAATTTCCATCACTTTAACTCATGCTTTAAGAGTTTAACTTTGTGAGAACATCAAAATCAGAACTAACGTTAAATTGTAATTTTCATAATTTTAAATTTCTTGATTTCATTTTTGTTGTGCATCTGTTTTTATCCCTTTATTTTCAAATGAAATGAGTAAATTCCATAATAACCAAATGAAGAAGCACAAGATGAGTTAATAAATACACTCGTCTTGTAAATACAGAAAATCAAATTCTTCCCAATCCTTGTAATAATGCAATTAAACTCACCGTACTAGAAAAGAAAATGTGTAAGTAAATTTAGCAGAATGTACAACAATAATTACTGATTGTACATTGCTTTCTCCTTTCCGACAAGCTTATCTTAGTTTCAAAACATGTAGATGCAAAATGCTAATTAATGTAATCAATTAAAGAACACTTCCAAATTTAAATAATGAACATACTTCCCAAGGAACTCACATAAATTTCATTCAGACCATATCTTCTTTGCAGATTATCAAGAACACCAAGCTCATTCAAGTAAGTTAGTTTGGTATCAAAATCAATACAATTATTTTTTTTTTTTTTGCTACTGCTTTAAAATCAATACAAAAAAATTTAAAACAGATTCGTATTTTTACCTTGGACTGTGATGAGTTGAACTTGTTTACAGATATAATCGCTTACTTGGCCTGCTACCCAAACTCGAGTCCTTATCTACAGTAGCAGACACATACATTTTTAGTTAGTGGGGCACAATCAAAATTGAAAAATGCCAAATTTAGAAGATAAATAGAAGTCAATTTTTAGCGCTCTTTTTTTCCTTTCATGATGAGCAGAGATGGAAAAAAACACAACTATAACAATTTCAATAGAAAACTGTAGACTAACTGGAGCCTCTTGTGTAGAAACATAGTTAGTTTGATGCCGACTTCGACAAGTGGGATTCCGGAGCAAAATGTAGAAGTTCAAGGATCCACTGTTCAACAAATATCATATAACAAAATAAAATGAAATGACACGAATAATTGAAAACGAATATCATGTAATACGAAAATCATAAAACATGAAACAGTATATTACAAAGCTACAAAAATAATTGAAAACATTGTGGTCCACAATATTTCGTACATGTTAATGCGAAACTCATATATTACGTTCGAATGAACCAATGTTCGACATGTAGAACTGTAATGTGTCAAGAAAAGCCGACCTCAAATGTCAGGTCTCGACAGTTCATCTGTCGATATTTTTCCATTTGCTGACAATTACTGCGGTGAATTGTCTGAAACGGTGAAGTTCAATACATCAGAAAATTAGAACCTCAAAGGCAATAGATATATACCATTCAATGCCTACAAAATTTCATCAAAATTCACATTTTACTTGTCAATTTTGTGTTAAGTATAAGGCGAATTTATTAAATTTTATGGAGTTAATTTTCTTCAACCCCTTCCAACAAGCAATCTACAGATACTTCCAAAATTAATATTTATTTATTTATTTCAAAAAAGGTGACTTGCAATCCCTCTTTGCTTTGACAATTGACATCTCATCCAAAAGGAGAGATTAAGGAAAAGCAAATGTCAAAATAAACAATAAA
The DNA here is from genome assembly GCA_035079005.1 of Fraxinus americana. Lineage (NCBI taxonomy): Eukaryota > Viridiplantae > Streptophyta > Magnoliopsida > Lamiales > Oleaceae > Fraxinus > Fraxinus americana. The sequence goes on from CM068716.1 coordinate 29,034,859, forward strand.
ACTTTCAAAAGAAGATCAGAAACCAAAATAGTTAAAAAAAATACATATATTAATGAAATCAAATTATTTCCACACAAATTCATTTCGAAAAAAATTCTCGCTAAATAACAAATCCAAAAGTTCAAGACACAAACACACACCTTAAAGAACATTCAAACATATTTATAAAAATTCTAATAAAAGAAAAATTACATTTTTACAGCTATGATGCAGGAACAATATATCTATCAATCTACCAGTGTTTAATCCTTTTATAGAACTTGTAATAAAGAGAGAGAGAGAGAGAGAGAGAGAGAGAGAGACTGAATATATATCTATTGCCTCTGAGTTTCTGTTGTAGTGGCTGCCGTCAGTCGTGGGAGAGAGGACGGGCGGAGAGTGCGGGAGACTGCTGCGCTGTGAGTGTGGCCAGTCGGAAGAGAGCTCAGAGAGGAGAGGAGAGGAGAAATGATTCGATGAGAATGAGTGTTAGAAATTCATTTCATATTAAAAAAAAAAAAGAAATTCAAATTCTAGGCCCCATGTCCTTCCCTGCAATTGTGAGGTGGTTGATTTTCAAAATTTTCCACTTTTTGTACAATTTTTTTGGAGTTGTCAACTCAAGAATGTGTTGGGTATTTAAATTCTCTAAAGAGGCAAAAATGTCCAAAAATGACAATCTTGCAAAGACTTTAAAAAGTGATATTTTTGAAAATGTAAAGCCAAAAAATGACATTTAGTGCAATTTCCTCTTAAATAAATTAACCGTAATAAGTCCAAAATTTACCAAAAATAATTGATTAGTCAAAATAATTCAAAATTAACAAATAAAAAATTGTATAAAGATCACAATGACTATTCACGTCGACTAAGATTAAGAAAAGTTTCAAAAATAAACAAACATAAGAAATATCCGTATAATAAAAGTAAAATAGATCAGCCAACAAATAATCTAATTTATATTATTATTATTTTTGTGTATACATGTATATAATTCGATGATGGTGACACTTACAGATCTAATGAGTTCGAGATTCAATTCATCGGGAGTGAGCAACATGTCAGCACTGGGATTCCTATAGAACATGAACTCACGCTCTTCGTCGACTCGTAGGGTGACGAAAGCGAGGGCAGTCCATGCTCCTTTATCAAACGGGATTCCATAGGCGGAGACGCCGTTTTCCTTCAGAATACCGGCATGCATGTGACCGAACTCATCCTCTTCGAGTTTGTCAATGAGGGCAGCCTTTCCGCCAAGCCTCGCCACCGCTATCGCCACGTTAGCCGGAGCTCCACTGGGGGCCTTCAAGTATTACAGCACAATAATATTACAGCACACATAATCAGCAATCAAGAAATCACGATACAATCACAGCAATCAAGTCCCAATATTTTATTTCCATATGCATTCCATTTCCATTCACGTTTTTCATTTACCATGTATAGAATAGGTTTATGCATATAAATGTATTTCACTACCATTGTAAAATGTGTGAACTGAATTAAGGTTTTCACCTTCTTCATCCTATTGTGTGTTATATTTATTATGGTATCAGAGCAATCCTTTCACTGTGACCTCTTCTAAATTCTGTTAACATCAAAACACCAGGAATCATGTCTGACTCCACAACCTTCACTCCTTCCCAATTAATCAATGACCTTACATCTCCATATTTCTTAACTCCGGCTGACAATCCCGGTGCCATACCGGTGCTGGACCTTCTTACCGGAGAAAATTATCCCACTTGGAAACGGTCCATGCGAATGGCTCTAAATGCTAAAAATAAACTTGTTTTTGACGAAGGTACTCTAAAGAAACCATCAGACATACAAATTGCCAACCTATGGAATCGTTGCAGCGATATGGTTCTCTCTTGGCTATTAAACTCGATTGATAAATCTCTTCGGCAGAGTTTCATTTATTGCACACTACCTTCTAAAATTTGGGCAGATTTGGATAATCGTTTCTCTCAAAGCAACCACCCTCGCCTCTACCGTCTCCAACACGACTTGGTTACTCTCAAGCAAAACACCATGACTGTCACCACCTACTACAACACAATTAAAGGGCTATGGGATGAAATTACAGCACTAACCGAGCCCAACCTCTGTATTTGCGATGCTCGCAAACGATTGGAAGAATCAGTCAATATCGAACGGCTATTCCAATTTCTCATGGGACTCAACGACTCCTTCTCCAATATCCGAAGCCAAATTCTAGCTATGGATCCCCTCTCTATAATCTTTAAAGCATATGCCACCATACATCAAGAGGAAACCCAATGACTCCTACAAATCCCCTTGCTGCCCAGCCTCGAAACCACTACTATGGCTGTCTTACGAACCGGCAATCAAGGAAATCAAGGCTTTCGCCCTCGCAATGGTAAGAAGTGCACCAAATGTGGGAGGGAGGGCCATCAAGAATATTCTTGCTTCGAGATAATTGGCTACCCAACTCACTGGACCACAAATAAAACAAGATACACAGTTCGCCCTAGACGTTCTTCAGCCGGCAATCACCCAACCAGCAATCGCCCACACGGGCTGACCATTTCTCACGCACCCACAGCGAACATGGTGTCGGCATCTTCAAATTCTCCTACCTCGAGTGTAATTTCGGGTCTTTCTAATGAGCATTATCAACAATTGATGGAACTACTGCAGCCCAACACCATTGCACTTTCGGCCTTCTCTGGTATACCTTCTTCACCCACACAAATTTCGTGGATAATAGATAGTGGGGCCTCTGCACATATATCCTGCCTTTCTAATTGGTCTAAAGCCCAATATTTTTGGGCCCACTCACAATCTATTATGTTGCCCACTGGTTCCAAGGCCCAAGTCACACATATGGGCCACTTATACATATCTCCTCATTTATGTCTCTATAATGTTCTTTTTGTTCCCAACTTCAATTATAATTTAATTTCAGTTAGTTTAATTTAATTTCAGTTAGTCAACTTACTAAATCTAGGGCTGGGCAAAATGTCCGAACCGAACCGAACTGAACCGGAACCGAACCGAACCGAACCGAACTGAGCGGGTTTTTTAAAATGAAATACCCTTACGGGTATTCGAATCGAGAACCGAATGGTTTGGTTCGGTTCTCGACCGAGAACCGAAGAACCGAATAAGAACCGAATTTTTTTTTTTATATTGGATAAATCAATTTCTTTTATTTTTTCTAAACAAATTAATAATTTTTTTCTTATTAAATCTTATTAGTTCAACAATTTAGAGTTTATTTATATTTGTTAGTTGTGTTTTTTTCAATTTTTTCTTGTATAGTTTCTTAGTAGTTAGTACGGAAAGTCAACCAACTGATGATTACATTAAATAGTTGGTAAGTATTATTAATACTTTAAAATATTTTATTTTTGTGACTTCTAATTTATATTTCATTTTTATGTAGACTTGAAGGTTTGAAACAAATGAATTATTGATATGAATATCGAAGTTTTATTAGTAATATTTACTTTTTGGTATTTGTATTTGATAACTTATTATTTATATGTTATTAAATTAGATTACGTTAATTTGTAAAAGTTAAGATTGAACTTGGTATTTGTATCTACTTTTTGTTCTTAATATTGGTATCCACTTTCAGGTGTATTTATGTAGTATTATTTTAAATGTTAAAAAATTTAATTATAGTACAGAACCGAAAGGAACCGAACAGAACCGAACCGAACCGAAACCGAACGGTTCCAAAATTATATTTGGAACCGACGGTTCCATTTACTAAATACCCGAAAATTTCTGGAACCGAAAAAAACCGAACCGAACCGACCCGCACCCACCCCTAACTAAATCATCCAACTGTATTGTCGTCTTTTCCCCCTCTATTTGCTTCTTTCAGGACCAACATACGAGGAAGCTGATTGGAATGGGTGAAGAACGTGGTGGCCTCTACCATTTCAAGCATTCAACTCCAGCTGTTTTTCAAATCACGACCAACCCTACAACCGTGCCAGATTTATGGCACCTTCGTTTAGGTCATCCCTCAAATTCTTGCATTCCAAAATCTTTATATAGTTCGAATAAAATCAAAAATTGTGACAGTTGTATTCGAGGCAAACAAACACGCCTCCCCTTCAAACTGGTCGAAAATAAAAGTATTTTTATCTTTAATCGAATTTTTTGTGACATTTGAGGTGGGTATTCGACACCCTCCACAACTGGTGAGCACTATTTTCTCACAATTGTTGATGACTTTTCACGTGTTACTTGGGTATACTTAATGCGCTTCAAATGTGATGCATTTACTTGTCTAACCTCATTTATTAAAATGATCCACACACAATTTAAGTGTCCCGTCAAGCATATTCGATTTGATAATGGCCAAGAATTTCTCTCTCATCGTATGCAACAATTTTTTCTTGATCATGGCATCATTCATGAACGTACTTGTGTTGAGACACCACAACAAAATGGTGTTTCTGAACGAAAGCATCGCCACTTGTTAAATGTGGCTCGATGTCTTCTTTTTCATGCACATTTACCAATTTCCTTCTGGGGTGAATGCATACTTACTGCTACTTATTTAATTAACAGCATACCAACTCCTTCTCTCAATGACAAAACCCCTTATGACCTCCTTTTCAACAAATCTCCTACCTATGACCACCTTTGTGTTTTTGGATGTCTTTGCTATGCACACACTTTAACCACTCATCGGGACAAATTTTCTCCTCATGGCACATCATGCATATTCTTAGGCTACTCCCAGACTCCACACACCTATCGTGTTTATGACTTGCACACCAAGAATATATTTCTACCTCATGATGTCCATTTTGTAGAATCTATTTTTCCATTTGCTACTACCATGCCACCCTCTTCCACCTTATTACCACACACCTTGCAAGATACTCCCTCATTCCTCAATTTAACACATACCAACTTGCATCCGACTCTTGGTGCACATGACACTCAATCTCCACCTCCCCACCTCCCCAAGTACCATCCCCATCAGAAATTGAATCTTCCATTCCAGCGCCTGCAGATGATGATAGGACCACCAATGACTCAGAACCTGTCACTATTTCACCCTCATCCCAATAGACCTCGCCGCACAATCACTCAGTCTGCATATCTTCAGGATTATGTTTGCTCAGATCTACCTTCAGGGGGGCCACGTTCATCATCTCATTTCCAGCATTTCTCAGGTACGGTTCATTCTTTACCTAATTTTCTTTCTTATCATTTCTTTAGTCCACAACATTTTGGTTTTCTCTCTTCTATCTCTAAAAATGTTCAGGATCCTGTTCATTACTCTCAAGCCATTCTTGAGCCTCATTGGCAAAAGGCTATGGCCTCTAAACTTCAGGCTCTCGAAGCTAATCACACACGGACCTTTGAACATCTTCCTCCTGGTAAGAAGGCCATTGGTTGCAAGTGGGTTTATAAAACAAAATTGCATGCAGATGGTTCCATTGAAAGTCATAAAGCTTGTTTAGTTGCCAAGGGTTTTACTCAGGTAGAAGGTCTTGATTATAATGACACCTTTGCTCCCGTGGCTAAACTTGTTACTGTTCGTTGTCTCCTTTCTATTGCCGCAGCTAAACATTGGATTATTCAACAGTTAGATGTTCACAATGCTTTCCTCCATGGTGATCTTGATGAGGAAGTATATATGCGACCATCGCCAGGATATTTTCGTCAGGGGGAGACCCGCGTATGCCGTCTCCACAAATCTTTATATGGTCTCAAACAAGCCTCGCGTCAATGGTACTCGAAATTGTCTCATAATCTCCTTCGTGCTGGTTTTCATCGCTCTGCAGCTGATCCTAGTCTTTTCACCCAGACTAAGGGTACCATATTTACTACCGTTCTCATATATGTTGATGATATTCTAGTTGTTGGTCTCTGCCATCAACTCTATCAAATGTCATCTTGCTCAGACGTTCAAAATCAAAGACTTTGGTGATCTCAAGTATTTTCTAGGGATTGAAGTTGCTCTATCCCCTAAAGGCATATTCATCAATCAACGAAAATATATTTTGGACATTCTCTCTGAATATGGTCAGTTCAGCCCTCGTCCTGCCTATTTTCGCATGGAGCAACATTGTAAGCTTACCGACTCGGGTGGTGATCTTTTGGATGATCCTAGCTCATAGCGCCGGTTGGTTGGTCGTCTGATCTATTTGACTATCTCTCGTCTGCATATAGCATTTGCTGTCAACATTTTGAGTTAGTTCATGCACACTCCTCGCCAACCCCATCTTCATGCTGCTCACCCTTTACTCCGCTATTTGAAAACAACTCCTGGTTATGGTCTCTTCTTCTCATCTACCTGCAGTTTTCAGGTATCTGCTTTCTGTGACTCTGATTGAGCCAGTTGTCCTCTCACACGACATTCCACAACTGGTTTCATCATCAAATTGGGTTATAACCCCATCTCTTGGTGCACTAAGAAACAAACTACTGTCTCTCGTTCTTCTGCTGAAGCTGAATATCGTGCGATGGCCACTACAACCTGTGAACTTGTCTGGCTTCATCTCCTTCTACAAGAATTCACTGTGCTACATCCACAGCCTATTCTGTTCCATTGTGACAATCAGGCTGCTCTCCATATTGCTCGTAACCCAGTTTTCCATGAACTAACCAAACACATTGAATTGGATTGTCATCTTGTTCGTGAGAAAATTAAGTCTCGTCTCATCACTACCTCCATGTTCCAACATCTCAACAACAGGCTGATATATTTACTAAACCCTTGGGTCGTGAATTATTTGTCTTTTATTGGTCCAAGTTGGGCATTACGGATCTCCATGCTCCAACTTGAGGGGGAGTATTATAGCATACATAATATTACAGCACACGTAAGCAAGAATGAAGAAATCACGATGCAATCACAGCAATCAAGCCCCAATATTTTATTTCCATATACATTCCATTTCCATTCACTTTTTTCATTTACCATGTATAGAATAGGTTTATGCATATAAATGTATATCACTACCATTGTAAAATGTGTGAACTGAAATTAAGGTTTTCACCTTCTTCATCCTATTGTGTGTTGGATTTATTATCAAGAATCCCGGCGCATCCGCCAACGACACGCCGGAGACCGTCGGCACAAAGTCGATTAGCATCTCGTCGAAACTCACGATCAGGCCATTTGAATTCATTGTGATTCAAAGACAGAACACACGATTATATTTATGTATGAATGTACGTACGTATGTATCGATTAGAGACAGACTAGAGAGAGGAAAAATTGGTTTATGGAAGAGTTTATATAGGAGAAGGGATGTGTGGGTGGGGATGGAGGTGAGACCAAGGGTCGTTTGATTGGAAACGTGAAAAATGGGTGGAAAGAAAATGTTTTACATGAAATTGATTTACCTAGAAATTGTTTTATTGAAAATTGTAATTAATTGTGTTTGATTGGTATAATTTTTGGGTGGTGCTACGGACATGGATGTTTGTGTAGGGAATGCGCAGGAACAACTTTTAAAAATGTTTTTTTTTTTTTAGAAAGGATCTACACGTCATTTCCAACTAAAAAAATAAATAAAGAATATCAATGCACAGTTCTCCAGCATCATTTCAACATCAGTATTTCCTGTTCATCTCTCTCAAAATTCTTGTTCATCTGTTCGTCTTTCTCATTTTTCTCATTTATACTCGGTTCAGCTATTACCAGGTTTAGCTATTATACCCGGTAATTTCAAGAATTTTTCAAGAATTTTAAACCTGGTAATAGCATATAATAGCATCCCAAATCATATGAATTTACCTGCTTTTCTTGCAAAGCTGGAAGGTGGACAACGAAGCACAGCCTTGTTTGTGGTTGCGACAGAGAAATGAAAGAAGGTTAGGGTTTGGCACAGAGGAGAGTGCAGGTGGGGGAGAGTAGAATTTTGGAGATTTGGGTTCATGAGGGAAGAGATCATGGAGGGGGAGAGTGAAAGGAGGAGGGAGATCTGGGCAAGGGACTGTGAATATGCAGCGTTTAATTTAGGTGTGAAACACACCGTTTCATTTTACCTGCACAAGCGTTCCTGCACCCATCATTTTCCATAATTTTTCATGGAAAATGTTGAAAGTTTGGTATCCATTTGACTTCATTTTTTATGAAAATTGTCCATTAAAGTGATAATATTTTCTACCATTGGATTTAGAAATTGTTCCAATTGCCAAAAAAAAAATAATCATACAGAATACCATTTGTTTGACTTTGTTTTGTATGAAAATTGTCAATAAAAGTGGAAAAAAATTACCATTGTATCTAGAATTTTTTCCAATTGCAAATTAAAAAAAAATGGAAATATTTACCCGCCAAAACAGCAAGAATTTATTTTCTTCAAAAATGTGAAAAATTTGAAAAGTTGGAAAATATTATCCCGGGAAAATGTTGTCTATCAAACACTGCAAAAATTGAAGAATGGAAAATGTGTGCCATCAAATGGGGCCTAAATGATTATCAAGATAAAAGAGATAATTACTAATAACTAATTAAATTAATTTTATCCAAAATATATAAGTAAATTACCAATAACCTCTGTTTGAGCTACATTAAAATTTTCATTTTCATTCTTATACTCATTTTCAACCACATATTCTTCAATAAAATAATATTTTCCATCACATCAATAACATTTCTTTTTTTTTAACCACACATTCTCCATCAATCTACTATTTCAAAATACATTTTTCCAAAATAATATGCCCCAAACACATCCTAAATACTAAACGGGAAATGATGGTTGAGACTATATATCAAGGAGTTGACCAACAAATTGTTAAAATTTAATATTTGTAATTAATAGTTTAAATATTGTAATTAATTGACTATCCATTTGAATGCTATGGTTGAAAATTGTGGATGTTCAAGGTCGAGCATTCGTGGGAGTTCGACAATATATTAAATAAAAGCAAGTATACGAATGGTCCGTTAGGCAAAGCTTTTGAAATTCATTTGGATTATCTTTTGAAAGTGTTTTGTCGAGCTATAAGAATTTTTAGAAGCAATTGACATAAGTTAACTTTTAAAAAAGTTCTTTTAAAAAATGCAGAAGTATAGTCAAACGGTCTGAAATCATTTGATTAAGTACTTATACATGACTCAAGCCATACTTTACATAATGTGTATTGTATTTAGGTGATATAAAGTTCGTACCTATGATTGAATATGAAAATGCTTACAAATAAGTAATTAATTCGGTAATTAAATTTGAAATTGAAAAAAAAAAAAATTCAAACAAATAGCAAACGTCATAGATATCAATAAAAGAATCAACAAATTCAGAATTGAAATTTTCATTAGTTGTTAATTTTTTTTTGCATTTATTTAGCTCATCGCACATCTTATTACAAATATAATTGAATATTAGGAAAATTGGGATCTTACAAAGTGTCACATAAACTTTGTTCATTTGTCAAGTGAATCCTCATTCACATTGGCGAAGTAAAATTATAATACTTCACAAATAATTTATTTGTATTTTCTAAATTAAAAATTTAAATAGCAATGGATAATGATCCATAAGAATATATCATCTTGAATATAGCGCACATGTATTTATCCATAACGTTGGAATTAGAATATGTAGATATTTAGGGGGACGTGGGTGCGGTGGGGTGGGGTGGGGTAGATAGTCATAATCAAACTTGGTTGGCATAGGTTGAAGCACACTTGATTTCTGATAAGTGTGTTCTACACACGTAATTGTGACACAAAACAGATTGAATGTTGTTATAAAAAGCGCGAAAAGAACTTGATTAGTTATATATTGTTTTTGTAGGGTGAATCTGATAGAGTGAATGAAACGAAAGCAAAAAGAGGCGAAAAGGACCAAAATGCAAGTCAACGAAAGTTCAGGGACTAAATTGCAATTACTCAGAAGTTGACCCGAATGATCAATCGAGCATAAACATCTATGGAAGACCTAATTGCCAACAAGATGGATGACTAGAAGTGGCTAGAGAAGGGATCAGGACCAAGGATGGACGGAAGAAAACCTTGGGGACCGAAATGAACAAGAAGGAAGATCCTTTCTTCCTTGCGATTGCATGGTGTAACACCTTGCGATCGCCCAAGCTTCAACAGGGAGTAAAAGAAGGGAAAAAGGTTGTGCCTTGCGATCGCAAGGGATCCATCCTTGTGATCGCAAGGAAGGTTTTCTGGGCGAGAATTTTCAGTTTCCTTTTTCGAATCAAACACTTATGGAATGATATCTTGACACACTATTTAAACGAAAACTCGTCCGGAATTAGGTTTTATGCATTCTTAAGGAGAAAAAGTCGATTTTCAAGGGCAAGAAGAAAAGCTTGAGCTAGGGTTTCATATCGAGATTGAAGATTCAAGCCCTAAATTTCTACTATTTGGTGATGTTTTCTTTCTATCATTTTTATTATTGTTGTAATTTCATTATGCTAGGCTAGACTTTTTCATGTGCTAGGTGAACGATGAACCTCGCATTGTGAACTCTTTAATTCTATTTTGCAATTTGATAATTAAACACTTTGATGGCTTTTGAATGATTTACATACGCTTATTGTCTCCGTGATTATAGTCGACGATAATTGTGTGAGTTTAGGTGATTTATTTCTTGCATTCGAAAGAGGGGAAATAAATTCAACAAGGTGTAAATCGTCGTTTTGTTCATAGAGGATAGAAATATACCGATATGCATTACGTGAATCTCTAAGTGTTTACAAAACTACATGCGTCCTTATATATTGCATTTGTCATAGAAATATAGTCAAATGGTATATTAGGATAGATTCAATTCTACTCGAAAGAGATTGTTGGATAGGTTAAAAACATTGATTCTTCGAACGATTTATTGTGTTGTCAAATTGTGAGATAGGATTAGGAGTGAACTTTGCTTGGTGATTCGGGATCCTAGTGCGATTTTCATACATTAGTTTCCTCAAACTTTGCATTCAACCATTGTTTTACAATTACATCGCAATTCTAGTTTAATTTGCATGTTATTTATAATTTCATGTTAAAAACACAAGAAAAAAAATACCAATTTGAGTTTATAGTTTCGGTTAAGGTTACAATAATAGAAATTAGATTAGATCAATTCTCGTGGGAACGATATTCGAAATTTTACAATTTTCACTTTATTACTTGTTAACGAACCGTACACTTGCGGTGATTTAAATTCGAAACATATTTTCGTGAACAATTTCTATCATTAACCAAATTTAACATCATCATACAGGGATAGGGTAGAAAACCTAACGAATATATGGTACGTCTCGGCTCATCAAAGTAAGAGATAACGCAAGGTCCACACTCCACTTTGTCCCGCTCCTTCACATTTGTCCTTCGAGACGATTAGACTAAGCCTTTGAAAACCTCATCTCCGAAGCGACTACTTCCAAGGAGTGGTAAGGTGCCACCTCATATTGCAACATATTTTCGAAGTGATTGATATCTTATGTGAAAGGCATTTTAGACGTCACCTCAACTCAAGATTCTCTGTACGTTCGACAGCTTTGCAGCAAATACGTTCATTCAACTTTTCAGTTCGCAAGGCTATGACCTATGGTTACCGCTTTTTAGTTTTTTGTCACATGATTGCAGATCTATCTATGACAGCTGAAATTGATGCAATTGAGTTTTACTATGAACCATTAGGATGAGGTCATATATCAAGCATCCAATGAACATCACATCTATTCTCTTAATATAAAAATTCATACTTTAATTTCCCGAGGTAATGCAATTTTGAATACAAGATTGCTCTTGATAATATTCTTTCTTCAATCGGCATCCATATTGTCTCTCCATTCTCTCTCTCCCATAATCAATAGGCAAGGCCTTTTAACCTCTTGCCGGTAAAATCTCTTAGAAGCCTCTCGCTCTTGTCGATCCCGTGTTTCCACTTTGATTCCCGGCTTTCCACCCGATTGAGAGATGTGCCAAGCACATGCAGTTAGGGAAGTTCCTTTCATGTCTATTCGATAATTGACTACGCCAATTGAACTCTAATATCACATTTAAGGTAATGCCAATCTATAGCCTTAAAGTTTATGACGAAGGCATTCAGTAAAAGGTGAGAAGACTGCACAATGAAAAAGGTATTACTTCACCATTTGACTTGAATGTCAAAGTATCCGTGACCATCTCACACTGTCGAAGCTCGATCATGAGCAATCTAACATATATTCAAGTGTACAAGTAACATACACATGGATTAGGAAGAAGTAAGGATATGTTGACTACATGCCTCTACTAAATTTAGAGGTCAATAATATAATTAAAAATTCGCTTAAAAGTCTTTATTAAAATGCATTGCCAAGTGTATTATACATCAAATTACATCTTATACTTTAAATATTTAGTAAAAAAATCACAGGTCGTGCATGAGATTGCAAAATGTGATTAGAAAGTTCTACACCTAGTTTAGTTAAATAATTCGTTAGAAAATGAGATGCAAAAATAAAATTTAAATGCACTTTATCAAATAAGTAAATAATATTAGCAAGAAATAATTTCATTAGCTAAAATAAAAATCAGTAACATAAAGTTAAACTTGACTTATAATAAGTAAAATTTCTCCCTAAAAATGTTAAGTGGGACGAGCTGCTCACTGTACTAACGAGTTGAGCAGTAATTTATTCTTCTGAGCTCAGTGGGTCGATTTTTTCACTATACTCCGTCATCGGTAAATCGATGCTTAGGGCTAAGTGGTACCGTCCGAGTCCAATCTTTCCGGGTTGCAAGGAGCTAGAGGAGCCGATGCATCTTTCTAGAAATCCCTCAATTGAGACCTTTGTGAAAGTCAGCTCGTATGTGGCTCACAATTTATTCGCTTTTTAGCTCGCGACCCGACCTAGGCGAGCTTATGTAAACAATTTGCAGCAATGCAAAGTTGATGGCACCCTGCATGCCACGCGCCACTAACTCCATTTGAATTCAGATTTTGAATATTTCAATAAATAAATAAATAAATAAATAAATAAATAATAATAATAATAATAATAATAATAATAATAATAATAATAATAATAATAATAATTGGGTCTTCAAATAGAGAGTGCTTAAAAATTAAATTCCATAACATTTTACTTTCAACATTCTCTATAATATATCGCTTTAAACTCTATAGCGGTATAATTTTACAATTATTAGTCTCTCAATTTCTCAACTGCAACTCCCTTGATTTCATAATTTGATCGACATTATTATTATTTTAATTTTCTGTTTCCGCAATCTCTACTTGTATTTTGGTTGTAGCATTATTATATGTAATTTAATTAATGACTAGCTCATCATCATTTTCTTGGAACATAAATGATTTATTCAATTTCTTGTCAATTCTTCAAAGATCTAACGAGAAGGCTAGTCGTGTTATGGCTTTCAGTAAGATTAAAAAATAAATAAAGTTATTCTTTCAAAAATCTACTGAAGTAGTATTTCTTTAGTCTTTCAAAAATGGAAAAATTACCTCCAAACCTGAATTTAAAGATTACATTTCAAAAAAAAGGGATTAAATTTTATTTTCACAAATCAGGTGGTAAATAGGATTAAATTAATCAATCATTCATCCCCACGCCACCCACCCCCCGAATTCATCCCCAAAGCTCATTGAGCAATTCTGCTCGTACAGAGGCCAAATTGATTTCATTCTCCATTCCTTCTCTCTCTCTCTCTCTCTCTCTCTCTCTCTCTCTCTACCACACACTATACCCACCCCACCCCATCCCATCCACCCCACTCCACTCCAACCCCCACTCTCCCTTTCTGGCACCGTACAACAAGGCGCCACTACTGTTGCGAGCAGCGGCGCCTTGCTTTCAATGGGCGCAACGATGCCGCGCCTTCGAGGTGCCACTATCGCTGCGCAAGACGACGACTAGCAGGCGGTGGAAGTTCTGGTGGTTCTGGTTTTTATCTTTTTGAATGATAATGGAGAATGGAGATGATGAAATTATTACCCCCGGTGAGGCGCTTGAGCAAACTCAGGAACCAGGTCATTTATTGCACCTTTTGTTGGTATTTTAATTTTATTTCATGTGGGATTTAATTGTTTTCGGATGTTGCTCTTTTCTTCTGCAATAGGGTATGGTTGTGGGTGTAAGGATGACGGGGATTGATGTGGTGGTGGTGGTGGTGGTGGTGGTGGTGGAGGCGTAGTCAGCGTCGTTGCAGAGTAAGAAGGCTGCAACTGGAGTTGGTGGTGTCGGCAAACCTTTTTTGATCTATGACTAGATCGCGATTTGACTACCGAGTAGTTCGTTGTAACTATTTGTGATCGATTGTGCCCTTTTGTGACTGGTGAATTGTGACTCGTTGTGACCAATTGTGACTTGAAATTCTAAAAAAAATTTGGAAGTTGGGAGTGTGTGGATGGGGTGTGTAGGTTGATCGGAACATGCGTTGAAGTGGTCATTGGAATAGTTTGCAAGAGGGATCGTCTAATAGCCGCCAGAACGGGAGTTGAGGTGATCGCCAGAGAGTCACCGGAGCGGCCACCAAAGTAATAGTCGAAATAGTCGCCGGAACAGTCGTCGGATCGTCGCCAGAGCGATGCCGAAAATGGGGGGAATGTGGTGTAGTGAGGTGAAGGGGTGGGTGATGTGTCATGAGGTGTAAATAATTAATATGTATTATAATTTAATTTAATATTTAATAAATCTATTTACTACCTGATTTTTGAAATAATTAGACAAATTTGTTAGTTTTGAAAAGTAATTCTTATATGTAGATTTTGTGTATTGTTCCCATACAAGATCGTATAAGTAATAAAAAGTAAAAACAATTATGACAATACATTTACTTCTAAGAATTTTTTTACTTCTAATTTACTTGTATATGTTGTAAATATAGTCGTATTTATGAATGACTGTTATACCCTTGCAGCTCTATTCATTATGACTGTTACATCCCTTGTAACCTTAATTTTTTTATTTTTTAATAAATATGAGACTTTAGTTCTTAATAAAACATATAAGTTCTCTCTTTTTAGGTGTGTATAATATATTATCAGCACAATTTTAAAGTGAATTAGTTAGAAGATAATAATTTATATAAGTATAATCATTTTCATGTGCACCGAAATTAATTTAGTGGGACATGAATTTTGTTTTTTTATATACGTATGCATTATAACATGACTCTTTGTTTCAGCCGCAATCAATTTTTGTTTGAATTTTGCTATTGTACACCCTGGTATACACTCCCTTCACAAGAGGGTGATTCGTGACTAGTGGTGGCAATGGGTCAAGCCGAGCCGGCTCGGCCCATTACCCCACGAGCTCGGCTCGTTGCCCTACGAGCCGAGCTCGTGGCTCGTTACAAACGAGCCGAGCTTCTGCTCAGCTCGTTTGCTCTTGGGCGAGCTCGGCTCGGCCCACGAGCTCGTGATTCACGAGCCACGAGCCGAGCCGGCTCGGCTCGGCTCGGCTCGTGGCTCGTCAAATTTTTTTTTTTTAGTTTTTCTTAGTTTTTTTTTTTTTAAATGTTTTTCACGAGCCCACGAGCTCGGCTCGTGGGCTCGTGCCCCACGAGCGCTCGTGTCTTGACGAGCCGAGCCGAGCTCGGCTCGTCTATTGACGGGTCCGCTCGGCTCGAGCTCGGGCTCGTCTTTTGACGAGCCTTAGCGGCTCGTGGATCACTACAGTACGAGCCGAGCGGCCGAGCCGACGAGCCGCTCGGCTCGATTGCCATCACTATTCGTGACCAATGAAAAAAATATGAACCACCCCATTGTGAGGGGGCGGTGCACACTTAGTGTACACGTGGCATCTCTTTATGTTTATGCCTCAATCAAAGTGAATTTCTTCCCGGCTTTGATGGCATCAAAGTGAATTTCTGCCGCAATCAATTTGGTGACGTCGAAGTGAATTTGTTCCCAGCTTTTTGTTTATGCCATCAATGATGACTTTCATGATTGCATGTAAGTTAAAGTGTGTTCGCGACCCTTTAATTTTTAGAAAAAAAAAATTCTTAATTATAATCACATATTCTCAAAATAAAATAATATTACACATATATTTAAAACTTTCTCCAAATAAAATAATATTACACATATATTTAAAACTTTTCATTACTTTTCAATCACACATTCTTCGATCAATCACCTTTCCAAAATTTATAATTTCCCAAAAATTGATGATGCCAACACATGCTTAATTGTTGTCATAGCATCATTAATTGTTGATGCCAACACCCTCAACGGCGGATCTAAGATTTCGAGTGAACATGGCCGATCGTCGACCGTTGACCATTAATGGCTACAATGAAAATCAATACCGTGAATTGAAATTACTTGTATGTATAGATGTACGTTATATACTGATCTAATAATATTTGTCGAGTAAGAATTTCAAGTTTAAAAATCGTCAAATTAATTATTTTCTTGGTTCAATTTGTTAATAATTTCAGTCGAGAGAGAGAGAGAGAGAGAGAGAGAGAGAGAGAGAGACTTTCATAGTTTTAAAGATGACAAAGATTTTAATGTTGAATGTGTGAAGAAAAAATTGTGTCAATGCTCATCCGAATTGCTAATTTTATTATTATTATTTTTTTGCCAATTAAATAGTCTCCAATGATAAGATTAAAACAAATAAATTTTTGGCTTCAACAAATGTCAACTATCAATTTAATTTTCTTCTTCGTTATTCTTTCACGTTTCAAAACATAGTTAATAATATCTGATTCGATCGTTGACTCGGACAAATTATCGGGTCATCGAGTTAGTGGTTTAACCGTTGAATCATTGAAATATCGAGTTTTAGTTTTAAGAAAATTAAAATAAAGAGACAATATCAATTACTTTGTTAAAACTGATCATATACATTTTTGTTACATTGGGCATTGGCATCAACTAAATGTCATAGTGGTCAAGTTTCCAATAATTTCAAAGAAATGTACATGTTTGAATCTGTATTGTTGCACTATTTATAATAAGTAATCCTTTTATAATAGGGAAAAATATTAAAACAAAATATAAAGGATTGATCTTGTGAAGAGTCAAACTCAAGACCTTCACTTACGCATTCCAATCAATTGAACTACTAGAATTGCTTGAGAACAAATGAAATCACACACACACATATAACAAAAACATATGTAGATTGATACAAAAAAATTTAATACCGACGGATCCAACACAGACGGCCGTTGGAACTCGTCGGGTGCTAGATTCGCCACTGGCCATCCTCGTGAATCACGTACCTATGAATATAAGTTTGTTAAGAAAATATACTTGGAGCTCCGTTTGAGCACTATTTTTTTTTTTAAAGAATGCATTTTGAAATAATAAATTGATTAAGAATGTGTGTGTAAAGAATAAGAAAAAATTTTGAGTTTACGTATAATATTATTTTATTTAAAAATATGAATTGAAAAGAATAGAAAGAAATGTATTTTGAAAATAATGGGAATCAAACAACAACTATTCAACAACTTAATTTTAAATGCATATGTTGTCTTATTATTATTTTTTTCTTTTTTTTGGTTCATTGTTCAATTAATTATCACGTTCCTATTATAAAATTTTGTTGCTCCTGAAGTGGTACACTATTATTTACAAATATTCGAGTTAGATTTTACTAGCTTTCGAAGAACATAATTAAATACAATCTAACGTAAATTATGTTTTTACTCTTGAAGAGTAAATTCTTGTATAATTTATAATAATATGGGGTTGCTCCTGAAGAGCATGAATTATAATTTGACATATTACAGAAAAATATTGACATATTACTCTTGAAAAAATGATAATAAATATAACGTGCTCTCGAAGTGGCATACATCTTGATTACGCCCAAAGAATAACGCTGTAGTTGTAGCATAACTTTGGGGTGTCGTATCCATAGGGAGATGAAAGAATATTTGAATGATCAAAAAGGTTGAATTGTTCTCTCAAATGTATAATAGAATTCAATGTTGAAAGGTGAAATTAAAATCAATAATTTGAAGTAGTGAAACGTCAGAATTCCCTCAATTGGATTTGATCAATCAAATCAATTATTCATTTTTATAACACAATTATAGGCTTTCATCCCGACACTCTAATAGGAAGATATATCGTGAAAACCAAATTAATTTACAAATGTAATTCTAGAATTTAGAGTTAAGACATATTCGCACAATTTTATTGGAACAAAATCAAAGATCGACCATATACATCATGCATAAGGCAGTAATCAATCCGCCAATAAAGTGAAATTGAGATTAAAATTCAACAACTAGTTTAATCTAACGATAAAAGAAGCATGACTGGATCTATGGAGGATATAATAATTGTTAAACCAATCTCAATAACAAATAATTGACATTGAAATTCAATAAATAGTTTGATTGAACAATGGAAAAAGTATGACTGAATCCATGAAAAATCTTGTAAATATTAAACCGACTTCAATATAAATTCAAGAGAATGAAAATCTAAATTCTAGCATTATTTGACAATGAAAATATCAAATTAAATGAATAAAAGACATGAAATCACCAATTCCAACCGAGTTCCTTCGTAACTTCACCAAGAGTTTTAGTTCTCCATGAGTTTCTTGAGCCAAAGAGGAGAAGAATGGTGTATGAGGGCCTCCTCCATATGTATTCTACTATTAAGTATTTCTAGGAGTTGAAAATTGGATGAAAATCACGTCCAAATTGGTTTCCAAAAGAATTCTAATAGAATAAGGAAAGTTGCCTTCGCACGCGAATTTTTTGTCTCTGCACAGTAGCCAATAATTTTGTTATAACTTTCTCTTCTGATATTCGATTTAGAAGATTCTAAATTAGTTGAAAAGATAACTAAAAGAGCTACAACTTTGTTAGAAATAGATCTTTTCCAATTCGAACTTTTACTATGCCAAAAATGGGTTTCAATTTTCGGTTAAAAATCTAGAATATATTTTGTGCGAATTGGAGATTGATTTTGATAATATTTTGATCATATTCCATTCATTTTTTATTTCTAATTGCGTCCAATCGACCCTTAGCATTCTCGAACCTTCATCGTGAGCCCCGCCACAATTTTTGTGTATTTTCACTTTAGTCACTAAACTTTCACTTTTTTCCATTTTGGTCATTTTTCGCTTGTTTCTTCTTATCTCCGCAACATTCATCACTCGTCCTACAAAACATAAATTATATAGAATTAAACTATATTCCAACATATTAATCAACAATTGCTCATATTTTGACAGTAAAATAAGTATGTAAAAACACACTTATCACGTCTCGAAAAAATCATATCTCGTTGTGTTCCTGAAGAAACACAAATTAAACAATTCAATACTGATTGTAATTTTTAAAGGAAAATAATTTTTTATTTTATTAATATTTAAGAAGAATATTAATTTGTCGCTCCAAAAGAGCATAAATTTCGGTGTTTAAATATTCTCAAAGAATATCATATTAGTGATTCTGAAAAAGTATAAATCTTGAAATACTAATGAGAACTAAGGTGAATTGTCAAGATATCTGTTTAGCAGATAGTGCAACTATACACACAATTTTTCAAGATAAAAGTACTTCTTAAAATTTAATACTTTTAGAAAATAATGTTAATGTGATATCATGTGCATCAAGTATGCTGAAAGCTTGGGAAGAGTTTGTATTATTTTATCAAATGATACAAAATTATATATTGACGATATATTTTATCCTATCAAATTCAGAATAAATTCTTAGTTTGAAATATATCCGCTAGAATGGTTATCACCCACAGACGATGCAAGACAATAACATTGAATATATTTGCACAATTTTTTTTTGTATTTGGTCAGAAGCAAATAAAAGAAAAACTCTCAATACCCGCTTCTGGCACGTACTATACATTCAAACGATTGAAATCAAACATTATCATGAGCTCAATCATCATGAAATTTGGGCATGACCTTTACAACTCATTTTGCTTCAAATCCAATGGTTCCTATCAAATTCAACGGTTCATTTGTGAGAAATAGCTACGTGAATATTGGCGAATTTTTAAATACCATAATATTTGTTTTTTTTTTTTTAAATAATCTTTCAAGAATATGAAATTTGTCAACTGTTCAAGACTTTCTAAAGTTTTCAAATTCAAGTAAGTATAATTTTTTAAAAGTCTTTCTATTTCTATTATATATTACATTTGTTAATTTTTATATTAATTGAATATTTTGATTTAACTTGTGCTTCTGAAGAGGCGCAACTAGAAATTATATTTGTACTAAATGAATATGGTGTCGATATAACACAACTCACCTTATATAAATGTTCCAGAAAGAATTTATCAGTTCATCAAGAGCATGTCGTTATAATCTCAATGTTCTAGAAGAATATTAATATATTACTTCAAAATAAGCAAAAAATAACTACATATTAATATTCTTGAAGAATATCGTATTGTGTTCTCGAAAAAGCACAAATTTATACATATTATTATCTTGAAAAAATATTATAATTAACTTAAATGTATAAATATTTCTGGAGAATATTATTCTATTACTCATGAATAATCATAACTAGGTCAATATCAATATTTTATAATAATATTGTTTTGATATTATAGAAGAATCAATACTACGTTATATAGGAGAATGAAATTTTACTATTTATAGTAATTTATTCACTACTAAATTAAAGAGAAACATGCTAAGTTTCAAAAATGTGTTTTACAATTGAAACAAACACTTTTGAACTAGAAGTTCAATTTGATTCTATTATTTGACATAACCAATTGGACCATCACTGGATCGATAATGACGAGAAATTAAAAAAAATTCAAATGGATATTCAACAAAAAATCATAAGATTCTTCAATCCAATATTCTTGTATATTATTTATTCTCTTTATCGACAATTAATCAGTAAACATCACTAACTAAAATAGGGACTGAATTTAGTTATGAAAATTAATCAGGGTGATAAATGAGTCCCCATCATCTTCTACATTGATCATCTAGAGACTGTTTGTATCTAAGAAATTTGATACATCTACTAGATGATTGCATGGTGTTCGCAACCTGAAGTTTGCGAAATTACTGCTTAAACTATGAGCATAATTTTCAAATTATAATAAAAATTGCGTCTTGTTAATGCTAGTTGACATAAATCTCAATATTTTAATAAGTGTTGGTTGAGATATTGATAAATAGTTCAATAATATTGCATGTTAAATACATTCAGTTAATTTAATTGAGAATAAAGTACTTTCCATTTGTGTTTAAAGAATGTTATTATGCATCATGCCAACATCAAGTTCTCACTATTATAATTTACTTATAGTCAAAGCCTGATTTCTTCATCTAATTATTTGATAGTGCAATATATGCACAATTAATCCACCATATTGCATTGAAATGAAAAGTAAAGAATGATGAGAAGAAATGCATAGTTTGAACCTTTATCTCAAATATGTGATATTCAATAACGCAATTTGCTGATTGTCAATTTTGATTGGGCAATTCTACCAGCATTAAGGGGAAGGAATTTAGAAGTTGAAAATAATGTACAAATCCATCATCGTCTAAATCCTCGTAAAAGATCATCCGATCCAGAAGTTCAAAAGATAATTCGCTTAGATGTATTTACTAACCAAAAAAATCAATTATATCTCACACATCAATTTTAAATGCTGAAACTCGAATTAACATCATATAGGACAATTAGTTAATATGATATTTAACAGCACACCAGAAACGTAATAATATTCGATTCTAATATGAAAATCTCCAAATATAAATGGAGCAATTAGTAAATATAGTCCTACTAAGAAGACATATTCTCTTGATGAGTATTTGGACATAACAAATTTTAAAACCCATAAGAGGTTCAGGTACCTGAAATAATGAAAATTGATATATATCAGTAAATTATGTCATTATGTGAAAACAAATAGAATCCAAAAAGAAAAAAAAATTGTCGACAATACTTTTGCACATGATGTTCTGTATCATATTATGAATAGTGAGGAATTGATATAAATTCATTGAAACATATCGATTGAAGTAATGATTGGCCAAACAAAATGACTTGATCATATTATAATTGAATTTACTAGAAAAACCTGAAGTTTTTGGACGCGTTCCTAGTAAAATTAAACTTACTAGAGAAACTTGAATTTCTTGATCTACAGTTTGAATATTTAAAGGTGTATAATTATGCGAAATGAAAATGAGAAAAGTAAAGTCATAATATGAAATGTATGACTCTTTACATAATGAATTTCACGAAAACTTATATAAATAGATAAATTATCATGCGGTAGATATAATCGCAAGTTTTATTTCATTAGCGTGACAACATATGAAATTTGATATGCTTGTAATAAAGTAATTATAGATAATTCATTTTGTATGGTTTTGATACTATCCTGGAAGAATTTAATATGCATGAAGTATAATTTAAGTGATATGATCATGAGGATGAGTAAATATACGTTGTACTCTTTTTCTGTTGACCGAGATTTTTTCCCATTGGATTTTTCTGACAATGCTTTTCATGAAACAACTTTTGTGGCGTACTCAAAAAATAAATGTACTTTTTTTCCTTCATTAAGATTTTTCCCACATGATTTTTCCTAATAAGATTTTAACGAGGTATATTCTTTGTGTAATGAATGTTCATAATATACAAGACATTTACCATCAAAATAATATTTTTATATGTATAAGAAACCAGAAGAGATCAACAAGAGGTTTTTTTTTTTTTAATATCATATTACTACAGTCATCAATTTTTGTCTCGTTAGGTTTTTTTGGAAACATTGACGTACAAGACATCGATACTGAAGATATTGACATACAAGACATGGATCGCTTAATACAAGAATTGAAATCAGGGATAATAGTTGTACTTTTTTTCCTTCAATAAAGCTTGTCCCATTGAATTTTCTTGACGGTGTTTTAACAAGGCAACAGTGTATTATTCCAAATTATTTTCTCTTTTTTTATTTATTGGCATATTTGTGCCATCGAGTTTTTGCTAAACAATGTTTTAATGAGATAGTTATTGTATAAATAGTCATTCAAGAGGAGTGTTGTAAATTTATGAATGACTTTTATACCCCTATAGCTCTACTTAGTATGACTATTGTATCCATTGTAGCCTTAATTCTTTCATATAAATATGAGGTTTTGGCTCTTAATAAAACACACAAATTTATTGGCTTCTCTCTTTTGTTCTCTCTTTCTCTAGTTTATAACAATATACAATTTTTACTTATAAATATTTTTTTTATATATAAGTTATTATGAAATTAAAGGAATAAGAGAAATAATAAGAGAAGAAATGATTCAAAACTCAATTGTGTTCTTTATTATAACCAATGCCAAGTATTTATAGGGTTCAAAAAGAGTTACAGTATTGATCCATAAGTATCTCATGATTTTACAACATAGGTGAATTTCTTTTTTTACTTGCAAGTATTTTTGGGCATGTAAGTGATTTTTTAAACTGATATATGATTTTTTATATTTATAAGTAAATATTTTTTTACTTATAATTAATTTTTTTCGTATAAATGATTGTTTTACTTATAAGTAATTTTTACACTTATAAGTGAGTTTGTCTGATAAGTTTTTTTTCTTAAGTAGTTCTTTTACTTATAAGCAATTTTTTTTTACATAAATGGAATTGATCTAATAATTATTTTTTTACTTATAAACAAATTTTTACATAATTATTTTTTTTCAGTTAAACCTAGTGTTTATGCAAAAGTGGGTTTTTGAAAGTAATTTTTACAGGATGTGTTCCTAAAATGTGAGGAAAAATTATGTTTTTTTTTTTTTTTGGAAAATGTGTCACTAAAAATGAGTGATATAAAGTGATTTTCAAAAAATCACTTCCACACAAGAATGTATTATTATTATTATTATTATTATTATTATTATTATTATTATTATTATTATTATTATTATTATTATTAAATTTATTATTATTATTATTATTATTATTATTATTATTATTATTATTATTATTATTATTATTATTATTATTATTATGTTTTTTTACTTATAAACAAATTTTTACATAAATCAATTTTTCTTATATATTAGTTATTAGTAAATTTATTACTTATAAGTAAATTTTTATTTTTAAGGTATAAATAATTTTTACTTGAACTTTTAGGTGTAAGTAGTGTTTTTTAGTTATAAATATTTTTTTTTACAAAAAATAATTTTTGGTCTTATAAGTATTTTTTTTACATCTAAGTAAATTTATTAGTTATAAATAATTTTACTTTTAAGTAAACTTTCAACACATATACAGTTTTACGTTTTGGGTAAATTTGTACCATGTTTGATGTTTTTTGTGTCATTGCTCACTTCAATTACACGTAACAAATACGAGATGGATACAATTAAAAATAATCCCATTTTAAACTGATTTTTATCCTATTTGGTATAATACGATGTGTCAAATATAGCAGAGTGCATTATGATATACCCATTACTTATCAATTAAGCTGGTTGTACATAATCACTTGACAATGAAGTTGACCGAATTTTGAAAAATCTGACCTGGCAACATGAGCCTTGCGCGGGAAATGGAGTGGTGGAAACAAAGAAAACATAAATATTTTCTCTCAAGGGACCCACATAATTGTTGCACTTTTCCCCAACCTCCCGCAAATTGATTTTCTCCCAAATCTCTCAGCTCCTGTTCTGAAATTCAACACTCCGAAATCCAGCTCCTTCCTGCCATCTTAATCCATCTTCCATTTGAGCATCAAAGAGCGTGAAACTGCAATATTAATTTTAAAACGATCTCCACGCTTGAGCCTCGCCTGCCCGACTTGTCTGAACGGCCCCAATGGGTTAGCCCAGCTTCGTCAAAACCCGTCTCCGTCTTCCACTGTACGTGAAGGTCCGTCTTCTTTGTGCTCAGCCAGCTTTTAGTCTAGCTTCGAGCTTCATCTATAACCCAAGCCAGGCAAGCCATTACACAAGTTTAGTAAATTTTTCGAATTTTTTTGGTTTAGTACATTGTTTAGGGGTTAGGGAAATTTGTATGATATGGGTTAAAATCATCCAAAACTCAATTGCAAAATGACTTCAATCTCTGTATTTTTATGTTTTCACGTTCGGAAGGGCTAGTAAAATTTGCTAGAGGTTAGGGAAATTTGTATGATATGGGTTAAAATCATCCAAAACTCAATTGCAAAATGACTTCAATCTCTGTATTATTATGTTTTCACGTTCGGAAGGGCTAGTAAAATTTCAGTTCTGATATTTGTAATTGATTCCGAACGTGAAAAAAAAGTGTAATTTGAGTTCTGATATTTTTAATTGACTCATTCTGCAATTGAATTTCGGCTCGTGAGAAGGAATGACGGTGTTTGTTGCAGTGTGTATTTGTACGGTGTTAATGTCAATGCTGAACTAGAATGCTTATATTTTTCACAGTTAAACAAATTATGGATGAAGTGGATGATGCAATTTTGCTGGATTCAGACAATGACAACCTGGAAGACAATGTGAACCAAGTTGAAAAGGACATTGTACAAGCAGATTGTAGTATTGTGCCCGAGGTAGGAATGACATTCAAGGATGAAAACGAGATGTGGGATTTCTACAAACGATACGCCTATGCCGTAGGTTTTCCAGTTAGGAAACGGAATTCAAAGAAGGATGAGGACGGAGTTTTAAAATATCTAACGTTGACATGCAGTCGGGAAGGCAAAAGAAGTTCTACTATAAGCGGCTCTTTCAAGCCGCACCCGACAATTCAGACAGGTTGTAGAGCTAGGATATCTGCATCTTCAGATATTCATGGGTCCTGGAGAATCAACACAGTCCATCTAGAGCATAATCATAGAACAAGCCCTACAAAGTCTAGGTTATACCGTTGCAATCGAGAACTGAGTGCGCAAGTGAAAAGGAAGCTTGAAGTGAATGATCTAGCAGGCATTCCCTTGCACAAATCCTACAATTCGACAGTGGTGGAAGCAGGTGGTTATGAGAATATGACTTGCATCGAAAAGGATTGTAGAAACTATATTGAACAAGTTCGGCGATTAGACTTGGAGCAGGAGACGCGGCAGCAATACAATCCTACTTTTCGAAAATGCAGTCAACGTGTTCAGGTTTTTACTTTAGCATGGATTTGGATGATGATTCGCGTCTAAGGAATGTATTCTGGGCAGACAATCAGTCTAAGCAAGTATTTAAGGAGTTCGGGGATGTTGTTACATTTGATACCACCTACCTGACCAATAAATATGACATGCCGTTTGCCCCCTTTGTTGGCGTAAATCATCACGGACAATCAACACTTCTTGGTTGTGGTTTGGTGTCGAACGAGGATACAAACTCTTTTGTGTGGTTGTTCAGAGAATGGCTTCAGTGCATGCATGGTGAAGCTCCACATGGAATAATTACTGATCAAGATCGAGCGATGCAGAATGCAATTGAGATTGTATTTCCAAATACAAGGCACAGATGGTGTTTGTGGCATATATTAAAGAAGTTGCCCGAGAAGTTTGGATATCACGAGGAGAAGGGTTCGATATTTTCTAGTATCCACGGATTGGTTTATGATTCCCAGAGTACTGCAGAATTTGAAGGAGGCTGGATAGCGATGATTGAGTCATTTGAATTGCAAGACAACACTTGGTTGTCGGGTCTTTATGCTAATAGAGGACGTTGGGTCCCATGTTTTTTGAAAACCACTTTTTGGGCAGGGATGTCAACAACGCAGAGAAGTGAAAGTATGAATGCATTTTTTGACGGATACGTTCATTCGAAAACGTCTTTGAAACAGTTCGTCGAACAGTATGAACGGGCACTGCGGAATAAGGTTGAGAAGGAGTTCCAAGCAGATTTTAGATCATTTTCCCAAAGGGTACCGTGTGCAACAACTTATGACATGGAGAAGCAGTTTCAATCAGTATACACCATTGAAAAATTTAGAGAAGTTCAAGCAGAGTTCACGGGAAAGGTATACTGCAATCTAATATCTTGTTCGGAAGGACATTTGGGGACGACTTACGATGTACGGGAGGATGTTGCATATGAACAATACCGAAAGAAGAAGTCTTTCAAAGTCACATTCAGAAAAGAGGGCTGCGAAATTAGTTGCAACTGCCACTTGTTTGATTTCAGAGGAATAATATGCCGGCATGCCATCACTATTTTGATCCGTAATGACATAACATCACTACCGGAACGGTACATTTTGAGACGTTGGAGAAGAGATGTTAGTAGAGCACATTCTAGGGTCGTAGTTAACTATGATGGTTTGGTTAGTTCTCTTGGACAATTGAGATACGACAATATGTGCCAAGCATTCACCGTCGTGGCTGACCTAGCTGCAGATGACGAAGTCCGGACTCATGCTATAATGGAATGGATTGGAATACAATCTAAGGAGCTATCGTTGACAAAGTCGATATGTGGAAGTAATAGCATTTCACATCAATGTAATCAGTTGGCTATTATGTGTAATGATTCACAAAATACTACGAGCCAGAATGTAATGGATCCGACATCGTCCAGAAGAAAAGGCGCACCAAAAAAACTTCGACGAAAAGGACCATTAGAGTCAACTTCGAAGAAGGTACTTTTTGCCATCATTTGAGCACTGTAAATTGAAAATTATTGTTAATACAAATTCTAATATCATATGATTATGCATCCAGGCAAGTTCCAGTTCTGCTAAACAAAGGAGACCGACAACGAAGCATCGTAACACTCATGCGGGTCAACACGAATCTCAACCAATAAATGCAGAACAACAATATTCAATGTCTCCACAAGTCACATTTTCACAGTTCTCGCTACCAACGCAAGGTAGGTTCACATTCATTATATATATTCAAGTCATTCATTTGGATAGTTTCATATATATACTGATGGAAGTTGTATGTCTATTGTAGGTCATGGTTTTCCGTTGTACTATCCAAATTTGCTGGATCGAGGCGGCACAAGTTTTTGATTTTTGGTGGACATCCCACGTAGTTGAGGCAAAAGGTTAGTCTATTTTGTTTTGTCGGAATCTTAATGTTTTGTACGTATTTTGGCATTATTATGAGGCTGGATTTCGGACTGGGTTCATCTGATTTTTTCTGTCCTTGTTTGGTTTTACTTAAAAGCTCCATATCCATATAATTCATAATGCAGCCTAAGCCTATACAAGTGTCTTCCAGTAAGCTTCTAAACTCTTCAGGTTTCATTGTCTATTATTTGTGTGATTACACTTGCACTTTTTGTGGGAAACTTTGCGAGCGTGGATGAGATTTTAAATCCCGTAAAAGTCTATCTAGGCACAAAGAAAAAGTGAAAAGTAAAGGGAACACGAAAAACTTTTAGCTATGATAGTTATTAATTACTGTTTCCTCTATCAACAATCTTAAGGCAGGAAGTTAAAATGTCAAGGTTTGGAAAATGCTATTCAGCTAATAAGAAATGATGAAAGATTTAGGATTTCATTGTAAGTTTCTTTAGTAACTATCCGACCGTATGCATATGGAGAGATTTAGGATTCCATTGACGATTTTGGACTGGGTTTATTGTTGTCTTATTCGCTCTTTTTATTCTTTTTTTATTTATTTATTTTCAGCTGTTAGAAAAGACAGTGATTCCTTTGGTGCTGTTTCATTCTTGCTGGCTTTTGTCTATGGTTTTTGGCGCATGGGCATTCCCTTTCCAATTCATTCTCCAGATAAAAAGGTGCTTGTAATTTTTGATGTTTCAAGGGACACCAAATGAAATCTAAAGAGTGGTGAATTTGGGAAGAATGACTCCAATTATACTATCATTTAATTTTTTACGCTGCTCATTTTAAATTTTGGAACTCTATATATATGCAAATGGTTATTTAGCTTCTTCAATAACTACAGTGGTTTGAATTTTGTGCAAATAGGCAGATCTTGCTAGTGATTTGCTGATTGTTCTTGAATGGGGAGTGAACTCAGAGCTATGCGACATATATATAATTAACAGGAGCTCAACTCAACTACACTTTTGCAGCAGTGGACCTGACAAAGAAAGTAGCAATCCTGTTTTTTTGAAGCTTCTTTTGTATCACTGTATCATTTGTAAATATACTTTTTGTGCTAGGTAAGAAAAGCAGGAAAACTATTTATTTGTCATTCACATGTATTAAACGTTATGTATTGCAAGTTGACAACAATGAATCCATATTGATGTAATTCCCGTTAACTTAATGTTGTTCATCATTCACCGTTTGTGCCTCGGACATTTTGTCACAAATTCAGGAAGAATACCATTTTCATGTAATCATGTGAACTGAATGTTGGTCATTATTCCATTTTGCAAGGAGGAGCAAAATCAAACGAAATAATACATGAACAACACACTGACATTAGCATGACAAAACGATAAAACTAACATTGTTTTCATCCATGATCCGCTAACTACTACATCATTCACTGACGTGAACAAAAGAAAAACAACCGTACATTATTTACTACATAGCACATTCAACGAACTAACTACGAATCAAGTCGTCCCCTTTTCTTTTGCAATCCCTTCTGAGCTTCCTTTGCCCCTGCGAATTGTCACAGTCACGGATATTTCGATGTCCTTCTCTTCAATTAGTCGAGCCTGGGATTCTAACCTTTGGGACAAATCTTCAACTGCTTCCTTGGTCACAGTTGTGACTGAAGTAGAGCTAGCATTACTGGATTCACCGCTTGACTCTTCTTCTACAACCCAGTCCCAATAACCGCATTTATTACTGCAACATTTGAATAATCTCCCTTTATTAGCACTCGGCTTTTCGACCTCAAAACACTTCTGAAAGCCATTCTTACACAATGGGCATTGTCGTTTAATCGGGCATTGAGCGAAGAAGTGCCCTTTGCCTCTACAGCTATGGCAAATTCCAGAATTCTTCCCAACCATTTTAACATATAATAAAACAATAAAGAAACTGTCAAAATGTTTCCCATTCTAGCATGGATGAAGCACGCAAGCAAGCAAGCAAATACGGAGCTCAAATTCATATCATTCTCACCACTTTAGATGCCATCAAGTCAAAAACCAAAACTGACATTGTAAAATAAATAGCTACAATAAGATTGCAGCAAGAAAAACCCACAATTACAAAGCAAAAAACTATTAACAAACCAAACTAATCCCACTGTCACAGCAAGCCAATTCAGTTATCCTATTCAGTTTTAATTTGTTATGTTGCGTCGATTTACCTTCCATATTCGACCAAATTTATTACTCTAAAATCAGTACATAACAAATTCTATATACTTCATCTTCTAAACCAACTTTCCTCAAACATATTTACTCAGTCCCAACAATAATGCCACACATAAGACACTTATTCTGGAAACCAAAAGTATATAGAAATCTCAATTTTTGGTCCACAATTGAAAACCCAGAGATTTCACTATAGTTGTCACCAACATTTTTAAAATCCAAGAATAACCCTCAAATTGGTGACTCACATACAGTTCTCACGAAATGAAAGGGTAGCAACAGAGAAATTAATTTTACAAAATCACATACATATAAAATAGAGCAACAACTACAATATTTGCTTACTCTCAAGGGACGCGTTCTTCGATTTCGACTTCGCAGTGGCCGAAAATTTGCAGCGCTAAAATTGTTTGTCGATCAACCAATTGTACCGGATCTTTTTTTCAAACTCCTTTCTCTGTTTTAGGGGTAAATAGATACGGGATTCATTTCTTTTTTGACGAGGTCGCGCGGGTCGGGGGATTTCAGGACACACAATGGGTGAAATGGGGGCTTCTTCCTAGGGTTACCACTGTTGGGAGAAATGGGGGGAGAAATGTTAGTCGTATTCTATTTTGGGGAATTATCTTTTTTTTTTTTTTTTTTTTTAACTTCCAAAAAGCCACGTCATCAGCCACATCATCCTGTCAAAACAATGGTCATGCATTCCTGTACGAGTAGCGCGGTCAATTATTCTATACG
Source organism: Fraxinus americana (assembly GCA_035079005.1). Classification (NCBI taxonomy): domain Eukaryota; kingdom Viridiplantae; phylum Streptophyta; class Magnoliopsida; order Lamiales; family Oleaceae; genus Fraxinus; species Fraxinus americana. The sequence goes on from CM068716.1 coordinate 29,065,660, forward strand.
TACAGGAAACACCTCACAAAAGAATTACAGGAATTCAAAAAAAAATGATGTGGCAGAGGAACAAAACACAAAAATAAATGAAAAAGAAAATGACCTAACAAAACCGTAAATTTCTAAATTCATTCACCATTTCCCCCAAATTAGATAGAGAAGCCCTGCCACTCAGCTTTCTCCATCTCTGGCCAACATCCGGCTAATCGACGGGCTCGCACCTCCGGCCACAGTGTAAAGACGAAAGCCCACCGAAACCCGACATCAAATCCATATTTGAAGACAACTGCGCCAAACCCAGATGAATCGCTTCAGCTTTTGGAGACTTGTTGAAGAAATTATGGGCTCCTGGAGCAACTCCAGTAGCATCAAGAACATTCAAATTGAAGCTAGCTTAGTTAGTTGAAGGGTGTTAAATTAGAGGCAGGCTTTGAAGGATGCTAAATTATATGCAGCGACATATGGCTGTAATTTTGTATTGAGGTACAGGAAAATTCAGCACTGATATGGACTTTGTATTCATGCTTTTAGTATTATAACTTTTAATTATGCCTTGAATGATGTCCAAATGCTATATTTCCCTGCTTGGTGTTTGATCAAGACAGATTTTTGATATGGTTTTCTTATCTAAATAGGCAAAGATATGGCCTAAAAAACACAGGTCAACTATCCTCAAAACAGAACAAATTCCAAGTAGTGCAACCTAAAACTAAACAAAATTTAAAAGCTTCAAATAGCCAAACTTGCTTATCAACGGTAGAAAATTTGAGTACCATTGCACAATATCCAAAACCTCAACCGGATGTCAAGCAGCCAGACAAATAGCAAAAACAAAGTTAATGCATTACGATGTATGTTCTTCACTGCTTCGGCACTGGCCGACGGTTGAGTTTAGTGCGGCGGCCGGTTTCGCTTTGGGTGGGAGATGGTTGGAAGGGTTTTTTCTTTGGACCTGGAACAAAAGGATGGAGAGATTCTCTTTGTTTGTTTCAATTTTGGAGTTTTTTTTTTTTAATTTAAATGCCACGTCAGCATTTTTGAAATCCTGTAATAATTCGGTGAGCTGTTTCTGTACCTATAGCGGAACCCATTACCTCATACCTGGGGCCCATTTTAATACTTTTGCAAAATTTATTTCTACGTTATTGAGAGATTCTACTTGGGAGTAAATTACAATGTGTTTGATTGTCAATATTTTTCATGAAAGATATGTTTCTTCCACCTAATTTTCTACTTTCATACTATTTGATCGACAATTTTTTTCACGAAAAATATTTTCCTACATTCGGTCACGTGATCATATTTTCTTTGAAAACAAGGAAAATATGTTTGTTTTTAAGGGAGTTGATTTTTATTTTTTAGGTAATTCACTCTCTCTTTCTCTCTCTCATATATCTCATCTCTCTCATCTACTCATCAATAAAAAATGGGCAAATACACTATTTTTTAAGTTAAAAACTAAATCAATCAAACGCATTTAATTAATAATTACCTTGAATTTATTTTCTTTTCATATAAATTCCATACTCGTAATTAAACGCACACTAACAGAACACTCCCTTTTCCAAAAGTTGCAAAATTTTCTTGACGATTTTTTTATTGGAAAATGTTTAATACTTAAATTATTATAAATAAAAATAAAAGAAAAATTTCTTTAGAAAAATCTTTAAATTCTCCAAAGCTAACATGATGTTTCGTTACTTTAGAGGACTTGGTCTGGCTAACTTTGAAAATAGCCTAGTCAAAGCACCTAAATTCCAGATTGACTTTTCTTTTCTTCTATAATTCCAAAGTGGCTTATTTGAGTTCCAAAGACAAAAAAGCATTTAAGGGAATAAAACAATTACAAAATATGATTTTGTTAAAAAGACAATACTACCATTTTAGTTAACAAATAAAAACCAAACACTCCCTACTTAAAATTACAAAATCAATTCCAACACAGATAAAAACTGTCTCGTCTTCTTCACTCTGAAAATCTCAAAAATATCGATAGTTGAAAAAAAAATTATTGTCTATCAATTACTTCGAATCGGTAAGTATATTTACGTATGTTTAATTTCGTTTTCGTTAAATGTATATACGTTTTTACTCGATAAATTAAGATTAGACATATATAACAGGCAAATAAATTTTTTTAGCAAATGTATAATTTTTTTAAGCATGACCGGAAAAATTCATTTGCAAAACTTTCCGATTAACGGCCTTAACGGCTGTTACGAAAAAACAACTTGAATAGACGATTTTTCGGCTGCTAATAGCCGAAATTAACAGCCTAGCGTCGGCTGTTACTTTGCATTTGTTTCAATATTTTTATCATAAGTTTTTCTCCCGATATCCGATTAAGGCGATTCAAAATGCGTTGGAAAGATAATTCAAAGGGCTACAACTTTGCTAGAATAACTCGTTTTCCATTCGAATGTTTACAAGGCCAAAAATGGGTCTTAATATCCAACTAAAAATTTGGACATTCTTTTGCGGTTGAAAATTGATTTGGTTTCACTCCTTTTGATCTTAAGTTGTATCCATTTGACCCCTAACATTCTCGAATCTTCATCATTAGCTTTGACACAACTTTTGAGTACCTTGATATACAGAACAAGCTGAACGTTGATTCATCTCGATAAGATATGGTATTGAAAATTCAATTCAAAGAACATTTGCCATTTTCAATTCCACATATGAAGGTTACATCTTATATTGAAGTAAATTATTTGTTTAAGTTGAGCAAAACGCAAATGACACTGATTTGCATGACTTTAGTGAGGAAGGACGACGCGGAAGGTAGAAATGACATTCAGATAGAGCTGATAATAATGTAAATGATTTTTAGGATACGGTGGAGATAGCTCACGAGGATGATGCTAATATTCCCGATACAATTGTTCATCATCGTGCCATCCCTGTGACACACAAAATTCAATCGGTAGTTCAGGATAACGAGAATGTAAATGAATTTACAAATGATGATTTAATTGCTTTATCCCATCAGAGACATGAACGGGGTGGGAGCTCAAGGACCGGAACAAGCTGATCGTCATCTAATTCTTCACGTGTGGTTCCCGATGATGAAGATTTGCATGTTGAGCAACTATTTCAGTGTCACATCCAAGTGATACTCCATACTTCAAAAAAATTTAAATATTAGCACATCGAACATAACATAATGGAATACAGCATGATCTCAGAAAAATTAAGTGAACCGAATTGTAACAACTACACGAAAGAAATAATTTTAAATTAAAAAATAAAATAAAAAATAGAATTTGCTAATTCGTCAAAAAATAATATTTTATTTTAATAATTATCACTTTCGAATTATAATATATATATATATATATATATATATATATATATATATATATATATATATATATATATATATATATATATATATAAACCAAATGAAATTATTAAAATTAAATAAAGAATCTAAATATTATTTAATTAAAATTGAAAAAATTAAAGACTTGTTTACGATGAATATTTAATTAAAAGATTTTAAATTAAAAAATTAAAAGGAAAAAATAGAATTTGCTAATTCGTCAAAAAATAATATTTCATTTTAGTAATTATATTTAATTAAACAATTTTAAATTAATTAAAACATTAAAGGGAAAGAAATAAGAAGTTGTTAACACGTTAAAAAATAATATTTCATTTTCATAATTATCAATTTAAAATTATTTATTTCATTTCTTATATAAAAATTAGAATAAAAGAAAATTTTTAAACTTAAATAATACAAATATTATTTAATTACGAAATAATTATACGTTCTAGCCCAACAACCGGTTTAGTAATTAAAAAAGTGGGCCGGCTGTTAAATGTGAGCCGGCTGTTAGCCCGATTGAGAATAAAAAAGGTGGGCTGGTTTTCTTGTGAAGATGGAGAGAGTGGGGGGTATTTTTGGATATTACTTGTCTAAAGTTATACTTTTAAGTTTTTTTTTTTTTTTTTAACATATTTACAGATCAAAGGCTAAATAAGAATTATGGCCATTTCTTTTGGCCATTTGCAGGTATTCCCTCGACTTGATCTGCAGCCCGTATAATTGTTGATGGAACACATTACATAAAACAAAAACTACAAAAATTGTCTAATTGATTATGGAATATGTCTTCACTCTTCAATGACCGAGATAACATTATTGTGGACAATGTGATAGTGGATGGCAAAATATTTAGTATAAAGTTAAACCTGAAAGTGACATTTGTGGTTACCAACTCATGGTTCGCGTGACATTGGAAGACTAATTAGATACAGAATCCTATTTCTTAATCTTACACGGAAAGTTATTTAAAGAACATAAGAATAAAAGTCAAAAGTTATATCTTGACCAAAATGTTTATAGACGATTGAGATGAACGTGGACTTGAGTTATAAGTGACATTTAGTTGACGATACGTGAGACAGTGTGTTGACTCTGAGGACTTTGTCATAAGATATCTCGTGTCTTACATCTTATTTTATCTCATTTCATGCATTGAGCATTCCTTTGCACCCTACAACACAATTCTCGTAGTTGTTACTTCTTATGGGCACTTCAGAATATGTATCGCCATATATTAGCTTAAGGGCCTAATTGGCCCATATTTTTAGTATATAATGTATTTTGAAATAGTAGATTAATGAAAAATGTGTGATTAAAGTTTTTGAATTGCGTGTAATATTATTTTATTAAAAATTTGTGGTTGAAAGAAAAAAAGAAAAAAAAAGTATCTTGAGAAAAAATGGATCAAATAGACCTTAAAGTTGACTCAAAAGTTCAATATATTAATTACATAGTGTGTCAGTCAAATTTTTCATGTGTTGACATCTTGTCTCAATTATGGGATGTCTCATGACTGCATATAATGAGTGTTTGACACCCATTTTAATGGGTTGGAAAATTTTGGAATAGTAATTGATGGAAGAATATGTGTTGAAAAAGTAATGAAATGTTTTGGATTTGTGTGTAATATTATTTTATTTGGAGAATGTGTAGTTGAAATGAAGAAAGAGAAAAAAAATAAGAAAAAGAATGAGTGTCAAACATGGTCATAGTTTGATGGGAACCATTCGTAGAGAGAGTTTGCTAATTCTCTAAAGGTTGGGGACGAAAAACAGACCAAAAGAAGGTTGAGAACAAGATTGCTACTTTATGTGCCTTTATATTCTATAGCATTTATAAAATTTACACAAGCATGTAGTTCATGCACAAGCCTATCTCCCAATATTGGATGTCAGTTAAATGCCTGTTGCGTTTTTATGGTACTCCTCACAAGGTCATCAATCGTCCTTAAACACACAGAAACAAAACCAGCAAACTACATCTTCGGACACAACCACTGTGTGACTTTCAGATGGCTTTTTCGGCACTAGTGGTGCGACCCATGAACGCAGACAATCCCCACAAGCACCTACTCTTCATGATGCGTCCAATGAACACACGGGTCTTCCCCAATTTGGGATTGTAGATGGCGCATATGAAAAATTGGATTTAATTTGTAAAAAAAATAACAAAAAGTTTGGGTACTGAAATTGCAATTATTCATTTTTAATTTTGACATTTTTTTACTGTTTTAACGACAAATCTGACAGATCTTGACGGCATGGGGGTTTCGCACAAAATGTTTGAAATATGGGGTTTTTTTTATATTTTCAATAGGTAGGGAACATATCGCAAATAAAAACATTTCTAGGGGAATTTTCTACTATTAATCATTTATCAAAATATATAACAAAAGGATGTAAAAATGAGCTAGTTAAGTAAAAATATTGTCAATAATTTTTTTAAAATATGGCTTAAAGGCCACTATTTTTTAATTCAAAGTAAAAACCAATTGGCCATCAAAAAATAAATTTTTCAAAACTCCATTTTGTTCCCCCAACTAGGACTGGATATGGTCCGATTCGATTCTAAAGAAAACTGAACCAAATTAGAATTTTCGGATATTTAGTAGATAGATCAGTCGGGTCCAAATTTAATTATAGAACCGTTCGAGTTTGGTTCCATTCGGTTTAGTTCGATTCGGTTCTCGGGTTCCGTATAATAATTAACAAAATTTTATACTACAACAATGCTACATTAATTCGATTATGACATGTTCAATCTTAATCCAATTTTGTGATATCTTTTGCACATCTCTTTGTTGAGATCTTCATAAATTTGACTTTTAAAATTACAGGAAGAGGAAGATGACGAGTTTACAATAATAGAACGACAAAAATGATACCACGGTAGAATAAGAGATTTGGGTAAAATCAATTTAATTAAGTTGAGTTTGGCTGAAAATTAGAAATAGTAAAATCATATTTTAGGTTTGGTATAAATTAATTAGTTAGCAAATTTATTTTAAACAATAAAAAAAAAATTGACTTATTTAAGATTTAAAAAAATTAGAGAGATTCGATTTTTATTTGATTTTTCGGTTCTTGGTCTCGAATCGAAAACCGACCCGAACCCGTCGATTTTCGATTCAAATACCTGGTCGAGTATTTAATTTAAGAAAAATCGCTCGATTCGATTCAATTTGATTCGGTTCGAGAGATTTGTCTAGCCTCACCCCCAACCAGCATCCTCAATTATTGAATTCAGTGGTTAATTTGTGATAGGATAATAATAAACTAGATTCTCCTGATAAATTGCAAACTAAAGATATTTATGGGCTTTGTTAGTGTCCAGGTAATTCAGGAACTTTTCAAAAAATAGGCATTTCACGTTGGAGAATCAAATGTAGAGATGGCAACGGGGCGAGTTCGGGGCGGGGCGGGGCGGGGCGGGGCACCCCCATCCCGTCCCGCCACGCCACTCTCCCACCGTGTCCCACCCTGCGCCACGCCCCACCTTAGACGGGGTAGGGCCCAGACTTGCCCCGTTTCCTGCCCCGTTTATTTATTTATTTTTTCAAAAATTTCCAATTAACTATTTTTTGTTTTTAATTTTTGTAATTAATTATTTTTTTATTCTTCATGGGACAGGTTCGGGTCGGGGCACCCCCTCCTCCCACCCCATCAACCCATCGAGACGGGTTTTTTAGCCCCATTCAGGGCAGGGCAAGGCGGGGCAGATTTTTTTGCCATCACTAATCCAATGTGGTCGATTTAGGACTCGTCTCATAGTTTTTCCTTTTTGTAAAATTTTTTTTTTTTTTTTTTTTTTGAGAAAATTAACTTAGTTCAATTCCCTTTAAAAGATTTTCACAAAATACTTTCAAAAAAATTATCCAAACTGAGTTAAAGTAATTTCATAGTCTCAGAAGTAATTTTTAATTTTTCAAAAATTTTGCTAAACAGATTTTTAGGTTAAATAGGAATTTTAGAAATGCTAGAGATTTCGGTTGAATCCATTTCAATTAGAGTAGTGTTATTCATCACAACGGTGCTAAGCACCGATTTAGATAGCAACACATGTCGTGTTGCTATCTAAATTCAATTAAATGAATCTCATAATATCAACTTTAATTATATTTACCATATATTACCATCTACATGTCGTGTAGACTGGTGCTCTAACACAATTAATGCTATATAACATTATTCTTTCGATAATAAAGTTTTTAAACCCAAAATTAGTTGCTTATTTTTTATTTATTTATTTTTTATGGTGAAGAAATTCTACAGAAACTTGTTGGAAACTTTTGACAAAAAAAGGTTTGAAAACATGAATTAAGGATTGAACGTTTTTTATGGACTTTCGTGTGTTTCAACTAAGAATTGTCCTAATTACGTGCTTCAACTTCAAATTTATTTAATTTCATGCTTTGATTCTTTTTTTTTTGATAAGACATGCTTTGATTCTTAATATTTCAATAAATTGTCAACCGATTAGAGTGTGAATCAATACTAAGAGCTTTTAAATTACATATTAACTAACCATTTTTATTTTTTTTTCAAAAACCGTGTTTCCACGTGTAGTATCACGTTCTGTTTTCTGTTTCCGAGTGCAACATAGGACTTTTTAATCATAATTTTCCCAAAAAAATACTATTTCAAAATCTATTAACCCAAAAAAATGGGGTTCAAACAACGGCAATATTTTTGAATGTTTTTCATCATGACACCTGCGGTGAATCTTCACCTCTACTTTGTAAGAAGGCTAAAGAAAAATCTAACAACGAGAGTATAACTAATTTTAAATTGGGGAAACAAAATTCACATTGAATAGAACATGGAAACATGTTTAGCAAATTATAAAATAAAGTACATATATTTTACTCATCATTAGTCAAAACTAACTATTTTTAAAATTAAGTAAAAAAAGAATTATTTCATTTTTTTTAATTAATCAAAATTCATAGGCTATTATAATTCCGCTCACCTTTCTAAATCTATATGAACAAATTAAAATGAATTCCATTAATACTATTTTAGGGAATATTAGGAAATTACGGTGAAATCAACTTTATGCCTCTATATTTTTAATTTATCGAAATTATCTTCCAATATATAAGCACCAGATTGAATCATTGATCGAAAAACTTTAACATAACAATTGTATTCAGATACCTTACTAGAATTAAAAAAAAAAAAAAAAAATTAATTGTTGCAAATGTCGTAGATATTTTATTTATCAAATTAAAATCTTGTAAAGAATGTACAATAATTTGTACGCGTGATTAATAGTTTCATCATATGCAATGTATTTAACAACAAATAATTTATCTACAAGAGTCAAACTATTGTCGTCTATACATATTGCTACCAAATAAATGTACTTCAGTAGATTTTTGAAAGACTAAAGAAATAACATGTAGATTTTTGAAGAGAACAATACACAAAACGTATATATAAGAATTACTTTTCAAAAATAACAAATTTGTCTAATTATTTCAAAAATCAGGTGGTAAATAGATTTATTAAATATTAAATTAAATTATAATATATATTAATTATTTACACCCCATGACATCTCACCCACCCCTTCACCTCACTACACCACATTCCCTCCATTTCCGGCATCGCTCTGGCGACGATCCGGCTACTGTTCCGGCGACTATTTCGACTATTACTCTGGTGGCCGCTCCGGTGACTCTCGGCGATCACCCCAACTCCCGTTCTGGCGGCTATTAGACGATCCCTCCGGCAAACTGTTCCAATGACCACTTCAACGCATGTTCCGATCAACCTACACACCCCATCCACACACTCCCAACTTCCAAATTTTTTTCAGAATTTCAAGTCACAATTAGTCACAACGAGTCACAATTCACCGGTCACAAAAGGGCACAATCGGTCACAAATAGTTACAACGAACTATTCGGTAGTCAAATCGCGATCTAGTCATAGATCAAAAAAGGTTTGCCGACACCACCAACTCCAGTTGCAGCCTTCTTACTCTGTAGCGGCGCTGACTACGCCTCCACCACCACCACCACATCAATCCAGTCATCCTTACACCCACAACCATACCTTACTCACGATCTAGTCAATAAATGACCTGTTCCTCAGTCTGCTCGAACGCCTCACCGGGGTAATAATTTCATCATCTCCATTCTCCATTATCCTTCAAAAAGATAAAAACCAAAACCAAGTGACACCTTGAAGGCGCGGCACCGTTGAGCCCATGGAAAGCAAGGCGCCGCTGCTTGCAACAGTAGTGTCACCTTGTTGTGCGGTGCCGAAAAGGGAGAGTGGGGGTGGAGAGAGAGAGAGAGAGAGAGAGAGAGAGAGAGAGAGCGAGAGAGAGAGAGAGAGAGAGAGAGAGAATGGAGAATGAAATCAATTTGGTCCCCGTACGAGCAGAATTGCTCTTTGGGCTTTGGGGATGAATTCGGGGGTGGGTGGCGTGGGGATGAATGATTGATTAATTTAATCCTATTTACGACCTGATTTGTGAAAATAAAATTTAATCCCCCTTTTTTTGAAATGTAATCTTTAAATTCAGGTTTGGAGGTAATTTTCCCGTCTTGTAATAGGTATCATAAATATCGTATCAAGACAATGTCTCCTAATCCACTCTAATCCTACTCCCTAATCTAATAGTGTATAAATATGTCCTTATAAATTTTTGTTAATTTTTCTTTTTATTTGATATTTTTAAATACATTGGAACCATAAAGGAATTGTTATTGCAGCCTTTGCTAAACGGGTGGGTGGTCTCTTCACCGGAAGACGCAGAGACCATAGCACTTCAGGAGAGCATTCTGTTTGCACAAAGGAACAACCAGCATGTGGGAATGGCTGAACGTGACGCCCAGGTTCCCTTGGATATAGTAGCTCCTTTACAAGAGGATGGGTGTAATTCTTGAAGCTCTGTTCCCCAATAACAAGATCAAAGTAAACCACAATCTAACTTCCTTTGCTATTTATTCTCCTATTATACAAAACTGGGTCGATTCTAATTCTTTGGACATTGCACCATTCGTGCGAGATGATATTTCACTAGTATATAGCCCCCGTTTGGGTTCTATTAAAAACAGATTTTGAAAAAAAAAATGTATTTTGGAGTAGTGATTTTTTTTAAGAATACATGACTAAAACATAAGGAAAAGTTTGAATTTACGTGTAATATTATTTTATTAAAGAATGTATGATTAAAAATAAGAAATACAAAAATGTATTTTTCAAATAATGGAGCCCAAACAAGAGCATAGTTTATATTCCCCATCCCCACCAAAAAAATAAAAACCATGCATGCTGTATAATCTGCTACTTGTGTATGTGGAAACAAAATGACACATGAAACTGTATTTATATAGCCATTCTGTAGCAGAATAAATAGCTCCTAGATTGCTTATAGAAGGTAGATACAGATCATATTAAAGTTTCTCGAGTTTCTTTATAGCCAGAATTTTCTTTACATTCATCTATTATTGGTGACTTGGAGCAACTGGCAACATCTTCTTGCTCACTAAAGGAGTTCTCTCCCGTGCTTTCATCTGAAGAAATGGTGTCTTCATTAACGTCATAATCTTCGAGTTCAGATAGCTCTTGGTCAGTAAAATCAGCTTCCATCTCTGAAATAACTTCAGAACCTTTTTCGGTCATTGAAGAAATATTCTTGTTAATAAGTTCAACCTTCTTTGATTCATGTTTGATTTTTGGATGATCGAGGATTGACTTCGGATCCCTATTGTTTGGATCACCATAAAGAGCAACATGTCTGTAATATAGTTCAAGTTCCTTTTCTGCGATTGCAATGAAGCGCCTTACAGACTCGAGCGATTGCTCATACTTGGATTTTTCCAATGCCTGAAAGAAGAGAAAAATATGCGAGTCAACTGTCAAGCATATCTACAAATGTATAGTGGAAAACCAACCCCCAACTCCACGCCCACTTCTCAAAACTTTCTTAACGACAGCCTAAAGCTCTCAGAGACCATTATGAATAGACGAACCAAAACTGGAAAAACCTAGAAAGCTACATGCATCTAAAATACATGTCAAAAAATATAATAGCAATAACGAGAACCACAATAGTAGCAACAGTAGTAATAAATTTGTCACACCACAATAGTAACAGCAGTAGCGATAAAAACTCCCATTATTTGTCACACCACCTTGTGCCACATACTTTGAGAAATTGTCACCTTTATGCTCGACACATCACTCGCAATCTCATATTCCATAGATGTTTCATAATAAGTTTGAATAAGTAGGCATCAGTTTCTCAATTTTATATGGTTAACTACAAATGGATATGGCATGTAAATGTAAAATGTTCCCAATTTAAACAAAAAAATGAAATCATAAAATGTTCTGATTTTGGGTGGATATATTTCTATAAGAGAATAGAATGCAAAAATTCAAAGTAAGAGATAAGCTTAATTAAACTAGTCAAATGAGGGATAAAATCTAGAGAGCAAGATTTCCTCTATCCCAGGAAAAGGAAAAGAAAATTAATTAATCATTTTCCATCACAACTGAGATCTGAAATGGATATATCAAACAAAAAGCCCAAATCTTAATCCTCAAAGATGAAAGTTGCAACAAGAGAACTGTGATATCCTTTAATAAATGTAGTAGATATTCGATGCATGAAGGAACTGTTTGAAAATACAATATACATTATTTTTCTATTGATACACGTGTGCTTCCAAGCAATCCAAGGCAAAGATTCTTGAAGATCATTATGTCATAACTATTATTCTTTTCTAGAGCATTGATTAAACCAGTGCCTGTTATGAGAAACGCACTAATCCCCAGTAAACAAATCCTTCTATAAAAATAATCTTAAGAAACCCAACATTTAATCATTCACAAGAAGACGGTATAGAAGTCGAAAGGGGCTTAAATAAAAGGCATCACAACCTAACTTCAAGACACAGATACAGGTTTTGTAAAGGTTCCAAGTATGCAGCCCACAGATGGAACATGCAGTCGAATAGGATTTTGCTGTAAAAGGATATTGTAATTTCTTCTCTTGTGCTGTAACAACAGAAGGGAGAATAAATTTGAGGTTTCAACGGGACAAACTCAATATATGAATGCTCATGTCAAAATGTCAAGAAAACTGATGAAAACTATACGATGAAATTTCTTAACTCTTACAAGCTTAGGAAGTTGCCAAGGCATCATCACGTGAAAAAATAAACAAGTTTCAAATATAACAAATATTGGCATGCGTAAGAAGTAAGACGCGTGGATGATAATCTTCCCATGACATCATTAACAAGTGTGCAATTATTTTGCTCGTTCAAAGACGCATCACGAAGCTTGAGCATGCAGAAGAAACTTACCCTTTTCTTAGACAATGTATCAACTGGTGACATAACCTCTGGTTGCACGTAGTTCTTTCCTCGATAGAAGATTATGGTGTCATCTCCAATTATATGGATTGAAATCCCACTGCTCAGCCTAGCAATCTCATCTGCATATTCATGTACTTGACCAGGTTTGCAAGGCTTGCAGATGACCTTGACAGTTTCGTGTTTCTTCCAATGCAGATGCATATTGAGAATAACACCTCCGAAGATTCCTCTTCTGCCAACTGGAACATAATTAGACCGTTTCTGGGCCATTTTCTTCATATAAAATCGTTCTTCACCGGATAACTTATAAGGCTCTACCACAGGACCCTGAGCTTGGGGAACTTCATACCTCTTCAGCCTTTCAATTAGTAAGGCTTCCTTAATTTTTGCCTGAAAATTGGCAAAATTTTGTAATCTGGAATACATCATTGATGAATTTTTTATTCAGTAAAGCTTTCGGAAATTTGAAAACATGAAAAATGAAAGCATGCTAATGTAGGATTGCATAGATTTCACACGGACATGATTTTGTGCCCCCACAAAAACAATAGCAATATGATTAGCATCAGTGAATTAGAGCCTCGCAGTTAGAAATAGAAAACATTGAACTTCTGTTCAGTTTAAGATTTTCTCTCTTTAATAGCTTGAAAACCTCCAAAAGTATAAATGTCAAACCAAACCAATTTTCTGGAGAAGCAATAGAACTAATCAAGTATTCCAGGCAATGAAGATGCTGCTTGTAGTTTCGTTTATTTATTTCTGTCAAGCTAGTGGTATCTTTTTGGGACAGTTTTGGAGAGGAGGGATTTGAACTCCCGACATTGAATAAACAAAAGGTCATCTCAAGGTAAATAAAAACAAAATGCATTTAAAAAATCTGAAACTAAAATACCATCATCTCAACCAATCTCCAAATTCCAATAATGAATTCTATTATCTATATGAATAAACATTTAGTGCCAAGTCCAAGAGAAGCGCAAAAGGTCATAAAAAACAAACAATAACATCAGAAAGCACATTAAGTCATAGCAACTATATATGTACAAATAAAAATTAGCTGAGTTCTATCCCAATAAACTTAGGTTCAACACATAAATCTTTTCGCCGCTCTATTTGATACAACGCTACATCTATTGAAAAGTTGAATGCAATTTGTTATCAGTAACTACATCAAGTCATGTTAAATTTGTATCTCTGTCTCCATCTCTCCCCTTTTAGATGGTTATACTGGAACCGCATTCCTCTTACGAATATGAGTTTCTTACACAAGAATTGACTCACCATCTAAGTTATGCTCTACTTCTCTTAATTCACTTCCAATTAATTTCACTCCAATTATTGAAGCATATCCTTATTTCCTACTTTATCCATTCCAATATGGCCACACATCCACGTCAACATCTTAATTTCTGCTACGTACACTTATGAACGTTTTTCTTTTAAGCAGTCCAAAACTGAGTATGTATATCATTACTAGTCTAATAATCATTATATACATAGTAATATCTTCTTATCATACGAAGTCCATGTAAAACTTCTTCATCCTCTTCTCCTGTGCACAATATTCAAATCTTTTTTCCCTCATCAATAATCACATTTCAATACCTATAACAATGGATCTCTAGAACAATGACAACTATCATCTTTACTCTTATTAGTGAAAGAATATAATATATATTCATCTTATTTCAATTTAACATCAAAACTTTAGATTTCGAAGTGTTCCTTTAAATTCTGCCCTACAACTCATCTTCCACTTAATTTCGTCAACTAAAACATTGTCATCTATGAATGTCATACGCTAATGGTTCTCATGTGAGATATGTCTCATAAAATCATTCACAACTAAAAGGGACTTAGAGCATAACATGATTGCAAGCATACAACAACAAAAATATGAGACTTTGGTATACTCTTTCAAGCTTGTACTTGATCCTTTCCTCTGCATTAGCAAACCTCTGCCTCTTCTTCTTGCCTTTGATTCCAAGCCTTCTAGGGTCTCTCTTATTGGCATCTTTTCTCTTCTGTTTCTCTCTCTTCCTCTGTAGCTTCAGCCTTTTCTTTGTTTTCCATTTCTCCTTCTTTGGAGGCTCTGTTTCACGAGTCTCAAACTTGGGTTTACCTTGTGGTGATATTACCAAACTCACAGACCCGTGACTCAAGCTTCTCCGCTGTAGAAAAAATATCCCCCGCCAAGGATATGGATTCCAGGGAAAATGTAATGACGACCTTGCAAGCATAACAGTGGGTTCTGGGATTTGGAGCATTGGCCTGGAAATTGAAGAACCCAATAACTGAAGAGCGAAAATAAAATGGAACGCGTGGTACCTTTTGCTTTAAAGGTTGCACCTTTAAGCATTTGTTAGATAATATACAAACAAAAATGCTACCGCACACAGAGAGACGAAGAGAGATTACCTGAAAGAAAGAGGAGGACTGAGAAGCAGAGGGATAGAGAGTCTACGGAGACTACGGAGCAATGAGTTTGCCATTTGCTATACCTTCTTTGGAGAATCCAGGATTAAAGTTCAGCTAGGGCGGACGTTGACCATTAACTGGCGATAGTCAACGTCTATAATAGCAGGTCGTTTATTTTGTTATTTAACAATTCGTGAACTCGATTAGAATCGGTGGCGAGACTAGATGCACCACTAAAACTAGAAGAAATAGATAGGGACTTTTGTTTGGGTTGAATAGATAGTTCCATAATCTGCAAAATGCCCCAATTTATAGTTCAATTAAAATTGGTTCAAAAACAAAGAACATTTTAACTTGAAAAACAGAGCCCCAATAATCATTTTTCATTTAAATTAATTAAACAGGCATCAATATATTAACAAAATAAATTAAAATTTGTCCCAATTTATCAATCAAAACTTTTTCAAATTCCTTATTATATGCAGAATTCTCCAATAATCATTTAGGTAGGAACTAGGTAGTAGGCAGGGATTTTTTCTTGAATTATTTATCACAAATCTCATTTATAACTCATAAATCATAACTCATAACTCATAAATGATAAATTAAAAAATGAATTAAAAGAACAAAGATCAAGAGAGGCAGGAGGCTTACGACAGTCATTGAGACCGGAGACTCGCCGGCAGCAGCAGCAGCAGGCTGAAGCGGCTAAGGCCTAAGTTCGCAGGGCAGCCGGAGCCAGGACGGAGGAAGGGTTTGCGTGGAATTGGAAAATGCAATGCCGTTAACATGAATGGTGGGTATTGGGTAATGGATTTGGTAATTGATTTTCAATAGAGCCATAGGTCCACAGTCCACACTCCATGAAAATGAATTTGGGCCTAATTTTTTAATAAACAAGAGGCCCAAAACACAAAAACA
This sequence comes from Fraxinus americana, assembly GCA_035079005.1. Taxonomy (NCBI): domain Eukaryota; kingdom Viridiplantae; phylum Streptophyta; class Magnoliopsida; order Lamiales; family Oleaceae; genus Fraxinus; species Fraxinus americana. The sequence goes on from CM068716.1 coordinate 29,081,664, forward strand.
AAAACAAAAACAAAAACCAATTCTTAAACCTTGTGTCATCGTCTAAGGAAATACCCGTGAATAGCCAGTTGAAAATGCCAATATTCAAGTTTAACCTTTGACCAAGAAATATTATTAAAAAAAATCAAAACTTATTTGAAATACCTAAAAGGCAAAAATGCCCCTTTACACGTGAAAACCTTCTCCATAGTACCAAAAGAAGAAAGAGAAACCGACCAAAAAAGAGGAGAAAATAAAACCGACCAAAAAATTTCTGGGCATAAACCAACCATTCAAGAGCAAAAAAGGGACCTCCACACACAGTGAATAGACGAGGTAGGTTAATTTTGAACTTTTGTTGTGATTTTCTCCTAATTTTTTTGAAATGGTTTGAGTTTATTTTGTTTGATTTTGTTGTAGATCGGGTAGAATAAGTGATTAGGGCCATTATTAGTAAAATAGAATGGATTTATGAAACTTGGTGGCCGGATATGGAGTTTTCCGGCACCATTTTCGGCCAAAAACACGAGCAGGAACCGCTGTTAACAGGGGTTTGAACAAAATCATTGTTAACAGCGATTTTTTGGGTCGCTGTTAATAGCGGGTTTTGGGCTTTAATAGTGGCCCAATTGTTCTTAAATTTAAAATAAGATTGGGCGGCTGTTAAAGCCCAGAAACCTTTTTTTTACGAAATTAATTTTAAAAAATTAAATATTTTACGTAATTAAATAAATATTTATGTAAAATTTATATAATTCAATAATTTACGGTTGAAAAATATTTATATAATTAAATATTTTAGGTAATTGAATAAAATTTATATAATTAAATATTTTACGTAATTCTATAATATTTATATAATTAAATATTTTATGAAATTGAATAACATTTAGATAATTAAATTAATAATTTTGATTTGAGTATCGAGCAATATTAAAAATTATATTTTAACAAATGAGAAAATTATTATTTTATCTTTTAAATTTTATTAATAAATCGAATATTAAAAATATTTATATAATTAAATATTTTACGAAATTGAATAATATTTAGATAATGAAATAAATAATTTCAATTTGATAAATACCAATATTAAATATTATATTTTAACAAATTAGAAAATTCTTATTTTTTTCTTTTAAGTTTTATTAATAATTAAATATTGTAGGTAATTGAATAAAATTTATATAATTCAATATTTTACGAAATTGAATAAAATTTATATAATTAAATATTTAGGTAATTCTATAATATTTAGATAATTAAATTAATAATTTTAATTTGAGTATAAAGCAATATTTAAAAAATATATTTTAAAAAATTAGAAAATTCTTATATTTTGTTTTAAATTTTATTAATAATTTAATAAATCGAATATTAAAAATATTTATATAATTAAATATTTTACGTAGTTCTATAATATTTATATAATTAAATTAATAATTTTAATTTTTGAGTATCAAGCAATATTAAAAATTATATTTTAAGAAATTAGAAAATTATTATTTTTTCTTTTAAATTTTATAAATAATTTAATAAATTGAATATTTAAAATATTTATATAAATAAATATTTTACGTAATTGAATAAAATTTATATAATTCAATATTTTACGTAATTGAAAAATAAATATTTTATGTAATTATTTCTTTTGTGTAGTTGTTACAATTCAATTCACTTAATTTTATGAGATTATGATGTATTCCATTATCTTATATCGATGTGCTAATATTTAACTTATTTTTGGAACATGGATTATTACCTGGAGTTGACGTTGAGACAGATACTTGGTAAAGCTACCGGAACGGTAACTTTGGCAGTTACAATTTTTTGTTGGAGCTGTTGGATGAGCAGCATGCAGAGATGCTACGACATTCATTTCTTTGGCCACTGTACGAGTTGAGACATGTACTTTACTCGGGGCAGATCATCGATGCCCTACTGTGTCGGTTGCTGAGTCCAGTCGACGGCGATGCCCTCCACTTTGACCTCGAGGGCAAGGTCGCCAGTTTCTCCATGTTTGAGTTTGCCCTAATCACTGGATTGGAGGTTACGGGTGATGATGCACCTCATGCAGATACTCAGAGAAGCACCATGTTGTACGAGACTTACTTCTAGGGACAGGGGACGGTGCTGTTGTCGGATCTGATGGACGTTATCAGGAGGTGTGACCATATGTTGGACAGACTGAAGCTCGGCCTGGTTTACATCCTTGAGAGCGTGTTGCGATATCACCATAGGAGGACTGGGATCGACCGTTCCATCTACAGATCGTCGATAATCTTGATGTCTTCAACATATATCTGTGAGGCCGGAAATGTTATGAGGACACGGTACACGTTTTCACCAGATCACCATCGAGGCCGAAGGGGCCTTACGTAAATACGATACATACGGATTGCCACAGCAGTGTAGGTAAATGTTTGACATAATTTATTATAAAAATATTGTTTACAATAAATATGAATATAATAATTGTATGTGCTGTAGATCTGGGCATACGATATGGCCATGGAGTTATTGCGAGATCGAGCTCGACAATATCCGCTATCATTCGACATGCCCGGCCAACTTATACTGAGCACTGAGTTTTTTGGTGATGTTACCATTGAGCATCAGTCGCTGCAACGTATGGGTAGTGAGTACGTGCTGTCTGAATATATGGCCGAATGGGTCGTAGGGATGTTGCCGACGCTCGGGGGAAAGGCATGGGAGGCTTGTACACATATATATGCTCTAGCGATCGTGAATCATCGTCCATTACCGTGGAGATTGTTTTTGCTGACTCCACGATATATGTGTGCGACTCCAACCATTCAGGTCCAACACAGGGCCAGCTCAAGCAGTAGTTAGAGCCGATTGCAGTGATCGTTCCGTTGATGGCTGCCCGAGCGAGTGTTATTGTTAATAACAGGCTAGCTATCGTGCGGGATCAGTCTTCGACGAGACATTCTCTATCGTAAGTATTTATATTTTGTTTTTAACTTGAAAACTTAGTTTTATCTAACACGTTTATTATTCGACATGTATGGACGATTGCGGCATTTTTGCAATAAAGTACATCGAATTTTTGAGTATAGGACATAGGGTTGATGGAATCAACCAAGCATGGATGCAAAATTGGAGGAATAAATTAGCGGTCGATTTGTACGAATTCGAGTGTGACCTGTAAACATTGTACATTTAATTATTGATTCATTTATTTAATACGTGTAAATATTGTAAAAATGGTACATTGAATTTTGTAATATTGTGAATTGAATTTTGTTCATTTATTTATGTATGATTTATATAATTTATCAAATTAGCAAATAAAGTTACGCTAAAATGATTATTCAAATATTATTCATTTACCAACAATACCATTACATATTACATTAACTGTCATGCAGGGGAATCTGACTCGTACAAGTTTGACGACTATGACCGACTGTTTTACATCTGCCGCAACGACGCGGTCGAGGAAACTCTCCAGTAGAGGGTATTCTAGAAGTTCGTGGACCCCAGGACCATACGGTTCAACTACCGGTGGCAACAAACTATTAAGCGGGAGAATACGGTCATGAACTTCCCACTCAGATTCGTTCGGTATGGGAAATATAGTCTTAGCATACGCAACTCTCCAATATTCAGTCATGTAATAAGGAGAGCACAATGTTCTCCCTGCAAAGCCTCTGTTAAGAGCTACCGCGACTGCATGCTCGCATGAAAAACTCTCCAACTATTATCGAGTACAAGTGCATGTGTTGTTAGTCAGGTCCACCATGTATGCCACATAACGTGCACAATATACGGAGAATATCGGCTCGTCTAGCGGTTCAACAATCAACTTCCTCGCAACCTTTGCGGCCTTGAACAATGTATCATCTTGAGTCGGGGCTAGCTAGCTAGAACAGTTAAGCGATTCCGCACGTTGGTCGTGAATCCACTGCTGCAGCTTGGTACGGATGTTCTCAATCATTGCGAGAATTGGAAACTCTCGGTCCTTTTTGAACAATGCATTCAGAGACTCCACGTTGTTCGTCGTCATCAAGTTGTACCAACGTCCTGGAAAATGTGATCACGCCCAATGTTCTATCCCCATTTTTGTAAGATAATTATATGCCGACAATGACTTATTTCCTAACTTGACCATAAATTTATTACATTCCTCGACATTGTAAGCTTCAGCCGCCCTCCTGAACAATGAAACAATGCATTGGCCCCGGTATCTAGTCTTGAGATTACCATGTATATAGTACATACAGTACACATGATGTGCCTCGGGGAAAACTTCAACGATAGCATTTATTAGATACTGACCCCGATCAGTTACAAAGGCAAGATCATCGACTTCTCCGATCACTTCCCTAAGCTTCGTAAAGAACCAACGCATTGATAAATCATTCTCGCTGTCAACTACGCCGAATGCAAGTGGATAAATCTGGATGTTGAGATCTTGACATGTAGCGATAATCAACTTGCCCCCGTATCTCGATTTCAGAGTTAAACAGTCGACTAAAATTACGGGTCGCATCGCATATTTAAATCCTCTAATGCATTGTCCAAGAGCCATGAATAAATACTTAAAGCAATTTTTGTCCTCCATCTCAATGGAATAAGTGGAATTGTGATTAGTTGTCCTCAAATTATGGCAGTATTTGGCCAATTTAGCGTAATTCTCCTCGGTCGAGTCCATTAAATCCTCCAACGCGCATTCTTTGGCCCTTCAAGGCTTCGGTAGCTCATGACCACTCCGTACTCTCGACAGACGTCGTTAATGATATCTGAAGATCTGTAGATCGCCCGTGGGTCTTGATACTTATGCATTATCTGTTGACCAATAAACCATGATCGATCTTGCCTGTGATTGTTTTGACGAATCTCCAACTCACAAGTATGTTCTCGTGTATACTTGCGAACTACAAAATTCTCATTCGCGTCCATCTTAGTAGCAAGCAACCGCCAATGATAACTGTCGCCGATGCAAACAAGTGCCAACAAGGATTTGCTTGATTTCTTTACCTTGAACTCAAAGTTGTATTTTAATGCCAGCAGGTGCATAGCTTCCTGCAGATTTTTTTTTTCGTTTTAAACAGTTGCTCAACATATAGATCTTCATCATTCGGAACCACACGTGAAGAATTAGATGAAGATCCGTTCGTTCCGGCCTCTGTGCTCTGACCCAGCTCATGTCTATGACTGGATAAAGCCACTAAATCCTCATTTGTAAATTCATTTTTATCGATGTCCTGAACTGCCGATTGAAGTATGTGCGTCGCAGCGGTGTCACGGTGAACAACAATTGTCTCGGGAATATCAACGTCATCATCGTGAGCTATCTCCACTGTATCCCAAAAATCATTTACATTACCATCATGTTCATCCGAATGTTCATGTCTACCTTCCACGTCTTCCTTCCTGACTAAAGTCATGAAAATCGATGACTGTTGCACTTTGTTCAAATGATACAGATAATTCACATCAATATCAGATGTAACATTTAAGAGTGGAATTGAATATGGCAAATTCTCGCCGTATTGATATCTCGGTACCATATTATATTGAGATGAATCGACTTTCAGCTTGTTCTGTATATCCTAATACAGTTCTTCGTATGATGTAGACTCTATTATATGTGTTGGTCTGCTATCTTTTATGTTATCCGTCCATTTCCATAATCATCGATCATTTTCATCCAATTTAAAATTACCAAAATAACAAATCAGGAGTACAAGCCTCATATCTGTGCATGGCAAAACAGAATTTGTAAACGAACATTCGAAAATTCGGATTAAATTGGGAACAAAAACTAAAAAAACAAAATAGTGGTTAACAGGCGAAAATTCGCCTTCGCCGTTAACAGGCGATTTCTCCTGTTGTTTTCTTAACGTTAAGTCGAAAAATTATGCAGATGAATTTTTTCCCATTCACTTAAAAATATTATGTAGATCTACTAAAAAATTTCTTCTTCATGTTACCTATGTCGAATCTTAATTTATCGAGTAAAAAACATACACATTTCAGTATAACGAAATTAAACATACGAAAATATACTTACCGATTCGTAGTAATTGACAGAAAACAATTTTTTCCTTCTACTATCGATATTTTTGAGATTTCCAGAGTGAAGAAGATGAGAGTTTTTATCTGTGTTTGAACTGAATTTGTAATTTTATGTAGAGACGTTTGGTTTTTATTTGTTAAGTAAAAGGGTAGTATTGTCTTTTTAATAAAATCATATTTTGTAATTGTTTTATTCATTTAAGGACATTTTTGTCTTTTGAACACCATTAGGCCAATTGTGTAATATTCAAAAGTGGAAAAGTCAAAATTAAATTTCCTCCCTTTAATCTGGCCAATTTTAAAAGAACCCCTCATCATCTTCCTTATGGCTTCTTCCGGTTTCATTTCTGCCTCTGCAATTGAAGTTTTGTCCTCGTTGGTCGCGCCCTCTCGTCGGGTGCTGGCTCCGCCATCTACTTCTAGCAAACTTAATTCGATGACTATGCTATAGCTAAGTCCAAACTGATCGCCCTTATTTATACTGCTACATAGTTTGTTATTGTAATTTCTTATGAAAACACAACTCCAATTTCGCTTTAGAGTTTAGATAGTGGTGCGTGTGTTGGAGAGGAGAGGAGAGGAGATGGCGGAGGGAAGACAGAAGAAGAGGTGATTGGCTTCATTTTTATCAAAATTTACTGAAAAAATTATTTTTTAACAAAATCATACCGACAGCACTAGTGTTTCTTAGGTTCAATGGCCTAGGTCTCATATTTAGCCTACATTTGGTCTCCGTTAAAATTATATTTTATTTTTCTCTCATTTCTTATCAACTACATATTTTTCAATAAAATAATATTATATGTAAATCAAAAAAAATCTTTTCTTTTTTTTAACCTCATATTCTACCAAAAAATTAAATTCCAAAAATTATAATCGCAAATAATGGGGGCCGAAAGGTATGGAAATTATACTACTACTTCCGAAATTTCAATTCTGCTTTTTTTATTTTTTTTATTCGTTAAATACTATTTTTTCTAACCATATGATAAGTGTATTTTTTAGACTAATCTAGACTGTTAAATGCGAGTATTTGAGATTACTTTTAACGAATTATAGCTTAAAATAGTATAATTATTGTTTGTTAGGCAAAACTCTATATTTAGAGGTGAAATTGAAATAAATGAATTAATTCAACCGAAACAGTAAGAATTCCAAAGTTTTGGGACCAAAATATAAGTATTCAATATATGTTTTCGGACCAAATATTGATGGAAGACAGTACGGACTCACCTGGATGTAATTGGAAGGCAAATGGTTGAAATTGCAAGAAAAAGAGAAAGTCAGGGACCAGCTTGCAGTTGGTCCCATAGTTGAAAATTGATTCACTGGCATGGTATAAAAGGGGGTGTGAATGCAACCCCCAAATATGGACAACCCAAGGCTTAAGTGTATGACTCATGCAATCGCTAGTCATCCTATCATGCGATCGCATGGACAAAACCTAGAGAGTCGGATCAGTTTCCTTCTATAGTTACAACTTTTTATAAAAAGAACTTCTAATCACAATTGAACCTTTTTTAAGAGGCAGAAAACAAAAGAACATATATCATATCATAGAGAAGATGGCTAGCAACGAAGAACAACGCAATTAACATCAAGATTTGAAGATTCAAGGCTCAGAGTCAAATTCAAGAACAATAAATAAATTGATTCTCCATCAATCTTCTTGTATTTACTTATTTTCCGGGGTGGTGAGTTTTCATATATCTTTGTGTAAATTTCACATAAACATATTAGGCTAAACTCTACCTTGTATTGGATGGAGATGAAATCATTGTTTTCTTATTTTTAATTCAAGTAGTTAGTGTATTTTTGTGTTTTTGATTATTCTCGCATGATTATTTCATTCCTTGATTGCTTGATCACCTAATAGGCAATTAGTTGTTTGTTATAGTGGCGGGAGGTAGGCTAGAGCATGATTTGGTTTGAGTCCGTTTAGACTCCAACTCGAAACCAACCAAGTCTAGCTTTTAAACCGAACCGACTCAAACCAAATCGGTTTGGTTCGGTTAGTTGGTTTGGACTTTTAGTCCAAATTGATTTTTTTTAAAAAAAAAATTGTTTGAATTTTGGGCACACTTAGATTACAAGAAACAAAATGACTAAGAGCTTGTTTGGTATAGATTAAAATCGGATTAAAATCGAAAAACTAGCCGTTATTGTTGACTTTTATTAGACGAGTGAAACTCAATAACGGCTATATTTTGGATTTTAATTGGATTAAAATCTCTCACAAACAAGCTCTAAATAACTTTATATTTTAAGAACTATTGACAAATCCCATGAATAAAATCAGGTTAATAGAGACAAATCAACATAAAACTTATGAATTTTGATGTTTTCTTATGCATTATATAGCCTAACTGCTTGATTAGAGAAAAAAAATGTAAAGTATAATTTAAGAAGCTGGTGAAAGCAAATTTGTAGTGCTATTACTTAATGGCACCATCATATGTTGGAGGGAATCTAGATAGTTATGAGATTATGGCTTGTTTTTTAATTTTTTTTAAGGAAAAAAAAGGTAAATGTGTAAGTGGGTTATATTGGTGCGATTAACCAGTGGTTTGAAGATTCAAACCCTGGCTGAACCAACCCACCATGATTTTGTAAAGAAGGACACTAAAGCAAACCAATTACATGTGTCAAACCGGCTCGATGCGATTCGATTTGATTGGTATTGTCGGTTTTTCGATCTTTTTGCCCAGGCCTAATGGGAGGTTCACAGTAAGTTTTAAACAATACAAGATTAACATAGTGATAATAAATGTTAGGAATAACATGTATAACTTATGCAATCATCTAGATAATTGATGCTGATGCATTACTTCACGTATGAATTTGAATAGGAATATAATATGATCTTGCTTAGAATAAGTTTAACTTACATCGAAAGAGATAATAAGATAAAAATGGATTATAATTGTCGTGAATGCATAATCACATTAAGTTACATAAGTCAAGAATTGAAATCTAGGTAACGATAGGTGGATTCGTAAGTCAAATACATTCATCCCACAAATTCATACAAATCAACTCTTTCAAATAATTTGTAGAACAATTTAGAAATGACAAATTAATCTCTTTTGTGTTACATATATTCGAATTTGATAACGAATTAATACAATTCATTTAAAATTTATTTCATATGGAACGATATTCTTCTTCATTAAACTATTACTTACGCTTGCGAGATTTTACTGAACACCATACATCACATCGTCTTGATAAACACTTCACCTTCTTTCTAACATCCCACGCCCACCCTACCATTGTAATCAATGGTTCAACCTATTCCTAAACCCGTCCATGCAATTGCAATTCACGCACAATTGTTAAAAATAAAAATTAAAAAAAATTGCACCCATCGTTGCCATGCACGACAATCACCATCGAATTCTTCTACCAACACCCAAATCTCAAATTTGAAATTACGGTCCCATCTAAAATACCACCACCTCTTTCGGACAACATCAATTAATTTGAAATTGTAGATCTTTTTTTTTTTTTTTTTTAAATTTCCAAGTTCTTTTTTTTCTAAAATCAATATAATGGAGTCAGATTTGCAATATCCTCCTCATTTTGATTGTGGTATTCCATTGTTTTAAATAAGAAGCAGGTGACAGTGGTGATATGAGGCTCGATTCCAAGCATGGTTGTGGTCGATGGGTGAGGATGTGGGAGCGATGTTGTAGATCTACGATTTTTTGAGTGAGGAATAAGTGGTTGTGGTAGTTTGTGGCAGGGTTGTTACTATTTATGGCTATTTTGTTGGACGTTGGTTGGTGTTGGTGTTGATGATTGTGATTGTATTTATAGCGGGTATTGGTGGTACCGCAGGTGTAACAATAAATATTACAAAGGGTAGAGGTGGCGCAGTTGCTATAATGTAATAATAAATATTTCAAATTATGGAACCAATAGAAATGGTGTAACAATTAATATTATAAGTTGTGGGATCGACCGTAGTGGTTAACATTGATTGTTACAAGTGATGATGTAGTAGTCAATTGTGTTGACAGTGAAAATATGCGGCAAGATGTGTATAATGTTGACAGTGATGGAAAAATGGTGGTGAAATGTGTGTAAAAGAAATTTTCAAGATGTGTATAATGTTGACAGTGATGGAAAAATGGTGGTGAAATGTGTGTAAAAGAAATTACAAAATATAATATGTTTGTTACAAATATTATTGTAAAAAATTATAATAAAAATAGTATTTTGAGAATAAAAGAAAGATTTAAAAGTAAATATAAAATTAGTATATGCTTAGTGCATTTTGTGAAATTCTTATGGTCGAATAGATAATATTGTGACACATTGCATCCATCTGAATTTTTAAACAGCAAATCAGATATAAAAGAATCAGATGTAATAATTTTAAACTTTCAAATTTCTAAAATCAGATATTTGACACACACACACACATACATACATACATACATAATATATATATATATAACCAACTCCATCTCCACCTCCACCATCCCTACCGTTTCGACGACCGTTCAGGCGACTGCTCCAATTTCGACGAATATTCCAATGACCGTTTTGCCGCCGATTTATTGCGACGAATGCTCAGATTTCGGCAACAGTTCCAACTCCGCCACGATTTTTGACCTCTTGATTGTTGCTTATGACTAGTAATATAAAATGTGACCTGTAAATTTGAACGATGACTCTACAAGCACATGTGACCTGTTAATATTGATTTGTGACCTGTTTATATTGATTTGTAACCCATAAAAAATGAATGTAACTTGTAAACTCAAACATCTGACAATGATATGTGACCTTAACGGCGAATTAATTAGCTACAATTAACTATCAAATTAATTTGTCGGAATAAATCAGTGAATTAATTAGCCACGGTTAACTGTCATACTGATCTGTGACCCATCTATATTGATTTGTGATCTATACAAAATGACCTTGACTTGTGAACTCAAACATGTGACCAGCAAATTGTGACATTAGCAACTCATTTATTCATTGCAAATCAATCACAATTTATCAAATTATTGGTCACAAATCACATATTCTATAGGTCACAACTTATTAAAATAATAGGTCGTGTATTATTTTTCGATCACAAGTCACAAATTTTTTTTATTGGTCACGAATTAATTAGCCACGGTTAACTATCATACTGATCTGTAATCCGTCTATTTTGATTTGTGACCTATACAAAATGACCGTGATTTGTGAACTCAAACCTATAATCAGTAAACTGTGACCTTAGCAACTCATTTATTTATTGCAACTCAATCACAATTTATCAAATTATTGATCACAAATAACATATTTTATAGATCACAACTTATTAAAATAATAGATCACATATTATTTTTCGATCACAAGTCACAAATTTTTTTATTGGTCACTAATTATTTTTTAGTCACAAATTATCGAATTTTAAGGTCACAGTTTAACAATATGTCACATCAATAACTTTTTTTTCTTATTTGTCACATATTAAAATTTTTTATAGGTAACAAGTTATTTCTCGGCCACGAATTAAAATTTTTTATAAGTCACAATTGAAAAAATAAAACTTTTATTTGTCAAAACTCAATTACAGTGAGTTACAATCACAATTTTAATTGGTCACACTCGATTACACGCACAAAATAATCACAGTCACCTCCAACCCCATATCCCCGACACGCCCGACACCCACTGCCGCATGAACGCACAAAATAATCAGTGTCACCTCCGACCCCATCTCCCCGACACGACTGAGACCCACCGCCGCACGCGCGCACTCACCACAACCTCCGATAACCCAACACCATAACCACCACCGCACACACCGTCTCCCGAATCCAAATGCAGCACTTCCAACTCTCATTTCACCACCATCACCACCCATCAACCACAATAGCGCCACCATATCCACCACATTCAAAACCAAAACACAGATCTCATCTCAAATCTAAACAACTATTTGTCCAAAAAAATCCAAAACCAGATGCCATCATCTTGAAGGCTGCGAACCACCAACGCTATCAGCGCTGCCGTGAACCACCATACCATTAGCACCGCTACTCGCGCACAGCAGCGACTGCGAACAGATATCTAAAGATCGAAGGTTTTGGGGGTAGTTGGGTTCGAAAGATCGAAGGTGCGCTGCGGAAATGAAATCAGAGTTTCGTGATGTAGGGTAATCGAAGCGACCTATGATGGAGGTAAGGGTGGGCAAAATTCAAACCAAACTGCCTAAACCGACTGATTTGGGTCAATTTTATTTTTTTTATTTTTTTTATTTTATTTTTTTTTTTTTTTATAGTTGGGTTCAGCTTTTGGGCGAAGAAGACAGGTCGGGTTAGGTTGGGTCACGGATTAATCCAAGAAAACCGATTTAACCCGATCCAACCCATTATTTTCTATCAAATTACTTTGTCTAAATAAATCCCTCATCCTTCTTATCATCTCATCACTGAATTAAAGATTATTATCTCCTTAATGCACTTGACTTGGTTTTGAATCTCTAATTCTCGTTTCCTTTAGCCAAAATATCTTGTGAATATTTATTTTCAGTTCTTAGTAAATAACTATTTCATGGTCGGTGACTACGAGGAAAATTTGAGTAAGCTTATTGTAGTGTTTTTTTTTTCCCCACGGAGCCAACAATCAATCTACAATGCATTTTTAATTGCAGGCACAAAGTGCCTCCATTTTCTTTCTTTACCATTTTTTATTTATGCATTTCATATGGTTGATATGTTTTATTGTCGGAATATACTTTTATAATTTTTAATATCCAAACCGACCAACTCAACCCAACCCTACCCGACCAAAACTTGATTGAGTTGGATTGGTTTGATTTTTGATTAAACCGACCATATTGGATTGGGTTTGGGTTGGGTAAAAAACCGACCCAACCCAACTCAACTCACGCTCACCCCTAGATGGAGGTGGTGGCATCGGGGATAGAGAGAGGAGAGAAAATGAGATGAAATAATTATGGTGGGTTTGGGTAATTATATTATGTAATTATAATATATATAATTATAATGTATCTAATTAAAAAATATCTAATTTTTGAAAAATGAAAACGTTATTTTCCGCAAAGTTTGATCGATCTTAGAGAGTATTGCGCCAAAATAAAAGGATAATGTTCTTTTCTGCAAAATATGACAAGGCCCCCGATTCAACAGTTGAGTCATCTCAACTAAACAGACAGATTTTTGCATCAACAATTTCCATGCTATTAAATTTCATAGGTTTCATTTATTGAAATCGATGAAGAAATAGGAATCTTAAGCTATTCATAAATTAGTTATGATAAAATAAAAAATAAAATTGAGAATTTACATGAGATGGCATTGAAGATAATATATGACTACATATATATTTTCCCTTTCTATCGATTTGAACTTCTAAACACGACAATTCAAAACATTCTCAAGAAAAACTTGCATAGAAAGAAAACTTCTCATCTTCTAGGTTTGTGTAATTCTTCTTTGGTAGCAATGCTTGGAATCCACTATGGATCTTTGATGCCTGAATATTTTTCTGCCTCCGCCTCCACCTCTATCACACTCTCGAACTTTATTTTATCAACAAAAGAAATTATTTATTATTTATTATCTAAAGATAAATAAAATTCAATGACATATTTTTTTTCCCCTCAAAATTTTAGTGCAAATGTATTTAATTTTTCACCCCTCCTTCGTCGTTGCCGGTAGTCTTTCCCTTATTTTTCAAATAAGGTATAACTTTGTAATAAACCACAAAGCCTGCAATAGTAATGCAGAGAGCTAATAGAACTAAAAAAAGAAAGAGGAAAAATATAGAAAGCATTTTCGTGGTAGGAAAATCAAAAATATATATAGAAATAGGTAAAATTCAACTTAAAAAATACTACTTTTCGAAGGAGATGGAAAATAGGAAAAATAGTATTTGACGTGAAAAACATTAGAGTCTCAAGCCTATTATAGAAAATATTGGCATGGAGAGTTTAATTATTTGGTGTGCATCTTCTTATTAATTATAATATTAATGGCTCTATAAATATATTATAGGATTTTTGCATGCAAAATTTCAATCGTTTTGCAAATTAATTAATTGATTTGCACAATCAATTTGAAATTAATTAAACAAGTATGGTTAATTTCAAATTCATTTGCAAATGAATAAAACAAACTACACAATCATATCTGAAATTAGGCCCTGTTTGATAGACATGATGTTCCACCATTTTCCAACTTTTGCATCTATTTGATAGCAAAATTTTTCCCGAATTTTTTTTCCACGTTTCCTTATTTTCAAGCTTTTTTGAGGAAAATGTAGTCTTGTTGTTTTGGTTGGTTTTGATTTTTCATAATTTTTTTTTATTTTGCAATTGGAAAAAATTCTAGACACAATAGTAAAAAAAATTTATCACTTTTATTGACAATTTCTATACAAAACAAAGCTAAACGAATGGTAGTTGGTATGGTAATTTGTTTTACAATTTTTTTCATTTGGCAATTGGAACAAATTCTAGACCCAATAGTGGAAAAATTATCACTTTAATGGACAATTTTCATAAATAAAAAAACAAAGTCAAACGGAACCAAACTTTCAGCATTTTTCAGGTGTAAAATAATATCAAACAAACACAATTAATTACAATTCTCAATAAAACAATTTCTAAACAATTTAATTCTTCATAAAACATTTTCTTTCCACCTATTTTTCGCATTTGCAATCAAACGGAACCGTAGTTCTTATTTCAAAGAAAACTGAAATTAATTTGTAATACTGATTTCCCTTATCAAATGATTTACTATTGTATTTTGAAAAAATGAACGCAAAACTGAGTCGGTCCATGCATGGCCACATGTTGAAAGTGTTACAAAATAATAGTGAATAAATACAGGTTTAACAAATATCGGATGGACACATATCGAATGTGCAACTAACTTATTGTATAAACAGAAATATCGAATGGACATATACCGACTATGCAACTAGCTTACCGTGCGGGCGCATTTTCAGCTGAACAGATACTGTATAAACAAAGACCGGTTGGACAGCTAACTAACCGAATATTACCAAAAATATTACAGATGAAATAATTTTATTAATCACAATAAAAAAGAACAAGTAATAAAAATTGCAGGAAATAAAATTCAAAGGGCGTTTGACACCCATTTTTTTAAGAATAGAATTTTTGGAATAGTGATTGATGAGAGAATATGTGGTGAAAAAGTTATGAAAAATTTTAGATTTGTGTGGTTGAAATGAAGAAAGAGAAAAAAATGAGAATGGGATGAAAATGGGTGCTAAACAGAGACTCAATGAACTTTGAAACCGGGGTATGTGTGAATACAGTTTCCTTAAAACAGATTCGCCCACTTAGCATAAGTGTTTGAAATTTAGTTCGAACGTCTGTTTCCCAAAATACAATAAACAACTAGTAGAATCTGAACACTACAGATGCTACTCCAACGAACTAACTTAGTATCTGAATAGTATCACCACTAGGGATGGCAACGGGGCGGGGCGGGGCGGGGCGGGGCGAGGTTGGGGCAACCTCCCCCACCCTCCGCCCCGTTACCCGTCGGGGGTGCAAGGCTCTTGCAACTTTTACTATCCCGTTTAATTTTTTTAAATTTTTGATAATTTATTTTATTGCATTCATTCATTAGATTGAGACAAATAATTTTAGTTGTCATTTTTATTATAACTAATAAAATTTCGTAAAATTTTTTATTTAAAGTATTGAATTCTAAAAAAAAAAAAAAAATTAAATGTGGCGGGGAGGGGCACAACACTCGTTACCCGTCCCCCGATCCGAATACCCGATTAAGCTGGTAATCCACGTGCCCGTTCGAGGTAGAGCCCGCGAGTTTTAGTGCAAATATATTTATTGTTCTAATAGATGTTATTCTCGTCACTGGAGAATATGTATCTAAGTAATCAAAATTTTAGTGCAAATATATTTAATTTTTCACCCCTCCTTCCTCGTTGTCGGTACTCTTTCCCTTATTTTTCAAATAAGGTATAACTTTGTAATAAATCACAAAGCCAGCAATAGTAATGCAGAGAGCTAATAGAACTAAAAAAAGAAAGAGGAAAAATTTAGAAAGCATTTTCGTGGTAGGAAAATCAAAATTATATATAGAAATAGGTAAAATTCAACTTTAAAAAATATTACTTTTCAAAGGAGATGGAAAATAGGAAAAATAGTATTTGACGTGAAAAACATTAGAGTCTCAAGCCTATTATAGAAAATATTGACATGAGTTTGATTATTTGGTGTGCATCTTCTTATTAATTATAATATTAATGGCTCTATAAAAATATTATAGGACTACTCCGATTCCCGCGACTATTCCGATTACCGTCCAGCAACTGATTTGATTCCGACAACTATGTCGTTGATCGTTCCAACGACTATTCCGATAAATGTGACCTTTATTTTTGAACTGTGACTCTACAAATACATGTGACCTGTTAATATTGATTTTTGGTCACAACACTTTTATTGGTCACACGGTCACAGATTTCCAAATTAGTTGTTCACAGATTTTTTCACAATCACATATTATATAATTTTTGGGTCACAGATAACAAAATGGTTGGTCACGGATTATATTTTTAGTCACAGATTACGGACAAATTATATTTTTAGTTATAGAAGGTCACATGAACACAGATTTCCAAATTATTTGACCACAGATTTTTTCACGGTCACAGATTATATAATTTTTAGATTACAGATAACGAATGATTGGTCACGGATTATATTTTTAGTCACAAGTTATCGAATTTTAAGGTCACATATTATATTTTTAGTCACACAAAACCAAAATGACCAGATCCCCCACCACCACCATCTCTGCACTATCGCCACGACCACTACCACCGACTCCACGACAACCACCACAACCAACATCACTACCACCCAAACACCATGACAATCAGTAGTAACATCGCCATTTTCAAAACCACCACCAAAAACCACCAGATCCTCCCAGATCCGCCACCACGATTACAACCACAGAATCGTCGCTGCACAAAACACCACCAACCACAGCCAACTTTACAACCACCAGCCCACCCACCACCTTATCGTCACACTACCAACACTGTTTCCAATCTAAAACGCACAAACATAAACCAAAAAGGAAAACCCAAAAAGCCGGCACCGCCAAAACAACCACCACAAACGGAAACAAAACTAAAAATCTAGGACCACCTTGCTGCCGCGCTGCCACTATCTCAGGATCTGAAAACCACAATCGGAAACAAAACCAAAAATTCGGCATCACACTGCCACCACCTCGCGATCTGAAAACCACAAACAGAAGAAAACAAAAACCAAAAATTCAACACAACACCGCCATCACCTCGCAATCTGAAAACCACAAACAAAAAAGGAAACACAAACCACAATCGCCACTTCAGATCGTGGCTGTGGTTAGGTCGACGGCGGCAAGAGAGATGAGGGGGTAGAGAGAAAGAGAGAAAGGGTTTGGGGATAAAGAGAGAGAAAGAGAGAGGAGGTGGCGGGTTGTGGCTGTGGGTTGGTAGTCGTCGGCGATCTGTGCACCACTGGTGGAGGCCGCCAGTTAGAGAGAAGAGAGAGAAAAAGGTGACGAGGTTGGGAGTTGGGGGAGAAATGTAGAGAGAGAGAGAGGGGAAGGCCAGTTGCTGTGGGTTAGGTGGTTAGTAAATTAATTATTTTATAAAGTTATTAATTAAAATAAAACTTCTGATTTTTGAAAGATAAAACATTCCACCTGATTTAAGAAATTAGATCTCCAAAAGTAGGGTTTGATATAATTTCCACTTTAACTATTGTATTTTGAAAAAATGAACACAAAACTGAGTCAGTCCATGCAGGGCCACATGTTGAAAGGCCTCCCAGTCCATTTGACACCCCCTAATCGAAAATTACTATGTATTTTGGTGTGTATATGATTTAATTTAAAGAGCACTCTATTTTTCAAGAAAAATGTGTTTTGAAATAGTAATTTTTTTTAATAATATGTCGTTAAAAAATAGAAAAAAAAAATTAGAACTGCATTTAAAATTATTTTATGAGAAAATATATGATTGAAAATTATTTTTATGAAAATGAGACTCAAATAGGGGCATATAAACTCCTTTTTAATCAATTGTTCTGCATGGGCTTTACTCTTTTTAGTTGTAAATTTGCTAGTATTTAATGATCAATTTTTTGTTGGATTTAAAAATTTTAATAATTAATTACCAAACTTATAAATGGTATAAAGTAACACTCGCTTTTTATGTGGATTTGAGGGACTGATGCTTAAGAGAGGCTTTTTACATCAAACTACCTTAGATTCTATTGAAAAATTGAAGGAAATAGATGAGGTGTAACGAGGGGTAAAATCTATAATAAGTGATTTAGAAAACTCAATACGATATTGTTGACCCATTTGATAGGGCTTCTTGTAGAAGAACTTTTCGATAAAGGTATTTTAAACCATCTTCCTCTAAAATCTCTTCTAACCAGACAAAGTATTTTCAAGATTTTATCAAAATATGTTCAAACGCAACTTCTTCATTTTCAAAGTAATTTTTGACTTTTGAAAAGCCATATCAAATGTACCCTTTATTGAAGGAAACTTATTATCTAAGCATGTCTTTCGTAATCTTCTAATCTTCTACTTAGGGTAGGGTTTTTTCCAATTAGAAATTTTGATGATTCTAATTTTTTTTGGGGGGGTGTTTGAGCACCATTATTTTTTAATAATATATTTTGGAATAGTAGATTGATGGAAAATGTGTGGTTAAAAAAGAAAGCAATTTTTTTGATTTTCATGTAATATTATTTTAATAAAGAATGTGTGGTTTAAAAAAAACGTATTTTGAGAAAAATAGGAATCAAACATCACGTCAATCCCACTCTAGACCTATCACATGTTATAAATACTGCAATACGAAAGTAAGGAAGTTGTTACAATTTGTTTCCCACAAATACAATTGTTCTTTCTTTCTTTCTTTCTTTTTTCTTTTTTTTTTTTTATACGATTCTTTGTACGCACTTTTGAGTTTTTATTTGTTCTAAATAAAATCCCAACGAGTCATATCATGACATATGTGTTGCTAAAAGATACCTACGATAATTAGCTAAAGTATATCTGCATAAATTGGAATGAAGATGTGAGGACGTTAATGTGACTTTTCAAAGGTTATATTGTGAATTAGGGTGGTTTTCCAAAATTATTAAGGATAAAAATGATTCCAATCTTTGTCTCAATATTGGTTGGTCTAGTTGTAGTCCCAAACACTAGATTATGTGAAGCTTCGACAGTAAATAAAGAAAACACTAGAATATGTAAAGATTATTTATTTTAGTCTCCATTGAATACGTATGAAGAAAGATCAAAGGAAAAAGCCACGAAGCATCACTTGTACTATAACATTAGTTTAAATGTCTTTAAGCGATACAATCATCTTACATAGACTCGATTTTCTAATTTTAAAATGGTCCGTGAATTAGTGACATTTGAATTCTACCAAGATGGATATTTAGTATCGCTGATGCTAAAAATTATTACTCGAGATAAAATAAAATAATTTAAGTTCTATATGATTTCAAATTGTAGGTATTAAGTGTGTGTTTGGTAGGGATTTTTTGGGAGAAAAATTGATTTTAAATAGTGATATGATGGGAAATGTGTTGTTGAAAAAGAAAATAAGATTATTGATGTGATAGAAAATATTATTTTATTGAATAATGTGTGGTTGAAAATGAGAATTGATTTACTGTTGAAAATGAGAATTTTTACCAAATATAGCCTAAGTAACAAATAATGTTGCTTTTATCTATGAATGTTGATGCCGTTACAAGGCCTTTTTTCTTTCTTTTAGTCGGAGAGAATGATACTCTCTAGAAATCTACAAGTCATTTCAGATATAAATAAGTGTTTTACACGTTTATTTAGATCCAAAAATAACGTTTAATTAGGATCAATTGCGGAAATTTCTTGTATTTTATTTATTTTTTATAGATTAAACCCACATTTTGAAAATGATTGATGCAAAAGGAGGAAAGTTTAGTACAAAAATCTCGAGTGAACAAATGATATACCATCAAAAAGATTATTGTATTTGGAGTTTAACTCAAAAAACGAATTCAATTTGGATATTTGGATCAAAAGTTGTGTGTAATTAGTCAGGCAGCACGACTTGGGCCACCCCAACTACGCGGGATATGCATCCCTGCAAGAGTGTCGTGGTTATGGGGGCCTCGACCTTGGGTATTCTGGGATCTAAGGGTACAAATCTTTGAAGGAAAATGCAAAATATGAAAAATCTTATTTTCATTTGCTAACAGTGAGATAATGCTGCATAACTAAGTACCCAAAGGACACTCTTTTCTTCGAAAAACTGGACTGGTTCAGTCCCTGAAATATTTTCTTCGGGCAGCTATACGGTATATTAATTATCTTATACAATCTGTTCCAATGTAGAAAAACTCGTAAACTTACGAAAAACTTTACTATTACGGTGGAATTATAGTTGTCAGCTTGATATTTTACCGATTAAAGGGTTAATCCATATACATGAATATGTTTTATGCACTTGGTTGCCATCAAATGGTGCATATTATTCTCCAAATTTTGGTAGCAATTCTCTCACCCTGAATGAATCTTATTATATGGCTGAGTGAAAAATTGGCGCTCTGTTGAGCAATTAGATACCTGCCAGTCATTGAAGAAAATATACAGACTCGTACTAAGATTTGAAATGGAGGATAATAATACTGTAAGCAGTAGGTGAAGTGCATCACATAAAGGGGGTCGATCTATGGAAGTAAAATATGGTCCAATTAGCCCTTCCTTTCAAACCTGTCATAATAGTTTCAGATTTTAACAACGATATGAATGAAACTGTGAAGAAGGGTCAGGGTCACAATTCTTTTCACAATATTCTAGCAATAATTGTTCTCAATTTAAATTTCCAGGTCAACCAATTTCCCAACTAACACAATTCTATAAGAATCTCGCAAAAAAAAAAAAAAACCCCGTATAATGGTACCAAAACAATGTTAACCAGCAGACAGAAATGGGCAGCATTTTTTAGTTATAATCTTGTGAATTAATAAAATCCCTGAATGCAGCATCCTGCAATATGAGAGAAGGGGTTCATTATACACATTTAGCAAGAAAGAAATGCTGTCAACAAATGTACATAGAGAGTTTAAGGGCAGATGTAAAGCATGTTCATGGTAAGAAATAGTTGCATTCTATTATGATAAAAATACTACTCTAAAATAGAATAACACAATTAAATAATTGCTATCAGACTTTTAACATGATTTAATTTCCCAACATACGCATATGGAATGGTACGTCCCGAAACCTCATAAAATTGATTTAGTAACTGCTCAATGCAATGGGAACATTATAATATAATGACATCTGTTTAACATTTCAAATAATTAATATAAAAATTTTAGACCTTTTTGATTCAGTTCTTAATATAGCTTTTGAAGGAAGTAGGAAATTGAAAAGTGTAAAGTTTAACTCAGCAGTATGAAGACCTAGTATGTAATTACGCATTGCCATATGATGGATGGGAGGTCACAATTTAGCTGCATGAATCAAGCACTCTAATTGTTTCTTCCAAGTTTCTAGAACGGGGATGTTTTTGAAACTACAATCCGATAATGTAATGGGCAAACCTATGCTGGACCTGAACAGATCCCAGAGAGGGCAAGACCAGGAAGATATGCCTCGGCCACCCTAGGCTTGTGTCATGAGGCTTGAAACTCTTTAAGGCCAAGCCTTCACAAGGGCCAATTAAAGTATAAGCTTTAAGGCCTCTAACAAAAGCTTCACATGGAGGCAGACCTCAAGGCATGTGCCTTGGGCACTTCTGTATTATCAAACTACTGATCCAAAATTCATCCTCAAAATGCAACAGAAATATCCTGGATAATAAGTAATGGTGCCTCCAATTATAAGAACTTAAAATTTCAACTCTATAATAACACGATGTGACATGCACTAATAAAAACAAGTGAATAAAATAAAAACTAGAATGCACATTAAAACTACGAAAAGGTCCGATAATTTAGGAAGGAAGATTGGGGAGGGCCGCAGCCAGCGCACACTGTAGCTCCACCAATGGAATCAGGGATATAATTATAATGAGAATTCAAAGAATTGACGTCATACGAAATAAGGGTACTCACATTTCATATAGAGAAATGGAAATTAAAAATAAATCTGAGCAAGAGGAAGGTGCAACAATATGATGGCTTTCAGAAAGGTTAAATATATCATTGGTCGGTGAATTATAGTTCATGTTACTATTTAATAACTGAACTTGGAACATTACCTCATTGGTCACTGAACGGTCAAGTGCATTATCCATCCATCACTGTGATGGATTCGATTTCATCTCTTTTATGGAATTGCCTACGTGGCAGACAAAATTCCAGCACCACTTAGCCATTATATATCGCCACTCAACAAAACGAAAAGAAAAACAATATTAAAAAAATAAATAAATTTCTTCTTCTTCCTCATATATACCACCCCTATCCTCGCCCCACCCCACCCTAACAAGCACTTCTCATCCAACTCCCATGTTCCAACTACCCCCTCCACTGCCGCAACCGCCAAAGAAGAGAATGCTCTTACTTTGAGCTGCACCGTAGTTGTTAACAGAATTGCCCATCCATTTGACTCTTCAATTTCTGGGCAAATAACCAGATCTCCAAGCTTCAACAAAAAGGAATACTCTTGCTTAGAGCTGCACCATAGTCATAGCCACTACCAGACAATGCCAAAGGCAGAACCCCAAGCACCAAAAACATGGAAGTCATTTTAATAGTCCCAAAGTGTTAACAAAAATCAGCCTACAACTTTTGTTTGATATAATACGGTCATTCGGCCAGAAACTTACTGCTCCAGAACAGTCGAGGGAGAGATTCGTGTAATTAATTGTGCTTTAATTGAGGTTTGCTTATTTTAACTATGTGATATTGTAATTGGGACAGTTTTCATTATTAACAGGTTACCAAAAGAACAAATTAAAGGAACTCAAAGCATCATTTACATTTTTGGGATATTAACTATAAGGTCATCTTGTTATTCAAGGAACTCAATGCAATAAGATAGATTGGTTCAAACAATAGCAGTTCATAGACGACACACATCAAGGATTGCATTTTTAGGTGGTGGAGGAAAAGTTGGGATGCAGTTGTTTGGGTGGGGTGGGAGCAGGTGGAAGTGGGGTGTCTAGAAAGGAGAGAGGTGGTTGTTTGGGTAGGTAGAGAGGGGAGGGGAGGGGAGGGGAGGGGAAGTGGGGTGTAACAAAAAAGAAGACATTATTTAGTTTTATTTTATCATTTCACACCATCAGCTACGTAAGCAATTCCATCAAAAGGATGAAACATAGTCAGCCCCAGTGATGACGGATGGGTAACATTTGAGAGTTCAATGACAAATAAGATACGTTTCAAAGTTCCAAGTGTTAAGCAGTAACGTGAACTACAGTTTAAAGACAAATGATATAAAAGTTGAGAATATAGTTACAAATTGAAATTTAAAGATCTATATCAAATACCTCAATTATCTTTAGTCGGATAATGCTTTAATCAACATATTATATCCTCACAGAGTTAACAACTAACTGTCTTTCTACTTAATTTTTAAATATTCTCATATCTGAAGACAACAGTGATGTATATGCATTATAAAAGTTATCATCACTAGGGTGACAGAGTGAGTAAGTTTATGAACTATAGTCTGTCTTCAAATAAATTGACCACAGAAATGAGAAACTCATGAAACTCACATTCAAATGTTTTGCTGAGAATTTTAAAAAAAAGAAAAGAAAGAAAGAAAGAAAAAAAAAAGTAGTCTGTACCAAAAGGAATGTAAAACCTCTGTGAAGCCTTGAAATATACTTGAGACAATCTGGACTGCAACATGAGAAATTTTTCATGGCACAAGCACCAGAAACTTTGAAAATGACTATGCATCGCATGAACTCACTGAAAATATAAAAATCAAATAAACTTGCAGAAGTCAGGTACAGGTAATAGAATATCATCGCGAAGTATCAAGATTAATTTACTGAAAGTACAAGCTACATATTCTGATAAAACAAATAAAACATTTGAAGGTTTCTTTTGATCAAGGCCAATGTTCCCTTGGTTAATCATTCCTGTTTCTTGGCAACAAAAGATACTGATATACTATTCTAATCAAGGCCAAAAATGTGAAATTGAGCCATCTTAACTTGAGCAGAACTGGGATATAATGCACACAGAGTACATAGCAAATTTTAGAGGTTTGCCATACGCTGACGATTCCACAAAATAGTAGATAATTGCATGTGCAAAAGCAACACAATTGATTTCGAAGTACTAAGGCACAATATCCAGTCAAGTTGTATCCAGAATTTTCCTCTATTTACATAATAAATGATGAGAATAACATAATAGTCTTGTGTCTGACCAAATATACAATTTAGGGGGGACAAATACATTATTATTAGAATAAAAAAGAGAGAATCCAAACCACAAACCAAAATAAATAAATAAATAAAGGAGCTGTACCATGGAGAACAGGGAAATAAGAAAATAAGGGAATATGATAGAAAGAAAGACAAGGTAAAAAAAAGGAGATCGTGCCCATAAATTTAGCTCATTTTGCTAACAAGAAGAAAGGGAAAAAAATGATGACATAAAATCTATCTTTTTAAACCATAAATATTTTAGCAGAAATGGCATCACCTAAATATTGGAAGGCAAGATTGATGTTAAACAATTTTATGCAAAATTTCCCCACCCTTTCATTTCTTTCCCATGATATCTATTCTTTCTGCCCTCAAAAACTATCAAAACACAATACTACAAGAGCTCATTCTATCCCCTCCATTACCCTAGATTCAAAAGCATTGTAAAATACCACACTACGCTTTATAAGTTGTTCCTATTGAAAATAGATTACTTATAAGAATTAAAATATCAAAAACGAACCAAAAGAATTTTATACAATAACATAACGGCATATTAAGTCCCTGTTTGAGCCACATTACATAAAAACTCATTTTCCCCAAATATATTTTCAATCACACATTCTTTCAATAAAATAATTTTATACATAAACCCAAAACTTTTCCCTAACTTTTAACCACATGTTCTCTAAAAAATCACTATTACAAAACACATTCTTTTATGGAACTCAAACACACCCTAAACTAATTAGACGTTAAAAAGTCCTCAACGGGAGTCCTCGAGTATACAACCTATTTGAAATAGAACTTACAAAGACAAATAGATCTGAAAGTCTTCCAAAGAATGATTGCACATAATTCTCAATCAAACAATCATTTATCAGACAATTTTAAATAAAATCAATTTTTACACAGTACAATAGTATCATGGTTGACATTTTTTTTTTGATAGGTAGTATCATGGTTGACATCACACTTAGTTAAGTTCATAATATTGGAATATCTTTTCTCAAATTTTGAAATATTCACCAGCAGTTAGTGCAGGTTCATAAATACGAACATGTTACAATTCCTACTTAATGCAAATATGCAGCCAGTTCTACACTTGTTCTACAGTGAAGACCAGGTGAGTATTTTATCCAAGTCAAATTCAAAATTAAGCTTTCAACCCACCTTTTAAAAGCCAGTACTCTTTGAGATGTAGTCCGCAGGACGATATAGTCTCATTTGTCATCTTCACCGCTAGTTATTCCTTTGTCAATAAGAAAGATCATCCAGAACAAGACTACTAAAAATAAACCATCCTCTTTGCTTCTACTGGTTCTTAATATAAATGACTCCTTCAAATGATCCTTATTTTTCCTGAATGTATGCACTGAACTTCTAAAATTCATAGATATATTGAGATGCTGATTTTTATGAGAAAGACGACAACATCAGATCTCTGTGTCTCAAGTATTTTTATCCTCTTCTTTAGTAGGATAATTAATCCCCAAGTGATCTTCAGAAATAGCAGGTGCGTCAGAGGTACAAATGCAACTACTTATGGTGCAATGTCATACATGGAATTTTTAAAGCATATTAAGACGGCACATGTCTATTCATATTCCCACTACACAATTTTTTGTGGACGGGACAAGTTCTTATGAAACTAAGTGTAATGAAATGAGCAATTTCAACTGAATTCAAAAATTGATCAATAAAGGAACTGCGAATAAACAAGATTAGACCTTGGAAACCAGTCGCATTGATCTTCTAGGGAAAACATTCTGACCAAGTCTGTAGGCACTTCTTAAAATTCTCCCATCATGTTCATGGTAGCTTTCCTGGTATAAACCATTATTCCTCTTTCTCTTGTGACCTCTGCCAGATACACAGTCTTCCAATCTTTTCTTTGATATCCTGGTAACATGCAAATGTCCCCCAAAGAATATCATTTGATGCCACGATTACCACATTACATAAAAAGTCATAAGAAAGTCATAGAATGAGAGAGGTGATTACTGAGAAGCTTTTGACCCATCAGGCCCGCCCCCTTTCTGCAAAGAAGAAGACAGTTTCGTTATCTACCAGCAGAAAAGCAAAATACATGGCTTATGCAGAACATGCTGCTAAGAGATATCCCAAAGAAACTAAAAATAAAATCTTCACTCTCTCCCAACAAGGAAAAGAAAAGGAAAAAATATCAATGTTTGTCTAATATGGTAGATATATAGCGTATTACTTGTAAGTTACAAGCATTGATTACTTTGTCTACTCTCAATTAAGTTATTAAATTCACAGTATATGTAAACAAAGTGTCTCTAACCACCAACTTGATTTGACTAGTGCTGAATTATGTGCAAGAAATGGCACTAGACCATAAGAGTTATAAGCTTAAAAACTATGGTCAAGGAATCCCACACAAGAAACAAGATCAGAAAGATGAAATTTAAAATAGATTACTGATTCATCAGCAGTTGTGGGTACATAATCCAAAGAAGCATTGTGATGGACTTCAATGGCATTAGCCAAACCAATGTTTCCTGTTTCTGCTACATCTACTGCAACGAAGCCTAATGAATCATCATTTACCACAGTAGAATATGACGCATTTTGTCTAAGCATTGCAATGCCAGACAACTGCATCTCAACAGCACCACTTGCTGTCGAAATAGAACTTGGCACTGTGCAGTTATCTGGTCTGTAACTCTTCTTCAGATCTTCATGACACTTCACACGACCAAGCTTCGTATTTTGATTCTCTGGTGTGCTTACCAGTCCATTTGAAACCATACTAACACAATTTCCACGGAGTTTTATTGGAGAAGTGTGAAACACATTTAACTCCTTGGTTTCTGTTTCCCCATTTCCTGTACAAGATTTTATACCAGGAACTGGCACATTCTGGATATAGGCATTAAGTCTGGGAAGGCGTAGAACTTTATTTTTATCTTGCAAGTGCATAGACATTTCTACAGAGACAACGCATGGTTTTGTTATCATATTACTTGAAAGCCCATCATCTGCATCTGGATGTTCAATTCTTGACTTGCTATTTTTTCTAGCGAATGAATCCAGGGAAGGGTCGGTATGTGCACAGTAACTACTAATTCTAAACCCTGCATCCACATTACCCATAAATGAACCCATCAGTTCTTGACGAAACCTCTGAAATTTATCCATTTGCAAATCCTGAAAAATGCGCACTTCATTTTCCAATCTCTTAGACCAATCGGGCAGGCTCGAACTCAAATCGACGAAAAGGTTTATTCCTTCTTCTGATCTGACACAAAACTCCAAGGAGGAAACTGAAGTAGAAGATTCAAGAGGAATGGCACCATCCATTGTAGATGTACTATCTATATGTTGAGATCCAGCTATACTGCCAACGGAGTCTTTTTCCGCAGGAAAAAAATTGTTCATGCCAGCACTGATTTGATGGGACTTCCGAGGTCTCAAATTATATACATCACACTGAGTAAGGTTTTGTGAGCAGGTATTTTCCTGTTTCTTGCTGTTGGAATGTTTTTGGATGTTGGACGTTGAGCACCCGACTTTTTCAACATTTTTGAATTCAGAAACCTGAATTAACGAAATACAAGCAAGATGAGTTTCCAAAAGGGTTAGTAACAGACAAGTTCAAATGCTTAAATGACCTACTGTCCCAAAGATTCAACTCTTTTTCATATTAATCGGCAAGCCAAAATGTGCATTTTACAGGAAGAGGAAATTATTTTGTTCTCAATGAAATGAAAAATGATAAGATGCTTTTCAATATATTGAAGTGGGACATCAGGCTGAAGCTCTACCATGGATAAGCTATTTGATCCTGCCCATGGACTATACAATGAAGGGCAGGAAAAAATCTTCCATTGGACACGAGATAGCCTATGTTATCATTGCAACCCTTGTCCCCCATTTTTTTTAAAACTAATTCACAGACATTTCAATAAACCACATGGAGAGATTGTATAAAATGATCCTATCATATAAAGAAAGATAAGACAAACAACCTTATCATGAACTCCTGCCTCCTTGAGATTTCCTACTTCATTGGTTTTAACAATTTGAGAGTGAATTTCCTGGTCATCCTTCTCTCTCGAATGACTATAAATCCGATGACCGTGTACAAAAGATGAAGTAAATTTTCCTTTGCGGCCTTCTACACCTAAAAATTAGAATATTAGACATTTCATAGTTGCAGTATATCATCAGGCATAAAATACAATTTGACACAGACCTTTATTGACTTTGGTTGCCTCACTCAACTGCACTCCAGAAAGCAGTTCTGTTAGCAGAGATTTAGAGCACCCATTCGAACTTTCCACTTCCGAAAATAAATTCAAGTTGATCTTCTGAAAATTTGCCAAATATCAGGAACATGAAAGTTATATATGCTATGGGACCTAAAGAAACCACATGGTAGTAACACACAACATGCAAGTCATTTAATTGTTATCTGTAAAACATGCAAATGAAGTTTATGCTACCTGTGAACATTGCCCATTGATTACATTGATCTAGAACAGGTGTATGGTAGGGTTTTCAGAATGTATTACGCTGGGCTTGACGAAAGAGAATAAAAACTAGGTTTATGAATGACATCAAGATTATGTTGGAAAGGGCTATGACCATAATCCTTACTATCATTAGTAGAGTTCAGCGAACCTCCAGTCCTGTAAAGGTTTCAGCAACGATCAACTTTAAGTCGACATTGTTTTATTTTTTCAGTTAAGCTATCAAAGGGCATACACTATCAGGTCCCATGAAATAGATTTTGTGGATCGCATTATATTGGTGACGGGGACTAAAAAGGGACCACTTCGAGATTAAAATTGTGTAGAGTACGTGAAATGAAATACGTCAATTTGAATTACTTCTAGAAGGTAGTAAAAGCTCGTGGTCACAAAATATCAAAAAGTGACAATTTGGCAATGCTCAGGCTCACGAGGAAGAAATCAATCATGATGTTACTCAAAAGAAATTGCCTATAGGTTTTTTGTGATCATCACAATGAAGTAAATATTGATAAGAAAAGTATATACAAAAGTGATCATTCCCTAAATTGAACTCAAGTGGCAATGTCTTCCAGATGAACCTTTCTAAGTTACTCATTACTCAAATTTATTATCGCAAATATGGTTAACGTCAATTAATTAGATGAGAATATATAAAATATACATAGAAACCATCACAATGAAGTAACTATTGATAAATAAAAGGGCATTTTAAGAATGACTCCAACCCTTGGTTGGGGTTCTTAGCTACTCACATTAGACACTTAAGAATTATCAAAATAATTTAGGGCACATTTGACATGGTCCTGTTTGGGTTTCAAAAGCTCATTTTGACTTTTTAAAAGTCATGTCAAATTGGTCATTAATCCTATTAAAAGCAACAATAAGAGAGGTTAACCGCTAGGGACATCGACAAGAGAGCATGTAATTAAAATTATTTGGTTACCACTTGAATTCACCAAGATTTTAATCAGTGCTTAAACACTCGATTGGTAAGTCAGAGAGAAGATATAACCACGAAAAGAAAAAAATTTACAAGAACTTAATTCTAGGTGGTGCAAAGAAAGGACGTTGAAAGGAAATCGACAGGAAAGCATGTGTCACAATTATTTTGTTACTACTAGAATCCAACGAGGTTTTCAGTAGTGAACGCTTGAACGGTGAATCACAAAGAAAGATTTCACCTCAGAAGGACACAAGTTCACAATGTACAACTTTTAGGTGTTGTTGAGCAAAGGATACTGAAAGGGGAGTTTACCCTTGAGATCTCATAACCTCTGTGGTTAATCAAGCTTAGTATTAATCCGCTGTGGCAACGTCACTTAAGGGCAAAAACAAGAAAAAAGAATTCTGGCGCAAGAATATATATTAGTTTATAAAATGAGAATAACAGCAATGGATTGCAAAAACTAGGATAAGCCATGACATAAGAAATTAAAGAGTGAATGCTTTTCGAGTTGTTTTTCGGCTTGTTATCTAGCCATGGAATTATTACATTGGGTCCTAAAAAAACTGGGTCCTAGGTGTAACGACCCGAGCTTCGTGCCCTATCTCATACGTATGATATAACAGCTTGGCACGAGGCTCGAGTTGTTACTAAGACACGTGCAAAACTGGCAGGGTTAGATAGAACCAATTGACATTGTCTTGCCTTTGTTTCTAAAATCAAAAAGGACGCTTTGCTCGACCAATAATAGTTGGCACATAAATGTTAACTTTGCATTCCTGTAGTGATTTTGTTTTCTGGTGTTTCTGTGTCTTCTAGTTACTTTTCCAATCCGTTAGGCATGTGCCAGACGTGGTTCAGCATGGGCACTATTGTCTTTTCTTATTTTAGGGAAACAAGGTTCTTTATTCTTGCTTAAATAAATGTTTCTATCAGCTCTCTTAAGGGCTCTTTTGCACTGGGAGCTTGAATCTGTTTAAACTTTTATTGCTTCGCCGAATTTCTCTTTGCTGCTTATCCATTTGAAGTTGATTATTGCTTCCTGTGACACTAGGACTGAGACATATGTCATCATTATTTCTATCCATGTACCTCTATCTTAAAATGTCATATATAAAAGGAAACACAATGAATATTGTTAGACAGTCGCCAAGTGTAAACATTTGAGCTTTTGATGATATATGTCGTTAATATATACATTAAGCTTCATAACTTTTCTGACAAGCTATAACAAAACATAAAAAGTCAGAAAAAATGGTAATAAAATCAATTTAAGAAACTAAATTCGATCCTTACTAGTAAGAGAAACAAGTGCCATCTTTCACATAATTCAGTCCCACTTTTTAATACATCATATTGATATTTAACATATAATATGCTCCCTCAGATCCAAGCAACCTAAATGATAAATTAATATCGTTGGCATATATGTAAAATAAATACCACAGCAGATAAACGATAAATTGATAAATGCAACAGTTATTTAAATTGTTTAGCATGAAACTTTTTAAATAATTGAAAATAGTTCAAAATGTAACTAATAAAATTCTGAAATAAGTAAATTTGACCTTGTAATTGGGGCGCAAAGATTTGAGCAAATCAGCTTTAGTCTTGTAAGGAGACAGACCATGCTCCCTACACAAATCCTGAAGCTCTTTCTTCGTAGCGTAGCGTTTGAAATTCGATTCGCTAGTTGGGGTTTTCGCCATTTCCATTTACGGATAAACCCTAACAGTTTCTGGATCGTACACTCGAGAGTCAGAATTGAAATAAGAAAAGATTTTGGGAATTTTGATTTAAAAAACCCCCAAATAGGAATAGATAGAGATGAAATTATTTTTAGGACTAAGCTACTTCTACATAATTTATTGTATTGTAGGCAAGGGTGTCCACCCTCTCACGGGTGGGTGGATGCGGTGTTATGTACAAGTAGCTTTATTCTTATTTTTAATAGTTTAAAAATAAATTATATTTAACAAGGAATATTTAAAACTCCTTTCATTGGGTAAAAGTGCCATATTTTGTTTGTTAATAAATTTATTCACCTGAAATTAATTCTATTTTTAAGTAATTTAATTTGATGTATGGTTTTGCTCGAGCTAATAAATTCACTACTCGCTAAGCCCCTATTTGTCTATCATTTTTACAAATATTATTTTTTACAGTAAACAATCTCAACCACATATTCACTCAATAAATTATTCAACACACAAATCAATAAAATTACTTTAAATTTCAACCACACATTTTTCAAAAAATATTATTCATTACTGCATTTTTCTACCAATAATGGTAGACAAACAGGCTCTAATATTTAGCTGTAGTTGCTCATTTACTTTTACAAAAAGTTATCCATTCATCACCCGATTGTTTACATCCGTCTATCTAGAGAAAAACACATGGCTGATGAAAGTCCTATAGGTTAACAAACTTCATTAATTATTGTCACGTGGACAAAAACAATTAATTGAACTTACGTTTTCCTTCATCTTAAAACGATTTATTCATCCCTAATCTAGAAATTTCAAATCAATTCATTTCCCACATCATCCCCAAACCATTTTGCCCAGTGTGAATCCCAAATTAAAACGATTTCTCATAGATCTCCAAATTAACCCTAGATTCCTCAACAAAAAAAAAAAAAAAAAAGACAATCTAATCATGTTCCAAAATAGTGTCCACAAGACCAACTAATGGCAGGCATTGGAGAAGCAATTTTGAAGACAATAGAAGGACCACAAGGAAGTAAATAATTTTAACAATTTTTGATGGAATGAAACTTTAAGTACCCACGTCTTCTTTTTTATATATGCAATTCATGAATTTGTCGAACACCTTGTTATTGGACCACATCCTTTCATGTGATTTAGAGCCTGAACGAGATTGGATTTTGGGTTTCACATGAATTTTTTTGCCTCATTTTATATGATTTTAGGTTTTCATAGCCTTAGGAATTCATATTACTCTATTAATGTTTGTGAAGTACACCAGCAACATGTATCAAATCTAAGCTCCCATACACTAATGACTTCCTTAACACTTCACAAACTTCACACTAAGTCACACTTATAAATATTCATATTTATAGTAGCATAGAGCTTCCCAAAATTTTATATTACTTGAAGTTCACCCATATGCTTATTTCTATATTATAGCAGTTGTAGAGTTGTATATTCGCAATGCTCTAATACTTAACTCTGCAGATAATGCATTTGAAGATGATGCAGTAGTACCATTGAATGTCATTTGAATGATTCAGACGATGATATCAACGATGATACTTTTCAATTTGACACATATTTTGGTTGGATTGAATGCAGACCCTGTTGTCGAACTTCAAGATATTGGGGAAGAAGAGATGGGATCAGATATGGCTACTGTCCAAGTGAAGAGGATTTGCACATCGATTATTCTTCCAAAGAAGAAAACGCTTATCATTTTCCGGTTTATGATCCAGAGAACGAGAAGTTAGATCCTCAACTAGAGGTTGGAAAATAGTTTTAAAATATAGCGGAGTTTAGGCAGGCAGTTAGGAACCACGTGGTAGCAACCAGGTGCAACTTTAAGTTTTGGCCTATTTATGAGTTTAGAGCCCAGACCAGTTGTAAATTAGGCTATACGATATGGGCATCATGGAAAAGAAAAAAAGTACGTACAGATGTAGTAAAAAAACTCATAACATACATGCATAAATGATAGAACAAATAGGCATTGCCTAAATACATAGCAAAGAGGCATTTAGAAATGTTCATAGTTGATCCAGATTGGAAGTCTAAGTTACTTATAAAGGTTGTAAAGAACGATCTCAAGTTGATAATCAATAAAGTTACGGCATGGAGGAGTAGAAGATATGCTGGGGTAATGATACACGGATCTGATGAGCATCAGTTTGGATTGCTTAGGTCTTTTGCGGCTGAAATTTTGAGAACTAATTTGAGGTCTACATGCATTATTGTCATGCATGCTTCAAAGTTTTAAGAAATACATATATGTTTAGAAGCTTGCAAGAGAGGGTTTTTGACCAATTGTACATAACTTTTAGGGTTGGATGGGTGTTTCTTAAAAGGGATATTTGGATGGCTGATACTTCTAGCAGTGGCATTAGGTACCAATGATTGTATTTACCCAGTAGCATATGCTATAGTGGAGAAGGAGAATGCTCTTACATGGAGATGGTTTATATAACATTTGGTTGAAGATTTGAAAATTTTGAGTAGCAATGAATGGACTTTTATGACATATAGGCAAAAGGGTTTACAAAATGTGATAGAAGATTTGTATCCCGAGGCAGAACTTCAGTATTGTGTTAGACACATGTATACTAATTTCTTCAATGTCGATTTCAAGGGGTTAATTCTAAAGAAATACTTATGGAAAGCTGCAAATGCACAAATTACACATGGTACTAATATAAATTTTAATTTCAATTTTACCATCCACATTTTTTTATTCTGAAAGTACATTTAGTTTTTAAGGGAAAGTAAATAATTTTTAATAAAGAAAAATAACATAAATTAGTTTGATTATTGGAACATTTCAAGACTAATTAACGGACAGTTTAAAGAATTAAGAAATTTAGGAATTTCAAGAAGATTAATTAGTTACAATAAGATATATTTTTGTGTTATTTTACATAATATGTATTATATACGATATATAAAAAAATTTGTAGTATATCATAAAATATTTTAATTTAATAGGTAGATATGATTTTTCCTTGAACATGAAAATTAATTGTCCTACGAATCAAATGGTGAGGGGGTATCATATGTCTAATGTTTCTCATCATGAAAAATTGTTTAATTCAATCATGTTTGATGCTAATACACTCGTAAAAAAATTATGCGTGGGAGCCTCATGATAATTTTTCTGGGGCCTCAAAATTTTCAAGGCCTGACATGCGTTTTTCTTCCTTGTCAAATGACATTAACCAACATAAAACTAAACATAAATGTAACTAAGATGAACACAAAAGGAGCCTATTCAATTTGAGACTTTAAAATACATCAGGTTTCCTTTGATGATTCCACAACGATCAACATTACTACACTTACCATTACAACCATTGAGCTGAAACAGAACACCACAAACATTCCTACACCGTCAATATACGACTTGCAAAACCACCAACCTACCAACTACATATTCAAAAAACAACAACAGCCTATTCATTTTTCCGATAATTTCCTATCTGAGATAAGATTTGATGTCTCGATGAGCTAATTTTTTCATCCAATTCTTTATTTGTAATTTCAGTACTCAAAAATCCTACATAATCCATCTAATTTTGAGCTTCATAAGGCAGCAAACCAAAGGCAGAAGATGCCCATGGAAGAAGCTTTCGGCCATAAAAGCAAATTGTGGAATCGAACTTCCTCTTGATGAGGGAGATGCTTATCACAATCTGTCGAGCACAGTGACTAGCCAGAATGAATTGAGGAATTATGGTTACCTAAACTATCTCGTAATCCCAGTAGCTGGTTAGGATCAAATACATCACAAATAACAACCAGTATGACACCCAATCCCAACTTATACAACTTCAATCTACTCATCATAATTGTTGCATAACCTTGGACCTATGGATGAAGCTATTTATTACAGTCCTCGAGCGTGTATGCAGGGGTGGATCTACCAAGGCAAAGCAGTTTCAATTTGAGGGCGATTTCAAGTGATTTCGATTCCTTTTTTGCTTGGGAAGATTAGTTTGGAAGGAGAGTTTGTTTCTTGATTTTGAAGGAAATCGAATTGCAGGGGAGAAGAAATTGATTCGCGGTTAGGGCTCATTGTTAAAAATTGTGAAAATTGAATTTTGATTTGGATAAGAGAAAAAAACGTTTCTTGCAAATTTGAAGGGAAAAAAGTAAGTTCAATTAATTGTTTTTGTCCACGTGGCAATAATTAACTACGTTTGTTGATACATAGATTTTCACGGAGGGCAACACTTTGGGTGATTGATGCGTAACTTTTTGTAAAAGTGAGTTAACAGTCAGTAACATTTTATTTTTGAATGAACAAGTAGTAAC
The DNA here is from genome assembly GCA_035079005.1 of Fraxinus americana. NCBI lineage: Eukaryota > Viridiplantae > Streptophyta > Magnoliopsida > Lamiales > Oleaceae > Fraxinus > Fraxinus americana. Next base: position 29,117,600 of record CM068716.1, read on the forward strand.
CAGAGCTAAATGTCAGTAATGAGTAATTTAATTAACTCGGTTTTGTTCCTTTAGGCATAAAATTATTTATCAATCTCGTACCTTAAAACATAAGGGTAGCCATACTCGAGAATATTTTTCTTAATTTTCATTTTGTATTTCTACATAGGGTTACTTGTGAAACGATTTGTGAATGTAAATTCTCTTGCTCCTTCCCTATAATGGTGTATTGACGCATTAAAACGGCGCATTGAATCCCTATCAACTCTCATATTAAATGCTTTCAACAATTGATAAACATTGAATAAATGAAACTAAATGTCCAGTAATCATAATTGTTAAGGAAATAATTGCAAACAGTAATAACGTAAGCATTGACAATGAGAATTGTGTGAAAAACTAAGGTTCTACATAAAATCATAGTTATGAAATCCACCAAATTATCGACCCCAATACATCATTGGATCATTGAGTCAACAATTCAATCGGTAGCTCAATAATTCATCCTAACTATAATTTCAATTAAAAATATTTTATAGAAACAAAAGAGAACTTATATATCATTATTGCTAAATCTAACTATACGCTCACAATCATTGCAAAGGTTTTGCAGGTACCATAGTAGTCACGGTTGTGATATTTCATATAAGAAGCGTGGGGTCGAATCTATACCAGTGCAAATATTTAAAATAATAATAATAATAATAATAATAATAATAATAATAATAATAATAATAATAATAATAATAATAAATGCTCTGAATGAATTCGGTAATTACCCGATTTATATTGAATCGGTTTCAATTTTCCATAAAATTCACCTAAGTCAAGGGAAGCTTGATCAGTTCCTTTTCTGAATGGACCAATTAATGTCACATGGATCGAACCACTATCCAATTCGCTTGTTCCGAGGTCAAACCGCCTAGTCTATTCCGGGTTTAATAATTATGCCTAAAACATGAAGATCGAGTTGATTGTTGAGTACTCAATATCGGGATGGAGTTAGATTTTTTTTTGGTAGAATTTCTCCTTCAATCTGTTGACTTGACTGAATTATTTACCACATGTATGATACAGATTCTTTAAAACTTATTTTTTTTTTCCAAACTCATTTTAATCATATAATTCTTAAAAAAAAAAAAATCATTTTTCACGAAATAATGAAATATATTATAAGAAAATCTTAAGAGGGAAAATACCTAATTTCAAGAGAGAAATCTAATCCTTCTCTCTTCTTCTCTGCTAAAAATTTCGTTTCAGTTTTGAGTTTTGAATTCATTTTGTATTTTGTGTTTTGGGTGTTTGTTTTGAAATTGCTGAAAATGCGTTCTTTTTGTCATTCTGAAAAACTGTTTCTCAAAACATAAAAATAGAAAACGCGTTTATTTTGAAATTTTGAGAATATTTTTTTATAAAATTTTATTCAAGAAATCTGGTTATTCAATAAATTTTGATAGTTTAATATTAATTTAGTATTAAATAATATATAAATTTTGAAGTTAGTGAACCTTGAAATATTTTTTTTCAGATATAAAAAACACAATCTAAATTAAATTTGATAAGTCCTTATTTTTGTCATTGTACATAACTTGTGACAAGAATTAACTAGCATCAAATTACAACCAAACCTAATCAAGTTGCAAAAAAGAGGAGTCTATTCAACTCAAGCTCGTCCCTATAGCCTTCCTTATGATGCCGTTCTTGTCAAGCTGAAAGAGAGTCTATTCCACATAACGCATATATAGGAATGTCTTACGATAATAACAAAAATGTTGATAAAAGTTAAAAATATTATAATTATGATGTTTTCGTTCCAACACCACCTATTTGTGGTTATAGTACGTTCAACTAACACAATTTTGATTGTCTAAACAAGATCTCTAATTAAATATATATAAATTTTAGGTTTTACCATCCTAAACAAGAATGTGATTCAACGATGGTAAGGAATCTAATACTGAATTTGCTATTACAACTTTGCAATACATTAATCAAATCCCAACTAATTTACTCATGAAATAACAGAGAAAGTTGCCTTTCAAATTCAGTAGCAGCATCTTCAGAATTCTCGTCTACAGAAAGCCGATAGAAACAAGATCGAACAAAAAAACTAATAAAGAAGACAGGATTCTCGTCTTTACTTGAACAGACTTTTGGACAATGGCGGCGTGACATCTTTGCGATAGATGCACTTGAAGCACTTGCTGAATGGAGGCACCAGTTAAAACTAATGACTCATCTGGCAGATCCCACTTTCTCTTTTTTCTCTTAATGTTGCAACTCTGGCATATTATATCCAAGAGGCGAGATACCAAAACCATAACCCCTAACAAAACAATCATGTCAAGGGGGAAATCAATGGGGGAAGAAAAGATATCAGATTAGACAAGAAGAAGAAAATCGGTATAAGACATACTTAAAATCAATTAATGGATTACCATGAGTGCTGATGCCACTAAGTGAGTTATCAACTTTTGTCAATATGAAATCCTGGTGGGTATGCACGAGGTCCCATAGCCCAATTATGCAGTCAACAGAAATTTTTTATTTCAGGTACATAATCTGTAATGTAATAGACATCATTATTGTTATCCTGATGAAAATACAAAGAGATATGCAAAATCTGTCAAATATATGTGCTTCTTTTGTCAAACTATAAACAGATTAAATCCTTTCAAGGAGTCAATGAAAGAAAGAAAAAATATGAATATGCTATTATCAGTAATAAGAATTAATGGAGATGTATTAATTATGTGGGATCAAAGTCTCAACTTATCGAATGTATAGTGCAACTTCTGTTTATTAATCAACAAGAAAAAGAACAATTTGTCCTTAAAGCTAGATAATTGCCCCGTACTCAAATGCTTGAATCGTTATAATCTGACAACTAAATCCTAGTTGAAATGCCATTGCTAAGGTCCTGAACCTTCACATACAAACACATTGTTATGCCTAATAGGCTAATACCATGTTCAACATCACCATTGAAAATCCTATAAAAATCAATATTTCCTCACTTAATTGCTCAGTGGTTAAGCAGAGCCACACGAAGCAATCCCACATACTTTCTAGCCCTAAAAGTTTGGCCCATCTAATCTATGTATAATGTATATATGATTGAGCCGCTTAAACTAGAATTCTGAATTATATTGAATAATGGACACGACGTATTAAAATATGCACATGTGTGCATTGATTAATTAAGCTACACTTGCGGAGAAAGATTGGACTAGAAAGTTGCCTTTCAAGCATACGCTACACTTGGCAGCCTTGCATCAAGCTATTTTCTTTTCTTCACATACATTTTCTAGAGAAATCCTGCCTACTCATTGTGTGAAGACAACAAGGAGCAAAAATGCAGTATAATTACTTTAAGTGGTTCCCTAAGCATATCTTATGCTACAAAGTACAAGCATTTTTCATCAGAAAACTACTCTGTGCATCAATGACACAGTTTTGATGCACTCATGTCAATATCTTTTCTCTGGTATGCAAAATTTCCATCTTAAAAAATCCTTAGATGATCACATGTTAAACAAATTACTCTCAATCAAGATAGTGATGAAATCTAGTATCCTGCAGTAATCAATGAAATCACATAATTATACTTGAAGAAACCAGAAACATGAAGAACCCAGCAAACCGAAACAGATCAAACGAAACCAACAAAAATTCGAAGAAAAAACAAGAAATCGAAGAACATAAATTACAATTAAAAAAAATGAAACTTGAATAGTATTCAGTCTATCTATTTGTAGTTTCAAGGTCAGAACTCTATGGCCCCAGATTTGGCATCACTAAGTATATTCATATATTATCAAATTGCTTCAACCCTTTCCTTGTTTTGTTTCATTTCAATCTTTCCGTCCCCCAATCACTTTTCCAGACTCTTAATTCCAAGAATTTTTAGAAAAGAATTCATTGATCAATAACTAAAACTAGAATTCTCATGAGCTATTTCTTAACAACCCTTTTAACACATTTAAACCATTAAAGGAAAAAGAAAGAAAAAAACTGGAAATTGGAAAAGGGGGAAAAATAAAGGCAAGAAACCAAGACATACAGACACAAGTAGACAAACCCAAACAATTACTACTATCAACACACACAAGCTTGTATCCATAGAGACAGAAGAAAAAAAATAGAGAATCGAGGACTGTACCTTAGAAAGAGTTGAGGGATCTTTCTGGGTTGTGGTTACCTGAGATTGGAAATGGAAAATCAATGGAAGGTTTGGATTGTGGGTACCTGAGATCCGAAATGGAAAATGAGCCGAGACGGGAGAGAGAGGATAAGGTTGAAGTTGTTTCTCGTGTTTTTTGAAAGTACTGTGTTTTGGCTTCAAAACGACCAAAACGTGATTTTGGTCGTTTTTTGTTCCCAGTTCAATTTTTTTTTCCATTTTCAAAATCACGTTTTCAAAAATAGAAAAGAGAACGCGTTTTCACTATTTTGAAAAATCGAAAATAAAAAATGATTTGAAAACGATAAAGAGAACAGGCCCTAGTGTTTTTTGTTGACCGCCAAGGTTTGACTTTCTTTCTCAAGTGCACTTTTGGGTATTTTATAATCTGTGATAGTTAAGAAGGTTAGTGCCAACAACAATGTTTGGCCAATGGGCAATGTATGGCAATTCTACTCTAATATATCAACTGCAGTAACAGCTGTCATTGCCCAAATTTTGGTATATTATGAATTTGTTCGAATATATTTTGTGAAAAATAATTTTTTTGAAGAATGTATGATTAAAAAATATGAAAAAAAATTAAGGGTGCGCGTTTACAATTAATTTATTGAGAAAATGTGTGATTAAAAATAATTTTACAAATACTAGTTTTATGCCGTGGGATTCACGGATTGTGTTATTTTGAAGGTGATATTAGCGTTGTACGTTAGCGTAATTGGATTAATATTGCGAAACATTTGTAAAGAAATAAACTATATATTGACATAGATGAGAAAATGTTTATAATAAATGAATTTACGAGCACAAAACCCATCATTTTAACACAAACAAATCACTTGAGATCTGTGGGCCTGTAGTTGCAACTGGATTTTAGAGCTAATGTGGCTCATCTGTTGAATCTTATTGATCGAATATCAGACTTCACGAGATGAAGAGAGTTCGTAGAATTTAACATGTTTCAAAATGAAAAATGATATTATATTCCTGGTAAAGATCATTGAATTTCTGATGCATCGAACTAATTTTAGCATTAAAAATCTAGTGTTTTCTCTTCTCTTAAGAGATGGGGATACTCTGTGGAGTGTTGAACTTTACTTTTAGGCCCACTTGGACACGTAAAGGCCTGACGGATGTAAAAATGGTCCTAATATATACAGCCTCAGTTTAATTAGTCATACTTAATGACATTCATGCATCCAACCTCCTTCCAGTAAATTCTTGGGTGCGCAGGGTGCAATGGAATTATGTTCTTCTCTCATATTAGAATGAAACCAACCCATTGAAATGAAGTAAATAGATACTGCAGGCTGTAGTTGCCGCTGCAACACTGCGAGAAAATTAATGCGGAAGATGGAATATGAGTTCCTGCTGAACTGTTACACTGGCTACCTGAAAGTTCAAGCAGCTATTTTAGAAGATGGTACATTGCTTTGGCATCGTGTACAAGTTCCCTGCTATGCCAACAGATCAAAACCCGTCAACGCTGTATATGAGAAAAGGCAAGAGCAGAATAGCCTAAACCTTCCACTACTGAATTTTATACATGTAGATGAGCAGCCTCACCAAGCAACTACTCGTGGGAACACTCAAAAGACAAAGCAAGCAAGAATAAAAATCACTATTTGAAAACGTATTTTTCCTATCAAAATGGCCCTCATTAATTTATAATATATTTTTATTTCTTATTTTTAATCACACATCCTCTAATAAAATAATATTGCTCAAACTAAAAAAATTTCCTTCTTTTCTAACCACACATCCTCCAAAAACCATTTCAAAAATTGTAACATCAAATAATGGGGGCCAAACGGGGGCATGGTTATGTAGCATCCCAAGAGTACGAAGAAATCAAGAAAACTTCAAACAAGATCTAGATAGAATTTATACGATTTCACCCATATAATTATAATTATGAAGCATCCCGAAAGTATGAAGAAATCAAGAAACATTCAAACAAGATCCAAATAGAATTTATCTTCGCAAATGGTTATGTAAAAAATATAAAACAAATGCAAAGATATGTTGAGAGAAGTTACAGAGAATAATTCTTGATGAGTGCAATCACCCTCTGTTGCATCTATCTGCTTGTGTAATGCTTTCTGATCCTTTTCCTACAGAAAATATAAATGGATTAATGGGCCAATATAGAACATGTTATATTTATGCAAGTAAAATAAGGATTAAAATTATCTTTAAAGTGAATTTTGAGGTCTCATGTCAAAGTAGAAAGTAGAAATTACATACAAGTAAAATCAGGATTAAAACTATCTTTAAAATGAATTTAAAGCTCTCATGTCAAAGTAGAAAGCAAAAATTGCACGCAAGTAAAATAATACAGCTTGAGGAAAAGATAAGGTGGTGAAACTTGGTACAACATGAGAACAAGAATTAAATGGTGGGACGCAAAGATACCACCTCAAGATTCAGAGTGAATTGCCTATTTAGTTACTGAACTTTAAACCATGCACGCAAGGGGTCACTGAACTTTCAAAATAATGCAATTAGTCACTGAACTTTACAATTCTTCATCCCATAAGTCACTGAACAAACGGCCGTTATAAATTGGACGGAATTTCCACGTGGCAGTGACTTATGGGGTGAAGAATTGTAAAGTTTAGTGACTAGTTGCGTTATTTTGAAAGTTCAGTGACCCCTTGCGTGCATAGTTGAAAGTTCAGTGACCCCTTGCGTGCATGATTGAAAGTTCAGTGACTAAATAGGCAATTCACTTGAAATCATACTCATAATCGAATTAAATCTGTCGTTTTGGTTCGAATATAATTTTGCCCACTTCTAAAATGATTCCTCACTTATGCTCCACAATAAAAATTAATAGATAAATATTGTACTTAAATTATTCAATGATATAATAAATTCACTCATTTCATTACGGATTACTATTATCTACATTATCATATTGCAAAATCATAACAAGCTTAAAGTATGGTATCCGGTAGGATTTAAATGAGCACACAGATAAGATGATTTGTGTTCTCAAAAGAGTCACTATCTTGCGGGAACATTGGAACATGTTGAGAAATAAATATCAAATTGAATAAATATAAAAACATAAACTTATAATATATAAAGTTGTGTTACTCATTTTAATAATGTTGGTCTTTTAAGATGAAATTTGATGTCTTAATGGAATATTTATGGAAAAAAATGAAGTTTAATTAAGATCACATGGGGAATCTCAGAAGTCAACCCTAATTAATTTATGCAAGCCAAAAATAAAATAGAAAAAGAACTAGAAAAAATAGCTATGTACGTGAATTTAAAAAAGGTAGACTCAATTAGCTGGATCATCATCAAATGACAGTCCCTTAATATGTGGAGGGGAAAAGGTGCCTCTATATATAAGTGTGCAAAAAACTACTGTCCTAATAATAGAAATTTTTAGGTCTTCTTCAACAATTATAAATTGTGCCAAATGTTCTTGTCATCAAGCATGGCAGTTAATTTCAATGTCGCCCAATTAATTAAAATCCAGCATATTCTACTATTAATAAACAAATATATAAATTCACAAGTGCAAGAACGGTATAAATATTTTTGGTCTACTATTAATAAACAAATATATAAATTCATTATCTACAAGCTTGTTATGATTTTACACACGCGTTAAGTTTATTTCTTCATTTGTTTAGGTTATTGTATTTTTAAAAAAACTGTGATTTCATGCTGAAGTTTATATGTAGATAATTGAAAGCATTTAGCAACTTGGCTGGTTTTTAGGATACCAAAAATTAATTTATGGCAATATGATAATGTAGATAATAGTAATCCGTAATGAAAGGAGTAAATTTATTATATCATTGAATAATTTAAGTATAATATTTATCTATTAATTTTTATTGTAGAGCATAAGTGAGGAATCATTTTAGAAGTTGGCAAAATTATATTCGAACCAAAACGATAGATTTAATTCGATTATGGGTATGGTTTCAAGTGAATTGCATATTTAGTCACTGAACTTTCAACCATGCACGCAAGGGGTCACTGAACTTTCAAAATAACGCAACTAGTCACTGAACTTTACAATTCTTCACCCCAGAAGTCACTGCCACGTGGAAATTCCGTCCAATTTATAACGGCCGTTTGTTCAGTGACTTATGGGATGAAGAATTGTAAAGTTCAGTGACTAATTGCGTTATTTTGAAAGTTCAGTGACCTATTGCGTGCATGACTGAAAGTTCAGTGACTAAATAGGCAATTCACTCCAAGATTCATAACAAACTTAGACATAAAAGTTTTAATGCAATCATAAAAAATGCAAATCGTCATCTTTTAATAATATTCATTTAGTTATACATGATTTTGCAAAACCACATTAATGCCAAGATCAATGTTATCTAAAAAGGTCTATCCGAAAGTTACCACATTTTCATATTGACTGACTGTACTCTAGTTCTCATCCTTAGAATCAGAGTCCGTCCACGCCCTCAGCCAATAGCCTTAGATTGTTGCCGTAACTTACACTCTATACTGACTTTGAGATATCCAATGTGAAAACATGGAAGAAAAAGGCAATGCAGGTGCTCATGAAGGAACTTCCAATACAAATTTAATATTTTTTAACTACTGAAGCAAAGCAGAAACAGGGCCGCTCAAAGCATAACTGTACTGTCAACTTGAAGTATTATATTAGCATATCATAACCAATTGGAAACAATAAATGAAATACATTTTCACCACAATAGGATAAATTTAAAGACGCCTAAATTTAATTAAGAAAATTTAACTCACCAAACTACCCCCGTTGTCATCATTAAAATCTGCAGTTTTTGCTCCTGGATCTTGAACTCCAACATGTTTCATAATAGAGGAAACCAGAGTTCAATTGAAAACGAAAAGAGATTAGTCAGGAAACGAACTGTTAAGTGAAATTGTCATGGAGAGATGAGAAAAAAAGAGGATGTTATAGTATGAGAACATGTTAAGAATATGTGGATATTTATATGAGCCTAATATCTTGATTGTCCATAAACTGGTTGTAGTTCATAATTTCTCTCATTTACTTGCATTGTTTAATAAGTGAGTTTATGTTGTGCTTCTTATCAAGTGCGAATAGATCGCATGAACAAGGAATCTGACCTTGAAAGTTTAATGTGTGGAAGAATCACACAATTAAATGATGAGGAGATTAAAAAACAAGAGGAAGATTACATATATTGCTATCGTTATAATGGAGGAGGCGCATCTCGAATTTTGCTTGGATCTGACAAGTATATCTAAATAGGCTTATCTATGGAAGATTAAGTGAAATTTTCACTGTGTTTCTCCAGAATATCTTAGGGTCCGTTTGATTGGAAGGGTGAAAAACTAGTTGAAAAAAAATAAATTCCAAGGAAAGTAATTGGCTAGAAAATATTTTGCAGAGAATTGTTAATTAAATGTGTTTGATTGTTATAATTTTCCATCCGAAAATTTTTTAAATTTTGTATTCGTTTGACTTTTTTTTTTTTATGAAAATTGTCCATTAAAATGATAATTATTTTCACAATTGATTATAAAATTTATCTCAATTGCCAAAAAGTAAAAAAAAAAATATTTCCTAAAAAATCATTTTTTAATCAAAGTTTTGTGTTCATTTAGCCTTCGTTTGCATTAAAATTGTCCATGAAAGTGAATTTTTTTTTTTTTTACAATTGGTTATGAAATTTGTTTCCATTGCAAAAAAATAAAAAAAAAGTCAGACCTGGAAAAGGCTTTCCCACCATCATTCCAAGGAAAATAGGCGCGTCGACAGCCTCCCGAGAAAATCAATTGTCATCCATTTTTTGCCCATCAAACAATGATTTTGGTTAGAAATGGAATTTAAATTCCCAATTCCATGGAATTCTTTGCCCATCAAACAGGGCCTTATATTTTTTCTAGGATTTCTAACATTCCCTGCATTTTAATGACGTAAAGAATCCTTAATAAGTAGCTAAATTTTACTCTTACTGGAAAGATCTTTGAGGATATATATTTAGTGTAATGCTTACATTTTTTATGATAAAATAGCTTATATGTCCTGACTACACTTCACTTGCGAGAGATGGAAGAAGAATTTGGAAGCTTACAGGAGATAAAGACAGTAGGGCAATAATAGGTTAGCGACGAAAGAAGAATTTGGAGGCCTACAGGAGATGAACAGAGTAATGCAACAATAGGTTATAAACACATACAAGGGCGTTGTCACAGAATTAATAAATTAAATAAAATAAAAAGCATTTACCTTGTCCAGATGAGAGTGTAATGCTAGCATGAATGCATGTAACAAGCGAAACCCTACAAATGAAAAAAAAAGAAAAAATTAAGTTCAATGAGTTTCACAAGTGAAGGTGATAATTTACACAAAATTTGAACTTTACTATTGCTACTCAAACAAGGCCTTCTAATTTCAAACCCATAAAGTAGAAATTGAGAAATTCTAGCACAATAGGGAGAAAATAAAAAACAAAATTATAGACAGAGTACGAAGCAGTATTAAACAGAAATCTCACTTAAATGGAAGACAACATAAATTCTCACTTCATTAAAGAATTATTATATTGAACATCTTAAAGAACTGATTAAACTCATCCAGGCCGCAAAGTGCAATCATTAAAATGGAAACGAACATTTAAATGCGACCGTAATTTTCACCTCATCACTCCTTCACTTAAAAGAGAGAATGTGAGATTCACTGTTCATTTTTGTCACATTGGTTTTCACATTGATCTGGTTCGAAACCGGTTTCGTACTGTTCAAAAAAATTGACCGACTTCATCTGTAAAAAAAATAGGAAACAAAAAGTTGGGGATCATTTTCCCAGATATTTCATATTATTCCATTTAATATTCTATTCAAGAAACAAACAAATTAGGAGTAAAAAATGTAGGCGCCGTGCTATATTTTTGTATTTCATATCCCAATTATGTACTGTTATTATCCCTACTATATGTAAAGAAAAGGGCAAAGAAAATATTTATAAAAAATAAAATAAACCTGCAAACCGACTTATTGCAAACCGTCAAATACAGTTGATATTTTATAAAGATAACGTATTGGAGAAGCAAATCAAAAATAAACATGCAAACCGACTGAAAAGATATTTTTTTAGTCGGTTGATTTTTGTAGTCGGTCGAAGAGATTATTCTATTTATATAGGAGAACTAATGAAGAAAAATTTATTCTATCATCGAGAATTTCTTAACCTTCGTTTCTGTTTACTGTAAGTATTTATTAGTTAGGTATAGTTAATTTTGTTTTTTGTATATTTAGAATGCAAATATCATTGATCTATAAATCTTGAAAATATTTATTTTACTCCATTATGTTCTTCAGCTTGTACGACTAAATTTTGAAGTTTTGGTATTGCAGCAGAACATAAACTTTTAATTTAAGTATTTAAACGTAGAAGTTATATTCGTTAATATTATTATTAGTATTGAATGTTTAGTATTTAGTATTTCTTTAAGTAAATATAATTGTATTCCATGTTTAAGATTTTTGTAAGCAGTTAGGTATAGTTATTTTGTTTGTGTAGATTTAATATTTCTCTATATTTCACAATAAATTCTGAAGCATATTAGGTTAACTTAATAAATTTGTCAACATATCATTTTAGTATTATCAGTATTATTACTGGTTGTCAACATTAAATTTTTATTACAACAATTAATAATACTTACATACAATCGTACACGAATTTATGTAGATAAAAAAATCGTTCAAAAATTGAATAAGAAAGATAATAAAAAAAAAAGAAATAAAAAAAAAAAATAACTCGCCGTGTTTCTCCCCGTACGCGCACGGGGACAATTGTCCAATTTCCCCGTGCGCGCACGGAAACTCAGGTTTCCCGTGCACGCGGGAAAACCATTTTCCCCGTCTTGCGCGCACGGGAGACCGAGCACGGGAAACTTCGGTCTCCGTGCGCGCACGGGAAAATGGTTTTCCCCGTGCGCGCACGGGGAAATAAAGTTTCCCCGTGCGTGCACGGGGAAACCCGACTTTCCCTGTGCGCGCACGGGGAAACCGATTTTCCCCCTGCGCGAACGGGGCCCCATATTTTTTTTTTAATTTTTTTTACCTTTTTCCCACTACTTTTTTTAGCTAAAAATTCTACTATAAATATAATTTCGCTTATTACAAATTTAATTCAAAAATATTATAAAATATTTCATTTGATACATACATGAAATCTAAATTCCTTTCGGGGGCGTTGCCCCAAAGCCCTACGAGGCGGCGCCCCCTCGACCCCGCGACTGACCGGTCGAGTCGATCCCCGTTAGGGCGTTGCCCCCAAACCCCCACGAGGGCGCCCCCCTCGACCCCCGACTGACCGGGCAGGTCGATCCCCGTTGGGGGCGTTGCCCCCGACCCCCCACAGGGGCGCTGCCCCCTCGACCCCCGAACCACTCGAGAGATGCCACTTCTCATCTTGATAAAAAAAATATGTGACTTTCTTCAATTTACTTCATATACACTTCGATTTTTTATTTTTATTATGATTTTCTTTATTTGCTTTATTTTTAGTCATTCATGATTTTGTCGATATTAAATTTGTTTCCAATTTTTTAAGTTACAAAAAAACCATTCTCAAAGTAAACATATTAAATTTTTCAACATCGATTGAATTGTGCTATCTTCAGGTATAATATTTTTTATTCTTTTCTAGATTTCGTAGAGTTTAATCTGTAATTAATCTTTGTATTTTTTTCCTTAAAGTTCCTATTATATTATTGTGAACTCTAATTCGTATTTATTGTTCTTCTGTATATAATAATGTCCAATTATATTTTTCGATAGTGATAATTGACTACAGTAATACACTATACCTTCATTAATTTTTGTAATAAATTGTTATTTGTTTAACTTTCTTTATGCATACTACTTTTCTTTCATTTTGAAATATATTTTTAGTCATTTTTCACAAATTTCGATATTTTAACCTTTACTTTTGCTGTATATATGTTTTAACACAAACTTTTACTTTCTACAGCTACATTTGAGAATTTAAATTAATGCATTTTATAAATATTATACTAGAGTTTTATGACTTTCACCCATCATTTTTAAATCACGTTATGCTAAAGTTGGTATTAGTATTATTTGTTAGTTGTTTGACTACTAAAATATTTTTTATTTTATTCAGATCGGTAGCATATTTATTGTCTGATGAATTCTGGAACTGGTAATGAGGAGCCTGAGTTTATTAATCTTGAAAGTATTTCCGAAGGCACAAGTAAATCATATAATGCTTTCATACGTCAACAACAAAATCAAAGACAAGCAGATAGGAGGAATCGAGTTCAAACCGTAAGTGTTGATCATCGTAAAAGGATAAATGATCCTATGTTATCTCAAAATAATAATTAAGCGTTGCTTATGTGCATGAATCTTATTACGAGGGTTCTACTTCGAATGAAGAATCGACTAATATTTTTGATTATGAATTATGTGGAAGTTTTAACCTTTTGAACATACCAACTACGCATATGTGTTACCAACATGTACCTATTGTAAGTATTGTGGTGCGAAAAATTTCATAGAGAAACAAAAGGTTTTTGTTCTTTGCGATGGAAAAGTTAAACTTTTCATGCCTGATTCACCAAATGAATTGTATGATTTATTTATTTCTAAAGAACCTACATGTATGGAATTCAAAAAACTTTCACGCGGATATAATAACCACTTTGCATTCACTTCATTTGGTGTAAAGTACGACAAGGAACTCTTTAAATCATACCGAGGTATTTACACATTCAGAGTTCAAGGACAAATATATCATTATGTAAATCAACTTATGCCACAGAATAATATGCCACATTATATGCAATTATATTTTTATGATACAGACAATGAAATTCAAAATCGTATAAAAATTTTACGAAAATTTAGTAGAACCTACTTTAACTCTTCTAATTGAAATCTTAAAAGGAAATCCATATAGTAAATTTTTCAGGTCTTTAAGTAATATAACGAATTTGCACGACCATCGAATACAAATAAAATGTCACCACGGACTCGATCAAAGAGTTTTCAATACTCTTTCAGCGTCTCAAGTAGGCTATTTGTATGGGTTGATGATGATGAAAATGCAAATAATCATGTTCGTGATATTACTATATATGGTCATTACGGTGATTCGCATAAGGTTCATTATTATTATGGTTGTGATGATCCTTTACAATATCCTTTGCTCTTCCCATTTGGTGAATCTGGTTGGCATGAAGGCATTCAAAGATATAAGCACACATCTTCTCAACTTTGAGAATTTAGTGACCATGTTGCTATTCCTAAAATAATAAATTCTGAGTTCAAATGATTGAAAAAGAAGTGAAGGTTTACTTATATACTTTGTCATATATTTTCTAATTTTAAAAATATCGATGTTTTAGTTACATATATAAAAATTGTTTTATTCTTCCTCATGCGGTGCTTCATAAAATGAAGAAACGATATCGGGTTTCATGTCGTGAGTATTATGCATACAAGCTACGATTAGGCTTACGGGTAAGTTTGTGTTGCTTCATCTTGGTAGACTTTTTCAACAATATGTTGTAGATATGTATGTTAAAATCGAAGCAATGAGATTAGATTACTTTCGTAATAACCGAGAAACAAATTCGTCTTGAACTTTATCAAGGTATTGTAGATAGTGTCGAGAACGGGAAACAAGAGGGTACAAAATTGGAAAAAAATTTGTTTTACCACAGTCCTTTACTTGCGGACCTAGAGATATGCTAAGGAGATACTTAGATGCTATGGCTCTTGTTCAACGTTATGGAAAACCAGATATATTCTTAACTATAACATGTAATCTGAATTGGCCAGAAATTAAGCAAGAATTGAAACATAATGATGAGGTTCAAAATCGACCGGATTTAATTGTACGTATATTTAGAGCAAAATTAGAAGAGCTTAAAAATGATTTGTATAAGAACAATATTTTTGGTCCTGTTGTTGCTCATATATACATGATTGAATTCCAAAAAAGAGGGCTTCCTCACGCACATCTATTGATAATTTTTAACCGTGGCCATAAGATTTCTTACGCTCAACAAGTTGATAGGATAGTATCTTGTGAAATTCTGATAAAAACAAGTACCCTCATCTTTATTCAGTTATTGTGAAGCATAATATACATGGCCCTTGTGGAAATCTTAATCCCAAAAATGTATGCATGGTGACAAATAGTGGTTGTAAGAATAAATATCCAAGAGATTATTGTAATAATACTATATTTGGAGATAATTCATACCCATTGTATAGACGTCGTAATAATGGTATTAGTATTAAAGTTAGAGGTCAAATGTTAGACAATCAATGGGTTGTACCATATAATCCTTATTTAAGTGCAAAATTTGACTGTCATATCAACGTTGAAATATGTTCTTCTATTAAAGCTGTAAAATATTTGTACAAATATGTATACAAAGGACATGATCGTATTAATTTTTTCGTTAGCAAAGATGAAAAAGAAAAAGATATTGATGAAATATCTGCTTATCAATCTGCTAGATGGATATCTCCACCTGAGGCTATGTGGAGGATTTTTTCATTCAATTTGTCAGAAATCTATCCAATTGTTTATTCTTTACAACTTCATACCGAAGATCATCAACAAGTTACATACAAAAATACGGATGATTTATCTACTATTATTGAGAATGAAAATACAAGGAGAACAATGTTAACTGAATTTTTTCGATTAAATAAAGCAAATGAATTTGCTCGAACGCTTTTGTATCGAGATATCCCAACATATTTTGTTTGGAATGCAAATAACAAAATTTGGACTCCCAGAAAGAAACAAATTGTTATCGGACGGGTGTCTCGTGAATCCATCAGAAGGAGAACGATATTTCCTTCGCATTCTTCTTAACCATATTAGAGGACCAACATCATTTGACGATATAAGAACTTTTAATGAAACAATTGTTGGTACATTTCGAGAAGTAGCACTTTTACATGGTTTATTAAGTGGAGACAATCGTTGTGAAGAATGTTTATCCGAAGCTATTATTTACGAAATGCCTTGTTCTTTAAAACGACTTTTTGCTACACTTCTTACATTGTGCAATCCGAATCATCCAAAGTTACTGTGGGATAAATTTAAATCTTATATGATGGATGATTATGTACATCAAAATATACCTATTGAAGTCGCTGAAATACGAGCTCACGGAGGATATAAGTTCTATTTTAGAATCCACAGGTAAAAATATAAATGATTATGGAAGTGTGCCATTTAATGTAAATATAAATGAAGATGAAAGGTTGACAAGAATGATTGCAGAAGAGACAATTAATTTGGAAATTCAAGAAAACTTTACTTGTGCCGCAATGTTAAATAAGGAACAACAATTTGCATACGATACAATTATGGAAAAAGTAGAATCTGAATCAAGCGGTGCTTTTTTCATCGACGGTCCACGAGGAACGGGTAAGACTTTTATACAAAGCACTCTTAGGCTGGTGTAAGGTCTAGACATTTTATTGCTTTAGCAAGCTGCATCGTCTGGAGTAGCTGCATCTTTATTACCTGGAGGTCGAACAGCTCATTCGAGATTTAAAATTCCTTTGGAAACAATAGGAGAAGTCAACTGCTCTATTAGCAAACAATCAGCTTTGGGAACTTTGTTGAAAATGTCTAAACTAATAATTTGGGATGAAGCACCTATGGTAAATCGTTGTACTATTGAAGTTGTAGATAAAATGCTTAGAGATATTGCGATTGTAACTTACCTTTTGGTGGAAAAGTAATCGTTCTTGGAGGAGATTTTCGACGGGTTTTACCGGTTATGCAGAAAGGAAAAAAGAAGACATAATGAAAGCTAGCTTGGTTTTCTCATATCTATGGCCTTTGTTTGTACATCTACCATTAGTTCATAATATGAGAGCAAAGTTCGATTCTACGTTCTGCGATTACTTGCTTAGAATTGGAAATGGAGCAGAACAAGAACATACTTGTAAATGTATTAAGCTTCCAAATAGTATAATTTTACCATTCGAAGATGAAATCACGTCTCTGAAAACTTTGATACATTGTGTTTTTCCAAATATAGAAGCTTATGCTTTGATCATTTACATACCATGGTAAACCGTGTTATTCTTACACCTACAAATGAATGTGTTGACCATATTAACAAACTTACGCTTGAACAAATTCCTGGTCAAATTTTCACATACTATAGTTTTGATGAAGCAATTGAAAAATCAGAACAGTGCGTGCAAGAAGATTTCTTAAATACTTTGACATCAAATGGTATTCCACCTCATGAATTGAACCTTAAAATAAATTGTCCTGTAATGTTATTGCGGAATATTAATCCTTCTGAAGGGTTATGCAATGGAACACGTCTTACTTGTCGAAAATTTGAGAGAAACGTTATTCTTCTTTGAAATCACTCTTGGCGAATATTGTGGAAAACATGTTTTCTTACCGAGGATCCCTTTTATACCACTGAAATCTGATCGAACCACAATTCCATTTAAAGAACTCAATTTCCAATTAGACCATGCTTTGCAATGACAATAAATAAAGCCCAAGGTCAAACACTTGATTTTGTCGGTTTGTATCTTCCAGAACAGTTTTACGCCATGGTCGAGTTATATGTAGCGTTATCAAGAGCAAAAACAAGCAAATCTCTAAAAGTTTCTTGAAACCATCAACCACGAGATACTTCGCACGACTCATGTATCTTGAAAATGTTGTCTATAAAGAAATTCTTTCCTTTATACATTCATAGAACAACCTTCTCACAGGTATATTTATTTCGTATATTATATTTAAAATACAGTATTTTACTATGCATAAAATAATATTTTTCATTTTATATACAGGTTATCGAAATTTCTATTGATGTTATTCGAAAGTTCAAATGAATTCTCTACTGCATCTGTATATTTCACAGGTATGAATTAATTTAAAAATAAAATATAATTTTTTTATGAATATCTAATACACTTTCATTATATTTTTCCAACATTTGTATAGTTCTCAAAAAATAATTTTACATTGTTTTTTAGACTATCTGCCACATTTTCTTGGAAATAAAATATTAATTCATCAACAAAAGATGTCATATTAGTGTAAGTGGTGATACCATCTAACATGTTTTTCTAAATAAAAACAAGTACACACACGTGTTGTATATAATAATCTCCGTATTTCTCTTATTCCATTGCCATATATGTACTATTATTTATCATTTCACAAATTCCTCCGAATCCATTTTTTGTGGTTTGTTCACGACACCTTTAATATAGAATCTTCCATATATGTTTTATAGGTACCTGATCTTTGTGATCCTCCATTCAAATTAATGAAGCGAGTTAATATATTACCCTAATCTTTAAAATTTGCAGTTCAATATATTTCTCAATTATGGTTAGTCTATTAATAATGTTTTCCATTACTTTAGTAGAATATATTCATTGACATTTTGTTATATGATTGGACACGGGTTTTTGTTATTAGCAAGAGTTCCATCTTCTCAAAGGCATTCACGATTATTGTATTTGTACAATTTTTAGTCTATCAAAATCTTTTAATGTTGTCATATGACATTTTACATAAAGCGTGTCTTCGTGGAGTACAAGGGAACGAAACGAGAGAAATTTCTTTCTTATTTTAAGCCATGTATAATACCCCAAAGAATGTGGAGTTGCTTCGGGTTTGAAGCATATGGAGGCCAAAAAGCATAAAACATGTTGTATATATGCAAAGGAAAACACATTGTTCATATGAAAGAGGTAAGTTTTATGTTTCTCACTCTTCTGGTCATAATACATCATAAAAATCTTTTTAGTAACAACTTCTTATATCTTTGACAAATGTGTTTTGCTTGATCTTCACTCAATCATGATGACATCTTTATTCTCGATACTAAATATGAAATCTTTCGAGTTCAACGAATCCGACTCATGTAGTCAAGAAAGGGCAAGAAATGGCTAAAACCTTTGGAAGTTTTAGTGAAAGAACGGGAAGGAAATGATTTTTAAGAGAGGTAGACCATCTCCAATGTTTCTAAGATTTGGAAATTACAATGAGATGCTGAGGATTCGGAGCTGAGAAGACTTCTAGCCGGTCCCAACCCATTACACCATAATTGCCATACTCCAACAAAGCCCGGACGCCATGAAAATTAAACTCTTCTCTCATTTTATTTTAAGTTCCAAAGACAGAAAAAAAAAAGAAGAAAAACAAACAAAAAAATCAGTCTATAAATTGGTCTAAATATAATATATATGTTTGTGTAGAGTAACTTGGGTCCTTTGCACCTTTTTCTTTTGTTTCTTTTTGTCTTGCAATTTATGGAGGACCTTATGATATATGTAAGTACTTGTAAGCTTTTTAAAAGTTTCAAGGGGACATTATGCCCCATTTTGTTACATGTTGTTCATGGTATTTGTTAGGGTGTACACTCACATGTTAATTAATAGTTAATCTTTTCAAGTATTTACACGATTATTTTGCATACCTTCACATATTCGCATACGTATGAAGTGAAAACACAAGAAATTGAACTTATGATCGTTTTCAAATATAATTTTGTGACATAATGACAATTAACCATAAACCACAGTAGTATCAAATTATCTGATTTTGTAATTTAGTTAAATATATTACACACAACACATTCACGAGAATTTCTTATGTTCGAAAGAAATTCTTAACATTCACAATGCTAATATTTATTTACGTTTAAAATAACACAACCTGTGCATTGCACGAGGCAAAAACTAACATGAAAACAAACTTCCCATAATAATAACACTACAACATTATGGAGTTTACAGATCTTTCAAAATTTAAGCTTCACCAGAAAACATATTTTGTTTGGATTATAATTTTGCTCTTTTTTTTGTAATATATAAAATTCAATCTTATATCTCTTTCATTCTTATTATTTTATTTTCTTTCTAAAATCATATATACTTGGGACTTCAACTTTTATTTTTTATTGTGTGTGTATATATATATTATGCATTCCATACTTCAGAAAATGGTATAAAAAAATGCAGATAATTTTTTTTTTTTTTGAACGCTAACATTACTTCCGTAATCACATTGCCCGTGCATTGCACGGGCAATAGACTAGTAATTTATAGAAGAAAGTAAACAGATTCCGAACAGTGTACTTTTAAAGATGGACAATCGAAAAAAGGAAATATGATAACCCAAAGTGAATTAAATTCCTAAAGAAAACTAGAATGAGCTAATTGAGGACAACAAACACACCAAATGAAATAAGATTGCACATAGAACATAGAACGGAGCATATATTATGTAGAGATAAAAATGCATACAGAAGAAAGAAGATAGTCAGTAAAAAAAATTAAGAACGATAAGAAATGAATTAACGAATTGAAAATTATACAAATAACCTACATGTTCAATTGTCTATAAATACAAGGAGACAAGAAATTGGAAATGTAAGAACCAAACAGGAAGGAAAGAAATAGAAGAGAAGAGTGCACAATGAACCTCAGAGGAGAAAACAAAATAAGGGAATTAGTAAATTCTGGAGGAAACTATAAATAGATTGAGAGAAAACTAATACACTATTAAATATGATTGAAATATAAGACAGGTGCAAATGAAGTAAGAACGGTGTTTCTTACTCCATATGTACAAAATTAAAGTTCATATTTTATTCTACTGAATTCTATGAACTATTACCTTATAATCTGATACGTTTACTAAAATGAAAAGTTATCAATGATATGATGTCCATAACAACAAATTCATTTTTGAACTTTAATATTATTGAAGAGCTCATGTATGTTAACACCGTTTGCCCAGAAATGAAGTATTAAACAAAGAATTCATCCACCAAAAAGGACAGTAATATATACAGGTTTTTTTAGCTGGAATATCAGTTTTCTTATGAATGTGTTATGGTGGCTTTAGATAAGTACATTTATCCATATTCAACAGCACTCACTTCATAGACAAGATTAGTAGATGATATCCTTTAGCCACAGTTGGCTGCTCTGCCAAGTGTAGGAACATGAATAGAGTATGCTCAACAGTAGTTGATGGGATCAGAGATTCGATTTGCAAACTGGCTGAACGAACTTTTGTTCAGTACTGTTTGTACTTTTTATTGAGTTAAGGAACTTAAAAAAGAGGGTGATAGTTTGGTTCTTTGGTTTTCCCTATAAACTTCAGCTTCACAATTCGATTTTATCTACTGAAATAAGCAGGAGGCATAGACCACATTTGAATTGTAAATAAAGAACGGAAATAAGACAAATAAAAGGAATGAGGGCACATTCTTTGGGTAAAGAAATAAAAATCAGTTTCTACTACAAGATACTATGGAGTTATATCTGAACTTTAAAAGCATGAGACTCAAATTTCATATCTTTGCATAAAAATTTAAGAAATGGGTTGGTGTATACATATTTGAATGCAAAGAAGATATTTTTCCTTGCTTCATTTCACCATAATAAAGCATTATCAGCAAGATGAATTCACTTTAGTCATAATACAGTCAGTTAAAAAAAAAAAAACCCTAAAGAAAGAATTTATACAAAAAAATTAAGCATTATCTGGACAAAATAATTTATTTCAATACCCTTACCATGTAGAGATTTCGCCACTATAGCCTTCGATTCCACGAGATAAGTAATATAATGGAACCCTATATACACAGGAAATAAAAAAAAAAAATTGAAGATGAAGTCGTCCAGATGCTACAAACATACGTACCTTAGGTTACGAGGGTCCACTTTTAGTACTATTTCTTAGGTATTTCCGAAGAAGTTGAAGATGAAATCGACCAAAACCCACAAATCGAAAAGTTTTTTTTTTTTTTTTTGTAAAAGAAACAAGATCACCATAGATGAAAGAAATTTGAAACTTACATAGTTTAGATTACGTATTTTTGAAGAAATTGAAGATGAAATCCTCCAGAATATACAAATCGAAAAGTTCTTTTTGTAAAAGAAACAAGATCACCATAGATTAAAGAAATCTAAAACATAAGTACTTTAGATTACAATCATCGAATTTGAGTACTACTTCTGAGGCATTTCCATTTCACAGAAAGAATGAACTACGCGGTGTCTCCGAATTGTGCGGAGACACGTGCGGTGTCTCCGCACAATTCGGAGACACCATGTCCGCATTGTGCGGAGGCACAGAGGCAGTCTCTGTCTCCGAATTGTGCGGCTCTGTCACCGTACAATTCGGAGACACAGTCTGTGTCTTAGAATTGTACGGAGACACAGCCTCTGTCTCCAATTAAATTAGTGTTCTTTAACTGAAAATTACCTCATATTTTACAAGTATACCATATTTTACTTGCATTGCATAATATATATTCATCATCATCATCACCACATTCTTGTCCTTAATATATTTTTAATTAATTAGCTTGTCATTGGTAATCGACCAAATATTTGTTTTAGATGAAGTACAAAGAGCAAATAAATAAATAAACAATAAATACTTATCCATGTTTTAAAGCACATTATAACCAAAAAATTGAAACAAAAAAAAAAAACTGTAATTACAGAAAACCTTATGGAAAAAAAAATACCAAACCTTGAATTCTCTAGCTCCCTCACTATTTGCAGAAGAAGGTAGTACTTGAATTCTTTGGCAGAACTTTGCTTTTGTTTTCAATGGAGAAGAATTAAGTTGATGAATAATATGTTATTTCTTCAAATTCATGAGAGTTGAGATAGGAAAAATGAAGGATGAGGAAAAACCAGATATTTGTCAAGGTCGGTTTAGCTAAAATTGAGAAGAAACACAGTCAACAATTGTGGCTATCAATAGAAAAACCACAGCATAAATATCAATTAGTCATTGATTGTAGCGAAACCAGATAATGAACAGTCAACAACCAGTTTAAGTGTGAAATAGAGGGTGCAAAAATGAACAGTATTTGGCCATCATCTCTTTTAATTGAGTAATAATAATAATAAAATAAAACTGAAACAAAAAAACTGCAGTAATAACAGAAAACCTTATGGAAAAAAAATACCAAACCTTGAATTTTCTAGCTCCCTCACTATTTGCAGAAGAAGGTAGTACTTGAATTCTTTGGCAGAACTTTGCTTTTGTTTTCAATGGAGAAGAATTAAGTTGATGAATAATATGTTATTTCTGTTAAGAAATATATTATTATTTTGTTAACATTATTTATTAAGGGTAGAATAGTCCTTTAAGTTTTCTTTATTTTTGACTATATATATAGTCTCTTTGTATCTAGGTTTTATTCATTCAATTACATTATGCAGAATCAATAAAACCCTAGCCTCTTTTTCTTCTTCTTCTCTTTGGATTGTTTAACATGGTATCAGAGCTAAGTTTCATGGGATTTGACATAATCTCAAACACAGCTTTCGCGGATCCAACTCAAGAAAGCGTTGTATGGTCTCAAACAAGCACCTCGTGCTTGGTTTGAGAAATTTTCTGTTGTGATCTCTTCTCTTGGATTTACTTCTAGTAGTCATGATTCTGCTCTTTTTGTTAAGTGCCTTGATGCGAGTCGTATCATTCTATCTTTATATGTTGATGACATGATTATTACGGTGATGATATTGATGGTATTTCGATCTTGAAGACGAGTTGGCTAGACAGTTTGAAATGAAGGATTTGGGTTCTCTACGATATTTCTTGGGTATTGAGGTAGCCTGCTCACCTAGAGGTTATCTTCTTTCTCAGTCGAAATATGTTGCAGATATTCTTGAACGGGCTCGACTTACTGATAATAAGACTGTTGAAACTCTCATTGAGGTTAACGCAAAGTATTCTTCTTCTGATGGTTTGCCTTTATCAGATCCTACTTTATACCGTACTATTGTTGGGAGCTTGGTATATCTCACTATTACTCGTCCAGATATTGCATATCTTGTTCATGTTGTTAGTCGGTTTGTTGCTTCTCCTACTACGAGTTCATTGGGCGGTGTTGTTCTTCGTATTTTGCGATATCTTGAAGTACGATCTTTCGAGTCTTTTACTTCCATCCACATCTTCCTTGGAGGCTGCGTGCATACTACGATGCGATCATGGCGGTGATCCCACGGATCGTAAGTGCATTCTTGGTTTCTGTATCTTTTTGGGTGATTCTCTTATTTCTTGGAAGAGCAAGAAGCAATCTATTGTGTCTCAATCTTCAACCGAAAGCGAGAATATCGTGCTATGGCATCCACTACCAAAGAGATTGTTTGGTTACGTTGGTTACTTGCGGATATGGGAGTTTTTCTTTCACATCCCACTCCTATGTATTGTGATAATCGAGTTCCATTCGGATTGCTCACAACTCGGTTTTTCATGAGCAGACTAAGCACATTGAGATCGATTGTCACCTTACTCGTCATCATCTCAAGCATGGCACAATTACTTTGCCATTTGTTTCTTCTTCTTTACGACTTATGATTTCTTTACCAAGGCACATTCTATTTCTCGTTTTCGTTTTCTTGTTGGCAAACTCTCGATGCTTGTAGCTGCTGCATCGTGAGTTTGAGGGGAGATGTTAAGAAATATATTATTATTTTGTTAACATTATTTATTAAGGGTAGAATAGTCCTTTAAGTTTTCTTTATTTTTGACTATATATATAGTCTCTTTGTATCTAGGTTTTATTCATTCAATTACATTATGCAGAATCAATAAAACCCTAGCCTCTTTTTCTTCTTCTTCTCTTTGGATTGTTTAACAATTTCTTCAGATTCATTAGAGTTGAGATAGGAAAAGTGAAGGATGAGGAAAAATCAGATATTTGTCAAGGTTGGTTTAGCTAAAATTGAGAAGAAACACAGTCAACAATTGTGGCTATCAATAGGAAAACCACAACGTAAATATCAATTAGTCATTGACCGTAGCGAAACCAGATAATGAACAGTCAACAACCAGTTTAAGTGTGAAATAGAGAGTGCAAAAATGAACAGTATTTGGTCATCCACTCTTTTAATAGAGTAATGATTAATTTTAAAGAATCTCTACCTAACAATGGCTATATTCTAATAATCAAGTGAAAAGAGATACTTTCTTTGCACTCCATGTCATATAATTTGGACGAAGGATTTAGGTTGGAGAACCATCTGGTTTTGGTTTAGTTCTATTGTTAGATCGAGAATCGGATCAAAATTTTCTAATTTTCAATTCTAAGAATTAGAACATTTTGTCATGTTAGGTACATGGCCATCAAGTAAATTGTGAGGTATTCAATAAAAAATAAAGTTATAAAATAACGAAACATAAACATTTAATTTGTTAAAGTTGTAAATAAGTAATTTACTTATTTTAAAATGTTCATGTAACATACGTTTAAAGTAAGTAAAAAACTAGAATAAAAGATCAACATATTCAAAATACATTGATAACAAAAACTACTTAAATATGGTTGAATTACTTTTAAATTTAACATAAAGTGTTATTGATATGCTGATTTTGATTGAACCAAACATGATTAAAAAATGTTAATATTTATCAACTTGTCTTTTTTAATCGTATTCAATATAGCTTGACATATTCTTGTAGTGCTTGCTACTCGATTTAGTCCAACCGGACCTAAGCTAACTCAACCTTTTTGTTGATTCTTCCTTGTACCAACTCTCATCAATAATCATGATGCTATGCTAAGGAATTATTTTTAGACAATACCTTTTGTTGTTTTTAGATAATGGCTTTAGTTGTTGTCCAATTTCATAATATGTGATCTTGTTTAAATTATTTTTTAGTATTGTGAAACCAAGTTATCCTTCTATTGTTATCTTTGTGACTATTTCTTTGAGATCTAATTACTTAAATATAGTTTGAACGACTTTGAGAGTAATTTTTATAGATCGTGTAAGATATAACTTTTAGTAAAATAAATTAAAAATGAACAAAGTTGGTGAAAGTTGTAAAGAGAATTTTTGAACGAAAATCTCTTGCGAATGAAATTATGCATGCCTTATAATTTTTGGTATTTAAATTATGGGTTGTACTAGATGTACACCAAATTCATTACCTAATGGATTACACCCCCTCACATGGAGGGGGTTCCACGAATATTTTATTGTGAGTGGACTCCCCTCCATATGAAGGAGTGTAATTCATTAGGTAATTGATTGTGTACATTTAGACTAACCCTTAAATTATAAGAAAGAAAACCCTTTTTTTTTTTTAAAAGGTACAAGTTGACTCTCAAATATAAATATTCAAAATCGAGACGACTCGTCTCAAATAACACCATCTTTTCACACCTTAATAATACTTCCAACCTGTAAATTAATACAAGCCGGTGCCAACCGCGCCCACATGTCATTATCCCACCAATCACGCCTTTAGAGCCACTCTCGGCCGGCCTTTTTCTCAACGTAACCATTCCCAAACGGCTTTCTCCATTTTTCTTTATACACTTTCCCTCATCAACGGTCAATTTTTTCTTCACTTTCTCCAACTAAATTTTTTAATTGTAAAATAGCCCACAAAAATATCATTAGTTACACCCCTCTATTATTAATTTAATTGCAAAATGACCCAATTAAATACACAATTATTACAACGCGGTTTTGAAAACACTTTTTTTAATGATTATTTTAGGATAAATTTCTTCAAGGGTCTCCAACCTTTCATAAGTGTGACAATCATGTCTCCAACATTTTATTTGTGACAATCGTGTCCTCGAACTTTTAAGTTTTAACATTGTGTTTATGGTATCCTTATTCATCGAAAAATTCTATTTAAACGCACGTAATGTGTGACTAAAAGGATGACTTTCCGTACAAAAATATTTTAATATAATTTGAACAGTTTATGTTGGTTTTTAGAATAAAATAATTTTTTTTGGACATTTTACTCTTTCAATTGACATAATGTGCGTTTTGTCTCAAAATTTAACATCTAAATCAATATTTTAGAACCTAGACCAACTCGAGAGAACTAAATTTGTTTTTTTTTTTTTTTAAAGACAAAAAAAGTATTTGTTTCCGACATGATTACTTTTACATCATCTTGAAAATCTTTCATCTGCTTGAGTTTTGAAGTAAAGATTGAAATATAATGTATGATTAATTAAGATATTGCACGCACAATGATAAAAAGTTAGGGACATAAATGTCATAAATAAAAGATTAGGGACATGGCTGCAATATTTATGAAAGATCGGGGACCAGTAAGGAATTTATCCATTAATTTACTCCTCCTCGTTGCTCTTTTTCTATACTTAAAAACGCGTATGTTGACCGATCCAATCCAAGACAGCTATAAAAGAACAATAATGCCACTTGTACACATCATGTTTGGCATCATCTTTGGTGTCAAAATTATTTTTTTTAAATGGTTAATTGTGTGTTAACACGTGACAAAGTGTAAGAGTGTGTTTGGTAGGGATTTTTGAGGGAAGAATTGATTTTTGAATAGTGATATGATGAGAAATGTGTGGTTGAAAAAGAAGAAAAAAGTATTGATGTGATGGAAAATATTATTTTATTGAAAAATGTGTGGTTGAAAATGAGAATTGATTTACTGTAGAAAATAAGAATTTGTACCAAACAGACTCTAAACTTGTGTACATACAGTAATCTCGACAAATTTTCCATTATGGGATCCTACCAAACACTTTCTCGCTCTTGATTGTTCCTTTTCTTCCTTTATTATATATTTAGCACCACCATTTCCAAGTTTCTCTCCAAGTTTTTCTCAAGTTTCTTCAACACAAACCGCACAAATTTTGTTCAAATATCAAACCTTCATTGCCCACAATTTTTTGAAGGATTTTCTACTTGGCTCCGGAGAAGCCACCCCCATCCCACCCACCCCACCTACAACAACAGAAGATCAAAACAAAAGAACCCTTTTTGTCCTTGTTTTCTCCTGTCTTGCCATCCTCATCCTCGGCGGTTCGAATTCTATTATTCTGTGTAGAATGGACGCCAGTGAGCTGAAGCGTGTTTTTCAAATGTTCGATAGAAATGGGGATGGCAGGATCACGAAAAAGGAGATGAACGATTCCTTAGAGAACATGGGAATCTTTATCCCGGACCCTGAGCTGACTCTGATGATACAAAAAATCGATGTAAATGGAGATGGATGCGTCGACATTGATGAATTTGGTGGACTGTACCAAACCATCATGGAAGAGCGCGATGAGGACGAGGACATGAGAGAGGCGTTCAATGTTTTTGATCAAAACGGTGATGGGTTTATCACCGTTGATGAGCTGAAATCCGTATTGGCGTCAATGGGGCTCAACCAAGGGAGAACCGCAGAGGATTGCAAGAAGATGATAATGAAGGTGGATGTGGATGGTGATGGCATGGTGAATTTTCACGAGTTTAAGCAGATGATGAGAGGGGGTGGATTCGCTGCATTAACTTGATATATATTGGAATTTTATCTACATTAGCATTAATTTCAAAGGTGTTTTCGTAAGTTGTAAATATTTTTCTCCTTTTCTTTCTTCGTACCCACAATAGATCAGAGATGAAGAGAGAGCGGTGATTACAAACCTAAGCAATTCCATCGTGTTGGATTGGACAGTACTGAATTGTCGAGTTCTGTTCAATACTGCATACTGCATCGTGGATGCAGGTGAAGCTTAGGTTAATGAATTGCCATTCTTTGCATGGAAGAAAAGTGGGAGGGGTGAGGTTTAGGGAACAAATGATTTGTAATGCATGCGTTCATGTTTTTTAAATATTTTTTTGGGGAAATTTGAAAATGGAGAGTTGGATTTTTAGCCCTTTTCCCTTTAAAATTCCATTTTTGTATGACTCACGTGGTGTATTTGTTTTTCATCAATTTTAAAGATTGTTAATTTGTTTGTCACCTCGTGCCTCGTAGTGAAGATTGAGCTTCGCCTATAAATTTTTGTCGTTAGATAATAGTTAACATAGAAATATATCAAGTCTTTGCTTCGTCTGGCCAAAAACCAAATTTTTAGTACATTTTGATATAAGTTATTACAATATGTGGTTGAAAAATTAATAAAAATTGTGTATCCTATTAAATGTGTGATTAAAACTAATTATTAATTTTAATTTAATTTCTTATCAACTTTTTAGCTAAATCAAACGGGGGCCAAATCTTATAACATAAATCTTGGTACATGTTTTGTTTCACTTCCTGTACATGAGAGGCTATATCGTATCTTGAGCATAGTGAAAAGTAAGCAAAAATTAGTTGCAGCTTACTTTGAGTAGTAGTAAGGATCTTCTTGTTTTTATTTAATACTATTTAGAGACAAGCTTTTGTTTCTCTGAGTGAAATTTATAAGTTTGAAGGAATGTAAATAAGAGTTTTATTTTTCTGTTAAAAAATAATATTAATGCCCCTAATAGGTGGAGATTAAAATAAATGTTTTAGTAAATTTTGATAAAAGTTGATGAAATATATGGTTTAAGAATTATGGGACTCATGAAATATGTTATTAAAATTAATTATTGACTTTAACTTAAATTAAGGAGCTGTCTGGCCACAATTTTTTGACCCAAAAAATTGATTGTTTGACCGTTAATTTCAACCAGGGTCCCACCATTGTGAGGAGGAGGTCAACTTTTGCGGCAGCCAACGGTACAAAAAGGGATTAAAATCTTGGGAAAATTGAAAACAGACAAGCACTAAAATTTGAATTTTAATCAGCACCAAACAGGGCTTTATATCAACTTGGTCTTCGTCATCATGTCATGTTGTATAGTAATTTGTGGGCTCGTTATGATCTCTATCGTGTGCACATTCTTTCTACGCCAAAACCAATATACTCAACACAGAAGTATTGTGAGCTATCTCTTTCTCTCTTCCCTAGCAGCAACTTTTGTTTATTAAGACTTGGTTATATTTGAGATAAGGATGTTATATTTTGATATGACGAGCCGCTTTATATGCATTAAAATTCTATATCACAACTTGTTTACTACTCTAAATTAGTTTTAGCATGAGAGTTATGTACAGATAACAAAGCTAAGGTAGCTATGAAACAATAAAAAAAAGGTGTTAAACGTCAAACGGCATGGTTTAACAATGAAATAAATCAGTCAATCTGAATGGTAATTTCAGAAAATTTGGGTGAGTTCAACATTCTGGTAGCAATAATGCTCTACTTCATCCATGATGATTTGGGAAAAAAACAAAACTTTATCATGTAATTGCAGTCTATCTTTGTCTTCTGATATGCATTAGTACATTTTTATACATTTTATTAATTTCTATCTAGTTCATGTTGGGACATCCAGAGCTTGAAGATTGGCTTTACGACTGTTGTTGTAGATGTAAATCAGTTTAGATCTTATCCTACTCAAGAAGACAAGGCCATATGCCTTCTTTGATAGTGGAATTTTTTTCTTTTAAACTGTTTTTTGGCCTGGTATCCTAATCAAGATTGTATTATTTCCTAAGAGGTTGCTTGTTGATGAGGTGTTAAAATTTGTGAAATGTGATGATTGAAAATTATTTTGTTTTCATGGAGAATTTTTGTGTGGAATCAAAGATTTGAAATATGGAATCTGTTGTTATATTTGGTTCAGTGGTTAATATTTATTCATTATCTTCATTAGTGAACTTGGGTGGTCATAGAGGAAAGACTGAGGAACCAATGTCATGGTCCGATGATTTATCATGATACTTTACGACAATGTGAGAGCAAAAAAGTTGCAATGTTCTACATTTACGAAAAAGGATTGGGGCAAAATCAATCAAGAGATGTTTGTTCTTACAAAATTTGATTATGGGGTAGATATTAAAGGGTAAATAGAATCGTTTACGTAAGGTGCACCGATTGTTCTCTAAAGTGTTGGGGCATACATGTGTTACATAAGATCCAAATACCAACCAAGCGAATGCTGTAGAAGAACTTTGGCAGCACTTTTATAGAGTATGTAATGCAAAAGCACATTTTTCTCGTTATTTTCTTATGGTATCATTTTATTTTATTTTGTTACACAATATAATAATATGATAACTTTTTTTAACTATTGCAAATAAACAAGTCCGATTACAAGACAATTCGTAAGGAAGGATGTAAGCATTATGAACTTCTTGATGAGATTTTTAGTGCGGCTACAGCTACTAGAGATTTAGGCCATGCTTCCACTCAGCTTCCTCCAACACTAGAAGAAGAAAATCAGCTAGAAGATAAATTCTTGAGCAAGGGAGTGCATGTATATATACAAAATGATGATGAATTTGTTAATATTCTTCGAGGCGACGATACGACACCTAACAAACGCCGATGTAAGGAACCCAAGAGTAGTAGATGTGAAAAACTTGAGGCACGTATGGCACAGTGGTCATCTACAATCAGTGTGAGGAACAAGGAAATTGAACTTAGGATGCTATACCTGAAAGAAAAACTTGCACGCATCTAAGAGAAATCATCTCCTCGTAAGGAAATTCGTGATTTTGATATGAAATTTATATATGTGTATGCCAGATGAAGAGGTACTACTAATGATTCACGAGTATTTATTGACGCAATTACAAGAACGTCAAACAACTTTCCTATGTCATGAGGAGGTACATTTTAATATTTCATTGGATATTAAAATATGTCTATATTTGTACAGTTTTAAAGCATAATAATCGTGCACATCAATTTTATCTTATTGATTCAATTATCCAAACCTGCTTGGATTTCTTGCTGCTTATTGAGATCGAAGATATCATCTACGTGATTATAGTGGACGAGGAAGACCACGTGGAAAGGAAGAGCTGTTCAACATAGACACTCGTCGAAATATTATTGAACGTTGCATTGGAGTGTTAAAGGCAAGATTTCCCATTTTAAAATTAAGCCCCTGTTTGGCCAACATTCTTGTGAAGAAAAAATGAAGAATTTGACCCTTTTTTTCAAATTAGTGGGCCCCTCCCTCTCACAAGTTGGTCAATTATTTCGGCTGGCCCCATGTCTAACAGTAAGAAAATTTCTAGAATGTTGAAAAAAATGCCTAACAAACAGGGGCTAATTACCAATTATCCACTCAACGGGCAAAGATAAATCCGTATAGCATATTGCACAATACATAATTTCATTCACGAGGATCACACTTTAGATCATATTTTCGCTCAATATTCATTAGAGAATATGATATTAGATGTGTCTGAGTCAAATGAAGATCAATAAGCTACACAATTTGATGCTAGTCAAACGATTCAAATGAGACAAGTGAGAGATCAAATTGCTACACAAATATAGAATGACTACTCAGCAACTTATACATGATTTTAGATTTATTTTATTGGTTTCATTTTCCAACTGTGTTTATTTCCAACAAGTGAGAGATCAAATTGCTACACATTTTGTAGTTCTTAGTCCACATCGTTTATTTATTTATTCACTCTTTTGCCAATTCAATTTATTTGCTTGTTTGAATTTTGATTTCTGTGGAAGGCAAAATACATTATAAAATTTACGAACTTAGAATGTATATTAATTAATAATATATTAGCATGAAATTATTTTATTTAATTGAATAATCAAAATTCATTGAATAAATTATCATAAAATATTGGGAAGTGCTAGACGTACTCCATGAGGTACGTCCCCCCCCCCCCCCAATTTCAGTAAGAAGGTATGGCAATGAAATGTTGTATATGTTGGAATTTCCGGGCATTCTGTGTTGCTGAATACATAAAAAACCAGTGCCAGGCAGAAGTAAGCTAAACAGTAAGCAAGCTAAACTTGAGGGCTGTAGTCTTGAGGGCAAAAATCAGTATTGTCATTTCTTTCTCAAATCTTGAGGGCTGTAAGTAAGCTGATGTAACAAGTATTTTCTCTCCCACTATCATGACCCAATCCATTTCTATTATGACAAGCTAAATAAATTTTAACCCAAGTGTGATTGCTCTGGACTGAAAGCAAATTTTAACAAATCATGAAAAAAAAAATCTCAAGAACAAAATCACATTTGAACTACTCGTGAAATTTCACTAAATCGGGAAGATAACCCAGCTTACTGCTTCAAGTGACTGGAAGACAAACCAGTGAATAATAAGAAAAATGCTCAAGTGCAAATGACAAGCAATACCAAAATTAAACCCGTGTGAACTGAAAAATCGACGGAGGAACCGAGAGCAAATGTCAAAATTGCACTAGGGCTGTAAGGAAAAACCGTCAAACCGGAAAACCGAACCGAAACCGCAATTTTGAAACCAGCGGTTTGGTGCCACGTGGACCCATCAACGAAATGGTTTTGAACCAAACCAAACCGATCAAAACGGTTTGGTTTAAGTTTGGAAATTTTAATTATAGTTTGAAACCAAACCGGACCGGCGAAAAATATATAAAATAAAAAATAAAAAATAAAAAATGGATTTTTTTTGAAAATTTGTCCAAAATTTCAATTTTGTAAAATTGAATAATTTTGTCATTTTGTAGGTATTTTTGTCAATTTCTAATTTCCTATTAATTATTAAAATTTACGACCCGCCCAAGCCTAATTTTATATAAAAAAAAAGGCTCAAATTTGAAAGAAGTAGCACTCCACAGCCCAACCCAAGTCCATATACTCACAAATCACAACCCTAATCTTCTAATTTCCATTTCTCTCACTCGGCAACTCGCTGGTCGCAACCTCTCTCCCCGCGCGCCTCCTGGTTTCCCCCAAATCGTCAACGCCCTCAAAATCTCGAACTTCCTAGTCGCCGGTAGTGTACGTTCGTCGGTATTATTAGACTATTTCAGATTCTTGCATATTTATTTGATCATGAGTAAGGCTTAAAATTGAAATTTTATCACTTGCTAGTTGAAATATGTTTACATATTTATTGATCATAGTAAGGTTTAAAGTTGAAATTCGAGCTATCAGGTGCACAAAAGACATTTGTTTACATATGAGAGAATATGTATAATTACGTGTTAAATTGCAGAAGATGAAGGTGGATATATATAGTGGAATGGGGGAGAAAAAATATTTGCAGCTTGTCTTTTGGAAGCCATTATTAGATGGATCCGTGTCTTAATTCTTTTTTTTTTTTCCAATTTACTAATTAAAATTTTTTTTGTATGAATGACAAAATTGATCATGAGTTCAGTGGCTTCTTGAGTATGTGAATGTTTCTTCCTTTTGCTTGTTCTGTGACAAAATTTGATATTTTTTAAGTTCTATGACAAAATTAATTCATTTATTCCTTTTGCTAATTGAAAAGGGACATTATTACGTTTTTTTGGACATTATATTTGTTTCAGTGGATTTGTATTGTATCTTTATCGTAAAGTATTATCCTAAAACGTCAAAATTGCGAAAAAAAAAAACAATGCTTTAGTTTATTGTGATTTGACTTTTATTTTATTGGTATTTAAATTTATAGTAGATATATTTAGTTTGTTTTAGATTTATTGCTAGTAAGATATAAATATATATTGAATTAATGGCATAAAAGTAGACACTAGATCGGAAAAAAAATCTACGTGAAACCGGCGGTTTAAAATTGGACCAAACTGTTAGGTTTAAGTTTGAATTTTTTTCAAATCGGTCAAAATAGTTTGGTTCAAGTTTGAGTTTTTCTCAAACCGGTCAAAACGGTTTGGTTTAGATTTGAGTTTTTCTCAAACCGGTCAAAACGGTTTGATTTGAAAATTTGTCAAACAGACCGCTTACACCCCTAAATTGCACAAGTAAAATCTTGCAGTTTGGAAAGGCAGCGAAATTTTGAAAATGTTAAAAATTGTACACATAGCACCTTAATATTTAGCAAACCAAACAACTCACTTGAAGAGAAGGATTGAGATTCGAGGGATGTCGACCGATTACTTCATAGCGTTTGCGGTCGAACGTCACAACCCGGTGCCCGTGTCGGGTTCAGTACTGTGCAGAGCGGGACGGAAGGTGAGAAGACCACTTTCGGTGAATGCTTTGGAGGTAAATATCTTGGAAGGAAATGGGGAGTGCAAGGAAGTGAGAATGAGTTCTTTCATTTCGAGTGAGTCCAGGAGATTAATCAATTTTTTATTTTCCCTCCTGCCATGTCACTTTGTAGCCCACATGAGCCATGTCAGAAGTAAACAATTGAGGACTTTGTTAAGTAGACATAGCTTTTTCCTAAAATATTTTCTCAAAATTTCATATCAAACGTGTTTTCCAATTTTCTGTTTTGAGAAAAAGTATTTCAAAATGATAAATCAAACATATTTTCTACAAACACTCAAAATAGAAAATTCAAAATGAATTCAAAAATAAAACTGAAATATAAACCAAACGCAAGTGTTTATATATTCGACACATCAACAAGGTAATTATGTGCCTGTTTGTCTACCATTATTGTGATGAAAATGGTGTAATGAATAGTATTTTTTGGAGAATGTGTGGTTAAAATTGAAAGAAACTTTATCGATTTATGTGTAGAATATTTTATTATTTGAATGTGTGGTGGAGATTGATTACTGTAGAAAACAATGTTTTGAAAAATGGTAGACAAACGGGGGCTACATTTATACGAGAAAATGTTTTTAATCATTGATTTGTTAGCATTTTCATTGATGGGAGACAAATACTAACCAAATAAAGATCGAATAATTCAATGAAACACAAAATAATTCTTCTCCTTGTTCAACACTACTAGAAAAAGAGGCAACAGAGATGAAATTTTAGGGATGGACGTCTTTCGTTGCTACCACCGACGGATTAACAACAAATTAGTAATGGATTATTGTTTTATCATTTTACAGGCCTAACACTATCAAATATTCCGTTTTAAAATTGGTAAAATTAGAAGCATGCAATACATTTATTAAGCCATAACAATAAAAAAATAAGAAGAATATACACACATGAGAAAATCATCACCTCGATCTTCCCTATAAAAGGTTTGATATTCTAATGTTGTTCACATCGAATATTGGTTTTCCATTTTCCCATCTCCCTCCTTATAATTTTTTCGTATTAAAACAATAAATTTTAAACTCTTTTCACTCTTTTTTTTTTTTTTTTTTTTTTTTTGTGTCGGGTTAATTTAATTTTCGTGACGGACAAATATTTTTTATAGATGAAAATATTTGAAATATCCTTATTTTGGTTCTCGTTATGCTAAAATTTCAAGTGAATCAAATAAATATATGATACATTTATTTTCATCCATTTTTTTAGCATAATGAGACAATAAGCCTTTTTTTCGAATTTTAATTTGATGATTATAAATGTAACATTGATAGTTATTATTTTCCGAAACAATTGATTAATTTCGTTAAGTAATGTTTGTTGATGGTGAAAAGTAACAAGGCACTTTTTAATCAACTTAATGAGGATTTGTAATTTTTTAGAGCATCTGACCTCTTTGTAATTTTTTTCATGTTTCAAAATGGAGGAAAATCCTCCTTTTATAGGCAAACTTTGTAAATCTAAATGTATTATGACACTTAAATATAAATTAAACATAGAAATGAGTGATTAATAAGTGGATAATACTTGATTATTCATTAAATTGTGTGGTTGAAAATGACGTTTGATCATTTATAAATTTTGACAACCAGTTTATTTCGAGTTCGTTAGCCTTCAAAATTGATTTATGGAATGGACGTATGGCAATATTTATTTGTCATCTAAATTGTTTATTTATGGGGATTTGGTTGTTAAAAGTGTAATAAATCATCGACTGTTTGGTATTATTAAATTATCTATATTTCCATTTGAGTAATGTTATTCATCTTCAGTGAGGATGAAAACACAATTTATGTGGTTTTAAATGATAGGTTAAATGAAAAGTAAAATTAAATGACTTATTTAATTTCACCTATCATTTAATGTTACATTAACGCCACGTAGACTGTGTTTTCATCCCCAGTGGAGATGAATAGCATTACTCTTTCCGTTTAGGTGGTGTCGTATAGGTTTTTCAAGAAAATGGATAAGTTTTATCCAAGTTGTAAAACTTTACATAGTTTGATCATTAACGAGGTTATATGTTTTGAATTATAATGTGGTATTAAATTATATGTGAAATTAATTAAGTCATTTCACTTTTCATTTAACCTATCATTTAAAGTCAATTAAACTGTGTTTGTAATCCCACTGTGGATTAATAACATTACTCTTGTACGAAAGAGGAACAATCTTCTAGATTTTCAAAAGGGCACCAAGAATTTCAAGATCGTCTTTAGGTATATCGAGAAAATTAACGAGAATGTTTTCTAGAAGCTTGAAATGTTAAAAATAGAAAAACATATATATATATATATATATATATATATATATATATATACAGAAATGATCTAATGAGTAGGTCTTCATCTTATCCTAAACAGATGAGTTGGCACATTAATTCATTGGTGGATAAAGATTTTGTGAGTTCCAATCCACCAATGAATTAGTATGCCAACTCATCGGTGCTTAGGATAAGATGAGCACCGGTGCTCATTAGATCATTTCTTGTACTTATTTTATTCATTTTTAAGCATTTGACAAGTGAATCATAAATGGATGAGGACGAGAATTAGAACCATATGAAATGACTAATACCATATTCATTTACATAAGGTCAAGAATCTCTAGGAAGTTGATGAACGATCTGTTGGAAATTAGAACACCAATGTTTGGTTTTCGAGAGAGTTCATCGGTAATCGATATATATTCCACCACACATCTTTTATTGTGATAACAAACGACATGCTATGAGGATGCATATATGTGTCCGAATCGACACCATTGAACTCATGAAGAGAGAGAGACGCTATTAGCAACAATATCTGTATCTAAATCCAAGTAGTTACCCTAGTCTGCTATACCTTTTGGATGTTTTTGCTTGACATGACAGATCTTCGATACTTGATGAAAATGTGGGTTTGCCTTATTTTGAAGAGAGATGCTACATGTACAACAATGGATAACAACCTCTCACAAGGAGGTGGGCCATGCGATTAAAATTTAATCGCGAGACCCACCTCCTTGTGAGAGGTTGTCATCCATTGTTGTAACACAAAGTTGTACAAGTAGAATTATTCTAGTTTGAACGGCCGTGCTACATCTTAACAACCTCTCACATATGGGGTGGGTCCTCTCACACATGGAGTGGGTGAGTGGGTAAATTTTTTATTTTTTAATCTCAGTGGGGCCCACCACTATGAGAGGTTGTCAACCTCATCCTGTACAAATGGAAAAACCCTAATTTGTAATCCTTATGTAATTGAGATTCAATCAAAACATTCATCACTCGTACTTGTCAAAAGTCAATATTGATTTTTTTATCGACGCTAGATATCTTTTTCTGTGTTCCAACACTCTGAAAGACCCAAATCTCTGATGCCAAAGTTGAAAATTGAGATTCATTCCTCGATTTGCTCACGTGATCTTTGTTCAAATAGGTATTTTTATTTGTGGAATCACCGTCAAAGCCTAAGCAAGTTAATAAGGCCTCCATCTCGACCCAACGTGAGAGTTTAGGTTCCTATACATGATTTAGTTGATGTTCAAATAAATACTTCGAGGCCAGAAAATATAAAATATATTAGAGAAAAATAATAAAAAGATTTTACTTGAAAAAATTTCAAAATAGAAAAAAATCACAGATTGTCGAAGACAAAAATATTTCACTGTGTGTGTAATTGATACAATCATATAGAATCTCTCAACCATCCAAACCCCAAGTATCGTACCAAAAGTGACCTAAACTCTACTACACAATTTTCTAGCAATCCAACTTCTTTGTTAAGAAATCGATTTTTGTGCATTCTAGCTACCCTTTCGTGTTCGTGTATCCGGCCAAATTCCAATAACTCAAGCTTCTTTGATAGTCTTTCTCTTGATTGATGTATTGGATGTTGAATCTACTGCAGATCAGAAGAATGGAAGTAACTCGGAGTAAAAATATTGGTCGTCCCTTTGTGATACCGTGACTCGAACACTCCCCCAAGCCTAGTGAAAGCTCTCTAAGTCGAATTTTTGGAAGATGGATATATCGTGTTCAAGATCGGAGAGAATGAATAATGAGATAAGAATTAATTAAGAAAATAGTCAAGAATCCCGATTTTACTAATTAAACTTTATTTATATTCAATTCATATTTTGGTTCAATTGTCTTCGCCTGAATAAATTAATGATTTCATAGAAGTACAAAATATATTACGCCCACGTTTGATAGAAATTAAAATCTAGATTTTAATCTAAATCAAAATCAACAATTATTTGACCAACAACTTTTCAACCTCACATTTCATCAATTTTGCATCAAAATCAGCTAAAAAACTAATTTTAATCATCACCAAACAAGAGCGGAATTGGAAAAATTTTAAGGGATTAAATCCCACATCGGTTAAATACCGAAATATTAACAACATGAAAGGGTTCAGACTATTCCACTTTTTTATTCATGGCTTTTCCATTTTTATTTTTTTTTTTAATCTTTTTGTGCGTAAGAAAGTAGTAATTTCTCAAACTTATCACATTTTTTAATTTTCATACCTCGAAAATGTCTGGATTATTAGTTTTTGAAGCCATCCTAACTGGTTTTGGAGTTCTTTTCTATAGTTTGAATGCAAGGAAAAAGAATAAAGAAAATGAGGTGAAAGATGTCAAGAAAACTCATATTTTAAATAGTTTAAAAGTATATTAATTTTGTCTATTTTCAGAATATAAAAAAATAAAGAAATTTTTAAACCATAAACATGTTTTTTTTTAATTAAAATAGCTCTTTTTTTTTTTTTTTTGATGAAATAAACTTCAAGAATGTGTGGCAGAGGCAGAAAAATATTCAGGCATCAAATATCTATTCATGGATTCCAAGCATTGCAACCAAGGTGTGAAATCACATGTAAAAGTTAAATGTGAGAGAGAGAGAGAGAAGAAGAAGCAAGTTTTCAATTAGATTTGGATAGTTTACAGAGGAAGATCAAGTTTATGGCTCCCTCCTCCTCCTTAGTCCTTCCTCGTTTATTTTATTTTTTCGATAATGTAAAATAGTCGAGTATCTTGTCTCCTAGTTTTGCATAATTCTTAAGATTTTTCTTTCCTTTTTTTTTTTTTTTGTAGAGCTATGAATGATTGGTTTTTCATTGTAAATTTATTATCCATATTTGTGTTAATATATTGGTTAGGAAATCGTTATGAATTTGAAAAGAGAACCATAGCCGAATAGGTTCTTGAAAAGACATTAGTTTCCTTCTGTCCATTCCAATCCGCACAACTATTTTTTGTGTAATCGAAATAACAAAAGCAAAATGGTATTTGTACTTCATGGAGCGTGAACTAGTGGGCGGACTCAAGAATTTAGTTAGACTGAAACAATGATGAATCGACATGTTATCAGTGCTTGCACATCAGAGATGTCATGTGACGTATTCTCTTTTTTCATCTACAGCCGGACACACTGACACTACGTCAAAATTTAACATAGCAAACAACATTGCAAAAATCCAATAAAAAGTTAGCAAGACAACAACATTTGACAATAAGATGAAAAGGCAACCAATTCAGTAATGAGTGGACAAGACAACAATAATTCAAGTATTTCTTTTAATATAAATTATTATCAATACATCAAAAAATAGTAACAATAAGCATAGTTTTTGCTAAATATGTCAGCGTG
Source organism: Fraxinus americana (assembly GCA_035079005.1). Taxonomy (NCBI): domain Eukaryota; kingdom Viridiplantae; phylum Streptophyta; class Magnoliopsida; order Lamiales; family Oleaceae; genus Fraxinus; species Fraxinus americana. Next base: position 29,158,198 of record CM068716.1, read on the forward strand.
TAACCTAATGACTTGAAATCAACGTGAAGCAACTGTAAATCTAGCAGTGAGCAATCAACAATCAAATTAAAAGATGACGTAATAAGAAAATCCATAGTTGTTAAAACAATAAGATTAATTGTAAATTCATTTCCTTACATCAATTTTGATATTCCCTTTGTTTTCAAAAAATTGTCCGCGAAAAATTTATTTTTTTTAAATTGTCCAATAATATATTTTCACGTGATACAATGTAAACAATGATGTAAAAGGTGATACAATGTAATATTATTGTTATTATAAAGCAAAATATAACCATTTCAAACCCTAGGTTTTAACTTGGAGCTTCTTCAATCTTCTTCTTTTACATATAATTATACAAAAATATTAAAAAAAATAAAGTGTGGCGAAATAATTTTTGGAGATGCTTCTTCTTCTTCAAAAATTAAAAAATATAAAAAAGAAATAGCATAAATTAAATCATAAGTTCATAAGTTCATGTGTATTCAAATTTAAAATTTAATTTAGTAATTAAACTATTAAAAAATCTAAAATTCCCCCTCTTTGAAAATTCGATTGAAAACCTGTATAAATTTGATTATTAAAATTTTAATTGAAGACAATTTGTGCCTTGTATAAAAGTTTGAACCAATTTATTATTTTGGATAATATTTTTTATTCTTTATTTTTGCAAAAACATTTCTATCAAAATATTAAATTTATGAAAATAAATGTTTGTAATTATAATATAAGAAAAATCTTACTTGAAAAAGTAAAACTGTTCGTAAATAAATTTCCTGAAATTTGCGGTCTTAGGGCCTTGTATGTCTTGTCTCATTTCTCTAAAGGTTGAGTTAGCTCAGTATCAGAACTACTTAGGGCTGTAAGCAAAAATCGTCAAATTCGAAAATCGAACCGAAACCACAATTTCGAAACCGGCAGTTTGGTACCACGTGGACCCGTCAACGAAATAGTTTTGAACCAAACCAAACCGGTCAAAAAGAGTTTGGTTTAGGTTTGGAAATTTTAATTATGATTTGAAACCAAATCGGACCGGCGAAAAATATATAAAATAAAAAAATAGATTTTTTTGAAAATTTATCCAAACTTTCAATTTTGTAAAATTGAATAATTTAGTCATTTTGTAGGTATTTTCGTCAATTTCTAATTTTCTATTAATTATTAAGATTTACGACCCGCCCAAGCCTAATTATATATAAAAAAAGGGCCAAATTTGAAAGAAATAGCACTAAACATCCCAACCCAAGTTTATATACTCACAAGTCACAACCCTAATCTTCTAATTTCTATTTCTCTCACTCGCAACTCGCTGGTCGCAGCCTTGCTCCTTGCGGCGCCTCCGGTTTCCCCCAAATCGTCAACGCCCTCGAAATTTCGAACCTCCCAGTCGCCGTAGTGTACGTTCGCCAGTATTATTAGACTATTTCAGGCTCTTACATATTTATTTGATCGTGAGTAAGACTTAAAATTAAAATTTTGTCACTTGCTAGTTGAAATATGTTTACATATTTATTGATCGTGAGTAAGGCTTAAAGTTGAAATTCGGGCTATCAGGTGCGCAAAAACATTTGTTTACATATGAGAAAATATGTATAATTCCGTGTTAAATTGCAAAAGATGAAGGTAGATATATATAGTGGAATGGGGGAGAAAAAATATTTGTAGCTTGTCTTTTGGAAGCCATTATTAGATGGATTTGGGTCTTAATTCTTTTTTTTTCCATCTAATTAAATTTTTTTTGTGTATGAAGGATAAATGATCATGAATTCTGTGGCTTCTTGAGTATGTGAATGTTTCTTTCTTTTGCTAGTTCTATAACAAAATTTGATGTTTCTTAAGTTCTGTGACAAAATTAACTCGTTTATTCCTTTTTCTAGTTAAAATGGGACATCATTACATTTTTTTGGATCTTATATTTATTTTAGTGGACTTGTATTGTATCTTTATCGTAAAGTATTATCCTAAAACGTCAAAAGGACAAAAAAAAACCTATGCTTTATTTTATTGTGATTTTACTTTTATTTTGTTGGTATTTAAATTTATAGCAGATATATTTATTTTGTTTTAGATTTATTGCTAGTAAGATATAAATATATATTGAATTAATGGCATAAAAATAGACACTAGATAGGAAAAAAAATATACGTGAAACCGGCGGTTTAAAACCGGACCAAACCGTTAGGTTTAGGTTTGAATTTTTTTCAAACCGGTCAAAACAGTTTGGTTTAGGTTTGAGTTTTTCTCAAACCGGTCAAAACGGTTTGGTTTGAAAATTTGTCAAAAATCGCAAAAATCGGACCGCTTACAGCCTTACACCCCTAGAACTACTTATGGAATGAAGAGGTCAAACTACAACCCCAACTGGCAAAGAGCCAATATCGAGATGCCAAACCTTCCCAGAAATGTGAGCTCTTGTGGAAGATCAGAGACGTGCTGCCTATTGCTACATTGTCCACAATTATAAATTCGCAGCTGGACATAATGAGGTCATTCTAGCTGTCGATGCAAACAAAAAATTTTGCTCGACTTCCAAACATTTAACATACATAACCTCCAAAAAAGGAAAAAAAATTAAGTACAAGTTTACGAGGTTTTCTACATCATAACATACTGTAGCTTAAAATTAAATACAAATTATAGCTTCCCAGAAAAAAAAAACCACACCTTGGAGAAAATTCAGCAACTCAAAGTTATGCTTGTATGTTTTTGAGTTTTTACCTGAACTCTGCGATTTCAAATGCTCGAGCAGTTCCATCAAGTGAAACTGAAACTAGGAAATCTCCGTTGGCAGATACAGCAACAGACTGAATGGCATCTGAGTGCCCACTAAAGATTTTCACACATTCTCCAGAGAGACTATCCCATAACCGTACTTTCCCGTCAACACAGCCTGTAGCTATATGTCTAGACCCAGGTAGCCACATCAAACTTGCCACCCCGTCCTGCCATAAGAAATATATCAAGCCATATTTGACATGGAAATACCCTGAGATGTTTGGTAGTGATGTCTAATGCCATTTCTTAGGTCCAAGACCTGACCTTTGAAGACAGCAACCAGATGGTTGTCGGACTGGTCAAGTCATTTCCCATTTTTAATTCTAAAAGTTCAATAAACAAAAAATGAAAAAATACACAGAAGAAAATAGAAAATAGTTAAACCTCATGGTCACATGTGCACCGTGGAGATGAATGTTGCATATCCCATATTATAAGCTTCTTGTCCATGCCTCCCGTGGCAGCCAAAGGAGAGCTGTAAGGAAATTTTAGACTAAATAAGTGGATTTAGAGACCATGAAACATTCAATATAATAGAAAGAGCTATATGCTAGTGTATCCGAAAAATCTAGTCATGATTACAGTTCCATCTGTCTCCTTTCTTGACCACTACTAAATGAAGCAAAAATAAAAAAAGTGTGGTGAAAGAAACAGAAATATGCTAGCTGGTCACACCTTACTGCAAAACCAATACACTCAATCGAATCTGAATGTGCACTAAGAGAACTGACAACCTGCGAATTGGGAAATAGCCAGATCATTTATTCAATTAGCCAATAAATATATCCTTTTAAGGTCGGCAGCATAAACATTCTAACAGAATAATACATAGAATCAGAAAAATTGAAAACAAGTGAAAAGGATTTTACACCTTCCCAGTTGATATATTGACAGCATGAACAGAGCCGTCCTTTGAACCAGTAAGAGCAAGGGCAGAGTCAGAGCTTATTGCCAAGCATGTAAGACCTTCATTATGATAAGGATGACCTTGAAATAGAGAGCATCATCACTCATCAATGGAGCACAGTAATATAAAAACTACTACGGCCAAACATATTGCATCTAGACCACTATATGTAAGAAAGTGATGATTCAAACAAGAGAGAATGACTTGTCATCATTTTTTATTCATGTCCAGTTGCGAGTGTGAGGAGAAGACAAGGAGAGGGGTTATGCAATCAATTATTAACCTGATTGATTACTCCTACTAAAGCAAGGACTGTCACTCAAAAACTCGTCGTCGAGTCTCAAGTGTTGCAACACGATACATCTAAATCACTGGTATTTGCACTCCTTGAGAATTAAAAAAATAATAAAAAATAAAATCTTGATATTCTTTACACTTGAGCTTTCAAATTTGTCCAGAATAATGAAATTGATTACTTAGTGTCGAGGTATTGAAGACATGAAGATCTCTCAAGAACTAATTAGTCTTGTGGGATTGAAGAATAATTATTGTCTTGAAACCAAACCCGCCAAAATTTTAATTTGAAAAAAAAGAACTTGAAATCTTGTGGCCAAGATCTTCTAGGATATCAAGCACGGGAAGTGAGCCCGGCACGGAATAGCAACAGCAACATATTCATGTCTGAAAGTCTGGGGAAAAAAATACAACTACGAAGACATTGAAGAGAAATTCAGAAAGATACCTCTAACAACATGGATGTTTTCTCCAGTTTTGGGATTCCAAATTCTCATAGTTGCATCATCCGAACCAGTACAAATTACTTTACCTTCAGAATGAAAATGTCAGAAAACGACAATAAAATGTGCAAAGAATAAATTAATAAAATATGGCCCAAAAGTAGGCCAACAGATTTTTCTCAGAAATGGAAGGTAAGTACCATCGGGCGTAAAATCACCGCATGTTACAGTACTTCCATGACCGGAGAACATATTGAGATAAGCACTCCTGTCAGCGTTCCACATCCAAACAGTAGAATCCTCTGAACCAGCCAAGATCAAATGTCCTCTTGGATGCCATCTAACCCACTGAACAGTTTCACAGTTTAGACAACATATATGACCAGATAATGCTATCAGTCACCAAAAGATCAATGGTCAAATATCACCTCAATGCCCCCTGAAGGACCATCAAGCGTGCATTTTATATCTCCTTTAGATATATCCCATACTTTGACAAGTCCATCAAAGCCTCCAGAGGCAAGCAATTGTCCATCGGTACTAAACGCTAAACTAGATACAGAATCCTGGTGACCTGCATGAGGATGTTTGAGAGGCACAAATATCAAAGAAGTAAATGAAATGCACTTAAATGACAGGTATCTTGATTACTACTTCTTATCATTCTTGTTATGTATTATTCTATAATAATAGTACTACTAGTATTATTATCATCATCATTGTTATATAAGCAGCAGCAGCTGTAATATTTTCATTTATATAATTATACTATTTTGTTAGAGCCAGGCCTGAGCATTGTACACGATCTTTACAAATTCTTGTTTGGGGTTTAGAAATACAATCCCCTAGCTGGCTTCTTGGCACTTTGTTAGGACCTTAGGGAAATAATAATTGTAACACTAAGATACTAACTCAGATAGTTGCAATGTAAAGCTCTTAACTACTTTAGTAGAGGTCAATTCCGTACCTTGTAACTCAAAAGCCCAGTCACCTTGAATAATTTTCCAGAGGAATCCCCTATCATCTCCACCCCCAGTTGCCACTAGTGTAGCATCTGTTGGGCTACAGGCAACGGTGTACAATTCACCTAGAAGCAACGTAGCAATTATTTGAACAACATTCTCATTACTGTTGTGCAATATCATTGCAAAATTTAGCAATATACGATGGGTTATTAGCTAAAATGTAATCCGAGACAAGGAGAAATAACTGCGGCCACACACACCATGAGACATTTTTCTCCGCCTAGGCGTAAAAATAGATCTTCACCAATACAATTACAGATTAATAGCGTTCAGTGTTATTAAAAGTCATTACAAGTGTAAGGGTCAAGCAGGCTGCTATGAACTGGATAATTAACAGTGTCCAAATATTATATGTTTCCAATATATGGTGAAAAATTAGTGACAAAGTTCAAGAAAATCATAGCAATGCAAGCAATAAAAATGTATAAAAGAAGATTCATGACTTGAGATTTCTCCCTTTGCCCAGAACACTGAATTGTGGACCTTTCTTCACTCCCCAAGGCACAAGTTTTGGAAGATTTTTCTTTTAGTTGCACATATCAACACATTTTTGGTTTCATTTCACCACCACAAAATTCTATCTGAATATTTTGGAAGACAGCTTATTTGGATAACTTCCATCAAATTATTGTTCCATAACTGTTTTTTATCAGAAGATAAAGAAGCAGACTATCAAGGGACTTCAAAGAATCAAGCTGGCACAGATAAAATTCTCATTGATGTCAGCAATTAGCATGTAACTATGACGATTCCCTAATAATAGATCAAATATTTATTGTCCAGCATATAGTGAACGTTACCAAGGAAGATGGTGCCTGGATCAAAACATCCCATCAATTTTACTCACTTTATTGTCTATCCCTTTGTTTTTATAACATTGCCATAAAAATTGTGATATCCTTTTATCAAGTTTTTTCTTTTGCCTAGAGATTAGGGGTTGCAAAATGGGCCGAGCCTCTAGCCAACTCACAGGGTTCAGCCTATGGGCGGTTCATGGTTGTTTTGAGACAAGTCATGGGCTGAGCCGAGCTTACTTTTTTCCCACAAGACGAGCGGGCTCGTGGGCCGGCTCATTTTTTTTGCCTTTTTTTTTTGGCTTACTTTATTAATTTCTTTAAAAATAATTTGCTTGTTTTGGGGCTTATTTTGTTAATTTTTTTATTCTTTTTAAGAAAAAGGAGCCCACTCGACCATGAGGCCCACAAGCCAAAGGTCTAAGCTGGGCCTAGGATTTCCACACAAGCTCAAGTGTTTAAGAGCCGAGCGAGCTTGGCTCGGCCCACACTGGAGATATACATTTTCCAAATGAACTCTATTAGTTAACTTTGGAATAAATTCATCACATACTTTGTAAATTCAGCATAGCTCTCCAACTATGAGACTATAAGTAGGCTTTAACCCAAAATATCACACGCAACCTAAAATACAAATAAAGTTCACCTGTATGGCCGGTGAATGTGTGTGTAGAATCATCTTCCCCATCTGCAACCATCATATCATAAAAGAGTAAGATGATATTAGTAAATTATTTTCTTTAGATTAGCAAATATACTGTAGAACATAAATCCAATCACACCAACCCAAAGGTAAATAATAGTGCCGGTAGAGTCTCACGTTAACAGTTCTAGTTAAATTTTTAACACAGTAAAAATGATAGAAAATGATATTTAAAGTTACATAGATACATGTGCCTGATAGATTTTTCAGTACATTGGACTAACATTTCCAAAACCACAGATACACCAAGTCAATTCTAGCTTACATAAGACCCCTCTTCCTCTTTTTGGTTCGTATAGAATGCTCAAGTATACGCATAGCCTAAAAGCACTTAAATGCTCATGAAAAGAAAGTAAAATTACCAACAGAAAATATTATTGCATTTGAAGCATCTAATTCACATGATCGTAATCAGATGGGAGCATGAGCAATGTAGAAAAATTAGTTTAAGCAATAGGTGAACAATTCATTTCCATAACATAAAAAGAAGTAACCAATTGTTCTTGTCCGAGTCGATTTGGAACACAACCGAGTCCCAGGCTCAAGAACTGGTACTCAACTAATAGAAATGATATGCATAGTGCACTGAAACTATAATAGAAGTAAACCTACCAATAACTTCTTCGGTATCAGAGCCTTCCTCTTCATCGGCATCTGGAAGATCTGAAGCCATGAGAAGTCAATTAGACCGGCAAACAAGTGAAAACACAAAAAACACGCACTGCAATTAGAAAATACATTGCAGTGTTTAAAGAATAAGGTCTAACACTTTCGTCAGCTAGTAGGTAAGAAGAGCACTCTCCAACCCCACCCCCTGGTTAATTACATAGTTTATTTCTAGCATCTTAAAAATCTAAAGGAATATTTGGCAGCCAGTTCTGGATGATACTTGCAATTTTTGCCTTCTTTTTATTCCTTTTCTATTCATTCAATGATTCAAACAGAGAAATCCAATTACACCAAATCTTTTAGATGATAGCATCACATAACAAATTAACAATAATCAATATAAATATATACCTTCTTCATCAACGGTGTACTCTTGAATAATATCTCCTTCATCGAGAAACACCTCCTCGCCGCCATGAACCTCCTCATCATCATGTGGAGACGGAGCATTCATCATTTTTTCAGATCGAAAAGATTACTGATTACAGTGAGAAAGATAAATTGAGGGTTTAGTGCTTCATTCCATTTGACTTGTCAGATTTATTGAGAGTTAATTTCAGAAATGGTGACTAAAGTTCAAGTGAATTTCAAATTGGTTATGAAAATATTTTTGCGATCCATTTAATACCTAAAGTTAAATAATGCTACATTCATCACCCCTCTAGTGGTATCCAAATGCAATGTTACATGTTGAAATTACATATATTCAAAATAAGATATTACATAATTTTTCGAGAAAAAGTCAAAACCTCACTTTCAGTCAAGAAGTTCCAAATCGTTCGTTCTAAAATAACCCTAATTTTCATCTATATTATACAGTAAGAATGTTCCACAAAATTAAAACAGGAGGCCAGCAATATGAATGCAGAGGGTCTTGGCGGTCCCTCTCCATTCCACCCCCATGTGGTTGGGACAAGACATGAATAAAAATTAAAATATCTCATTTACGGCACAGTTAAATTAATTATTCATTTTGTAAAGTTTATTTTTTTATTTTTTACATACAATTATATTTTAAAATTATAAATAAAATTTAAATAGATTCGGGGCAGTTTCAAGGAATTCAAGATGAGGAATATCCCGTCGAGGTTGTTTACCATCCCTAGCCGGCTAGTAGGATTCGATCGATTCAACGACAATTACTTTACGTTTAAAATTTAATCGTGTCAGGTGCAGGGTTAAATTTTTTAACAAACCAACCTCCATCTTGTAGTTGTACATCTACCTTGATTATAAACAAGTACTAAAATGAAGGGGCGGAGCTAGGAATATTGTCCACGGCGGGCAGAATTTAATCAGACTACGAGTTTTCGATGGTAATATATAAAACGATATGACCGAAAGATATGTAATAGCAAATTCAAATAAAATTCTATATCTGTACTTAGGAGTAACTCAATGCCATAAACCAAATAAAATTTCAGACATCATGGCATGATAGTACCGAAAGATATGCTATGGCCAATTCAAATAAACAACTTAGGGAAGATTAAAAACAATTAACGGCCGAATCAAACACGAATAAGAAATCCAAGTTACACATTAATCCTAAATGTGCAACTCAGAGAGACAGCAATTGGTATTTCTAAACATGCCAATTAATCTTAAATATGCCAATTATGTATTTATATTGCTGTCAGAACAAGATGATTAGAATGACAGAGTAAACTGTCATCCAATAAATATGGCCAACAATTAACAAGAGATGCAGAGAAATCTAAACCACAAATACTGCAAGGAGGACATATGGATGAGGCAAGGTGAGGCAAGTTTAATATAAAGAAAAATCATGTTAAAAGAGATGTTAAATCATCTATATAAATACTTGAATGACAGGAGTTTGAGCAAGGTAATACCAATAGTATAAAATGTATAGCTTTTTAATTAGACAGTAATCTATTATAGAAGGACAGGAGTTCAAGCAAGGTAACACCAATAGTATAAAATGTACAGCTTGTTAATTAGTCAGTAATCTATTATAAAAGGACAATTGATCGATTATTTTATTGAATTACTCAATTAACAATAAAAAATCCCAATCAAGAGAAAAAATAAACATATAGATAATGATGAATAACATGGAAAGACAGAATATCTACATGATTTTACAGACACCAAGCAGAAGATATGAATGTTCAAAACTCTTTCCTTCTAAAAAATCATGAGATTAGTTAAAAAGATCAAAATCGCTTTAGTTTACCAGATTATACGTCCTAAAATTCACATAACCCAGCAAATAAAAAACTAGATCAAAGAATCCCACCCGTGGTACCACCAAAAGAGTCCTAAAATCAAGAGAACATAACTACCACACCAATTCAATAAAAGAAGTCTTCGTTTAAGATCATAACTACCACACCAAAAATGTCAGAAATGCATTTGCGACGCCACAAATTCATGCTGTTTTCCGTTTGGTTTAGAATTTCTTGTATATCTTCAATTGATTATATTTTAAAACCTTACGAATCCCATCAAATGAACATATAATAAATTATAATCCATTCTTAATTTACAGTATATTTCTCTCTGCTTTCTGCCAAACAGATTAATCCTAAATGTGCAACCAAATACTAATTGGTAGAAAATCAAATCAGCACTTATACCTTCTTCTGCTGATGGTTCTCTGACCCTGAGTGCTGGTACCGTACAAAAGGCGAGCAGTCAGTCGACGGAGACTTTGAGAGTCGTCGTCCTTCGAGCGAAAGAAGGGATGAAATGTTAGGTTTTCATATTTCAGGATTTATAGCCGATATTCTAATTTGAAACCCAAACGCAGTCCAATTACTTTCCAATTGAAACCCAAGTCCTGAAGAGAAAAAAGTAAATTACTTACCCTATTGCCGCCGGCGGTGGAGAAGACGTTGAAGTAAAGGGAGCAGATGAAATTGAACAAGACGCTGTTGGCGTAAATTGGGCGTTTCACGTTTGCCTTCTTGCTTGGAGTCGGATGACTCGGATTGTCAGACGCCTGAGCGAGAGAGACGAAAGGTATATTTTGATTTGGGGAATTGGGCTGACTGTTGGGCTTCAAATTTTATCTTGGGCTGAATCAATTGAAAAGCCCAAACTCAAAAAATGAATTGGACTAGGCTCAAAGTTCAGTGCAGGCAGGACTCTATTGGGCTCAGCCCCTGAAACTGATGCTCCGAATTCATGTTTAACTTTCCCTTATCGAGTTTAGAAACTAATAAAAATTGCTTAATTAACCGAATTTGGCTAAACTAAATTAATGCTCAACCAAACTAATGATTTTACAAAGAAATTGAGATAAAATGAGCTATACTTCATATAGAATAGTAGTGGATTGCACGTAATGTATTTATAACATGAATGTATCGACGGTGGGATAAAAGAATTAAAGTAGTATTGAGGTTGATTAATAGTTTATTTCCACTTGAAAATTTTGTGTCGATATTGATAATATGTCTATAATAGTTACATAACACGAAAAATTGGTACTTTCAAGGTGAAAGAGAAGTGTTAATGGAATTTTTTGTATTACATGCAAGAGATCAATTGTGGAAATGGGATCCAATTATAAATTATGTCGTCTCTTTTTTCGTCTACAATTACACAATCGGGTCTTCAAACATTCCCAATTTGGTGCTGATAAAAACGAGATTTTTAATAGATTTTGATAAAAAAAAATTATAGAATATTTAGTTGAAAAATTGTGAATCTCATAAAATATATGGTTAAAATTAAATATCGTCCGATTTAATATAAAACCTAGTTTTATAGGTGAATCAAACATGGGGTGTAATATTCCAACACAAAACACACAAAGCATGGGCATAATGCTGAAAAGTGTTCTTTTTAATAAAAAAAAAAAAAAATGCTTTTTCACATGCGACTCTACACAGGGTTTAGACATTTTAAATTTGTTATAAGAAATTATTTAAAAATAAATTTTATACTTAGAATGTGTTTGATTAAGCTTAAAAGTTATTTTTAAATGCTTATTCAAGGACGTTCGAATTCGAGTTTAAAAGTACTGCAAAAGTAAATAAATATTCAATATCTTTTATATTTAAATGAGATTTTTTAATGCCTCTTCGAAGATAGAGGTAGCAGTCCTCGTTCATTAATTGATATCAAAATTTAGTTCTCCCTATATTAAACCTATGCCTTCATGATTTCTAACTAGATGAGAGGTGGAGGGTTCACAATATTCACACGCTCAAACTCTTTTTGGATGGTTTGCCAATAATTATTGATTTAAGTTAAGAATTTCAGCCCCTGTTTGACACCAATTTTCAAGAAAAAAAAATATTCTAAAATAGTGTGTGGTTAAAAAGTAATGAGAAATTTTGATGTGTGGTTGAAATAAAAAATGAGAAAAAAATGAGAAAGAGAATGAGAATAAAATGGGTGTCAAACGGGGACTCATTTATAAAAGTCAAAATAATCCTGCGACTAGTTAATTAGGTCTCTTGTATTTAAGTTTTCCCGCGCGATAGATATTTAACCTTCTTTATGTCGACTTGCTAGAAGTAATATTTATGTATATGGATGTCGACCTTATAATTTTATAAAGAAACTCGATATATTGTGAAATTCATCAAATAAGATGTTCTTGAAAATTGAAAGGCTTCAAAATCTCCTTTACCTATAGTTTCTTTGTTTTATTTTGAAGTACATGAATCAGAAATCGAAAAAAAGAAAATTTTTCAGGATTCAAATTAACAATCATTACAAAAGAGCGAGAATTAAAAGAAGTATAGATAATGGCTTGAGTTGTATTTCATGTTAGCAATATTTCGATGACAATTACATAAAAGCGACCCAAAAATGTTTGAATAATCAACTTTATTTTTTTTATTTAAAAAAAAATACTCAACTATTTTTAAAGTAGTTACTTTAATGTAAAAAATAAGTAAATTACTATTTTTCCCCAACTTCAATCAATTAAAAAAAGAAAGAAAAGAAAGCCATTTATCCATAAACTTACTTACTTTTTATTTCATGTCCTGCTCAAATAACCAAATAAAGAATTTGCCTTTCTCATTACCAAGCAAAACACATAAAGAAATATCTCTTGTGCAAACATATGCATTGATGCGTAGTAGGGTCAATTGGCCCAATGGTGAGGGTTTTGGGGTGGCCCTACAAGTCACATTTCTGCAGGACAATCTTGGTACAATCCATGTTAAAACTGGCCAAGAAGGTTCGACCAATCTTGGTACGACATGTTTTCGAAGGACGTATCATTCTAAGTTCGTAACTTAATTTGGCACGAGTAATGTTATTCAACAATATTGGTTGTTAGCCCAAGAATAACTAACCAAGAGGGGGGTGAATTGGTTATTGAAACTTTTTCGTTAATTACTCAAGATTCTAATATAGAGAATGCGCAAATATTATAAACACAAGTAAATGCGTAAATAGAACAATATAAATTAGTGCGAAGTAAATGCGTTAAGTAAAAGAGATAGAGAATGCAAACGATATGTTATAGAGGTTCGATCCAATCCAATGATCTACGTCCCCCGTTACCAAGCTCTCCGTCACGAGCAAGGCCAAATGCACTATAATGGTAATTACAACAAGGAGTACCAATCCTTAAGTGACTTACAACAAGGAGCACTTATCCTTAGGTGACTTACAACAAGGAGCACCTACCCTTAAGTGACTTACAACAAGGAGCACTTATCCTTATGTGACTTACAACAAGGAGCACCTATCCTTACAATCGAGTTTTCACAAGGCTCTCGAAACCGTCAAGAAATAAGTGATAAATTACAATGAAGAAACTCTCTTAACAAATGATATAATCAAGTTAAGTATTAGAGAGTTAGGTAAATACTTCAATAGATAGCAAATAATAAAGCTCAAGTGTTGATGTTGTAAACTTTGATGAATGATGGATAATGAAATAGTTTGTATCTTTGTATCAAAGTTTCCAACCAATGATCTCTCTTAACAAATAATATAAGTTAAGTATGAAGAGAGATTTTACACTAAAAAGTGTTGGAAAAGAAAACTTCTACAAAACAAATGAAGAATAGATGAGATTGTAAGAAGTTCTTTGCAAAATAGAATTCTTGATAAAATGGATAAAAACTAGTTTTGATCAATCAAGAAATTCTTTGTATCAAAGTTTCCAAACCAATGATCTCTCTTAACAAATAATACAAGTTAAGTATGAAGAGAGATTTACACTTTAAATCAAAGTGTTGGTAAAGAAAACTTTTATCAAAAATGAAGAATAGATGAAGTTTGTGTAGAGTTCTTTGCTAAAAAGATTTTTTGATAAAATGAATAAAATATGTTGGAACAATCAAGAAATTCTTTGTAACAAATGAAATAGAATTTATACTCAAGTAAACTCAATGATTTCTCAAAAAAAAAAGCTCTCAAAAATCTCTTCTAAGTTGGTGAAAATGAATGGAGAAGAGATGGATATTTATAGAGCAAAGTAGGAAGGCCGCAAAGAATCCTCGGTCGACCGAACAGTAACTTCTCGGTCGACCGAAAGTGTCAAATTTGAAAATCAGACCGTTACTTTCGTCGATCAAATGGTTTCGGTCGACCGAAATGTTTCGGTCGACCGAAATGTCCAGACAGGACAGCTTTCGGTATTTTGATCATATCTTTCTCTCCCGATATCCGATTAAGGTGATTCAAAATGGGTTCGAAAGATAACTCAAATGGCTACAACTTTTCTTCAGAAGTCATCTTCAAATTAGATCATCTTCTGTGTCAAATATCTGTCACAATATGAGATTGAAAACCAGAGTATAACTTTTTGATTAAAAGTTGAAGTATGATCTTTTTAGAGACATTTGAAAATGATTTCTCATTTGATAATGAATTTATGAGAAATATTTGAGCTTATGTATTTGCTAAACATTGACGAGTTATACCTTTACATATATAAACGAGGTTCGATAAATAACTCTATCTTCAATGTTCTTGATCTCTTCGAGCCTCTCTTTGACTTGTATCTTGATTTGCAATTCTCAAATGAATTGTCTTGAATACTCGTTTAACCTTCACTTGTACTTCATTTGAGTGTGAAAAATAATCTTTATAACTTTGAAGGCTTAAACACTCAATTGAATTTGTTAGTAAACAAGATGGACTTGTTTGTTATAATCAAAACATTAAGGTCATGATCAACCATAGGTCAACATTGGTGTCAAGCACTACTCTAGATGGCAACTACACAGTATTAAATGATAAATTCACTTACAATCTTACATGCAATATCGTATAATTTATTTAATTGAACATATCAAGTGCAGTCATTTAGGTTGCCATTTGACAAGCACTATCCATTTGACATCGAAAGGCACGAACGAACACACTCCAATATTTGAAACTATAGCTTATTCTCCGGGGTCCACCTTAACTACTTTTCTCCTAATGCACAATAATATGGCTAAATTTCTTTCTTAGAACATGTTTGGTATGCTTAAGTGTTTATAAGTTGTAGATCCTACATAATGTATAGGTAATAAGTGGATAGTAATGTATTGATCCTACGAAGTACATGAATAAAATGAATGTCTGATCAACTTCGGATAAAAAATAAAAAAAAGAAGAAGTTGAGTTATGCCAAACATACTTTTAAATATTATTAATCCTATCATGTTGATACTTTATCATGATCAATACCACCAAGGAGACAAAGGATTGAAAACAAACAAAAGTACGAACCAGTCTGATTTTGTAATTTTGTGCGAAGTTGGTATCGTCGTCCACTTTCTTGATAAATGTGTGCCATAAACAAATAGACTAATCAATCAAACTTTACCAGCACTTTTACAGATGTAAGAAAATTGCAGAAGTCATCAACTTTTTTCTATGTAGTAATAATAATGTCTTCTCAATTTTCGGTGACAGATTCAAAAGCTGTAGTCTGATTTGAAAACTCTGTTACTTAGTCCCTTCAACCCTTCATTTTCCTTCCCTTTTCCTTCTGAAACTCCTTTTTCCTTTTCATCTTCCTCTCCCTCTTCCTCTTCATTTCCAATGAAAACTGGGTGAGTTAGAATGCTGCTGAGCAGTTGAGTTCCTCTGAGTGCATTTGTCAATGGCAAGTGACCCTCAGGCGTGTTCTCATCCATTCCCCAGATGAATTCAGTAGGGAAAGACCTGTAATTGTATTGCTCAACTTCTGAAGATTCAAGCTTTTTCATCCAACCAACTTTGATGAAGAATTTAGTGAAATCCCTGTTCATTTTCTCCCAAATCTTCTTCTGTACACTGTATCCAAATTTGTTGTCGCTGTACTGCTTCCATAATTCGTCAATGGTTTTGAGGTCAGATTCTTGAATGAACTGGACTTCGGAGAAGAAAACGTAGCCGCGTTTCTGGGCTGCTTCTCCAGCGAGGACTATGAGGAGGCGGCGAGTTTCTTCGTCGGCTTCGCGGAAGTTTCTGGAGGATAAATGCTGTTGGAGGACGTCGAAGGAGACTGTTTGATTGGCGGACGGAGTAGCGGTGGGGGTAGTTGATGAGATGGCGAAAGTGGTTGTGTGGGAGAGAGAAGGGGTAGTGGTGGTGGAAGTGGTGGTTGGTTTGAGAAAGAAAGAATATGAGGTGGCGGTTGAAGGGTGGCAATCAATGGAGTGCCGCCGCCGGAGTGGTTTTTTGTGGCAAATGGAATTCCAAGAACTGGTGGCCATTAGATAGAGAGAGGATGATCAAGAGGGCATCATAAGGAAAGAAAAGAGGTGTAGAGCATGAAGTATTGAAGACAAATGTATGGGGTGGGGGTGGGGTGGAGGGGTTGATTTCATAGATAAGAAATGAGTGAAGAGTGAAGTGAAGAGGTCATCAAGAAAAATATAAAGCAAGAATCTGATTGGTTGCATAGGAGTGAGGCTGGATGTTCTCTATCACGACCACCATGGGGACCCCACCCATCTTTACATTTCAGTTAGTCATCAAAATTTGTTGGGTGGCCTGTATACGACTCGACTTGTAAGTCAACGAACGTGCTGTACACGATTGTCGAGCTATGCCCTATGTGGCTTCTGGAAGCCCGTATTAAAATAATATATTTATGGAGATTCTATTTTCTCAATACCATTTTTTTTTCCTTGAATATGCTACTTGTATATAATATGACGTCCGTAACGGTGTCCATCTCATCACATGGAGAGGACCCACTTCATATATATTATATTTTATTCGAAATGGGCCACTCTCTATGTGAGTAGTGGACACCATTATGGACACCGCATTATGTACGTATAGCATCATCCTTTTTTTCCAATAATTATAAATCGTAGTCGTAGGTTTTATCTTGTCAAGTCCACAAAACCTCAAGACTCATCGAGCGAAAAGAGGATCTTGTGTTGGGCTACCTAAAAATTAATCGTCATGACTCGAAGTACTCCCCACTTTCAATTCAATTCCCTACCTAAACCCCCCACGTCGAATACTTTCTTCACAATTTTGTGACTTTTAGCACTTTATGAATCATGTTATACGTACAATACGCTAGTAGTTAAAAAAGTTCTATTGAAATCCTCACATAACCCACATCACACGCTCTCTTTTCAATTTTGTTAAGCAATTGATTCTTATCATTTTACATGTAATATTTGTATGATAAATGTCTTTCTAGACAATCTTGTTGAAGTTTAAACAATTTAAAAGGCGGGTTCAATGTAGCTATTGGACGACAAGGAAGGATGCGTTCATCTGTGGGAAGCTGAATAAATATATCAATGAGTCAAACTTGAATGAGCATAGGTTGACAATGATTAATCGACTTATATACTTGTTATCGAGTCTACCTTGAATGAACATTGCTTGATAATGAGTTGACTCATATACACTATCTCATACACACTTATGTACATCGTAAAATCTACATATAAACACACAATCAGCGGATCTACACAATTTGTGTATATTCAATGTATTTTATTGAGTAAACACAAAACATTATATCTCTTAATTACTTGTTCCAATGAGGATGAGAGAAAAAATAAAGTTATTCCCTACACAAACCTCATCAAACATCATCTCAAATTTTGTTTACTTGGCTCTTACCACTTTTTAAATCCCAACTCCGTAGGTCTAATACACCTTAGTAAAAAAATGTGTAAAGAAGAAGAAGACAAGAAGGAAAGCATATCGAATTACCTCAATGACCGGCACGATTCAAGTAATACCTCTACTTGCCATTCAAGCTCCTACACAAAATCCATGTCACTTGTTCCAAATACGAAAGTACTATAAGAAGGTCGTAACCCTAGACCTCGCACATTAGACCACGAGCTCGACAACTTGAGCTTGGCCTCATTGTAGTTGCATCCATGGTCAACCTTTTGGCGGTGATCTAGCTTGCAATGTCAAACCTGTCGAATAAATTCATGTGTATTACTATGTGAAATGAAATCAAATAAAATAAAAAAAGGTAACTATTTAAAATCGAGTTAATTAAATCAATGATCATTGAACTTTATATTAGATTACTATTTGCTCACCCAAATTTAAATAAAATTATTTACTACACACCCATATTTTTAAAAGGTTTACTTTTTTTATGATCATTGGTTGTTCGTCAAGTAACGTTGAATCTGTATTTTTATTTCTCTGACTCGCTTTTCTCATTTTACCATTTTGCGCTCAATGAGATTTTTTACCAACATTTTACTTGGTTAGCATAATAAGTAGAATCTTACTTCTTTTGAGGCAAATCAATAGATAGGATCAAGTTATTTTTAAAAAAATCCATCTAGTAAGGGATCAAAGGATTTCACTGCACTCACAAGGATGCTCGAAACTAGGTTATATGCGCAGTAAGTCTTTCTTTTTACCTACTGTTTCGCGCGAGTTATTCTTAACAATTAAAAGAAAGGTTCAAACGATTGTGTAAGGAACAAACCTCTTGAAATAAAGTCTCAAAAATACGTGCTTTATTTATGAAGGTTACAAGTGGAAAGAGGCAAGAAGCCTCCAAGTGGCACAAGCACACGAAATAAATTGAAAATTTGCAAATATAAAGTAAATGAATTGAAATTACATATTCTCTGTTGAGAGTGTTCGATTCGGGGTCTTTTCTTCTATGTTTTCTTTTCCTTTTTATACTCATTTGCAGATTTCCTCTTGTAAAACTGCTTGGAAACTGCTGGCGCTCTATAACTACCCAATTTTTTCGTGATGGCTGACTTATCAGGGAACTACCATTAGCAACTGTTGTTAGTGCTCTTATTGTTTAACCGCTTGTAACAGAGATTCTTGGATCGTGGGATGTGATAAGGTTGCTCAATAACTGTTTCAATAACCGTTGTTTTAAGTAATCACAAGACACCGTGTTCGCTCAAACCTTGAGCGATTCAAAGGTTTGGGCGAGAATGGGTTCATTGCTCTGGGCAATAGTGAGACACTTCATTCGCTTAGATCTTGAGCATCCAAGAGGTTTGGGCGATATGAGTACTTTGTTTATGGCCTCCACAATGGTCTCATTTGGGCTTGAATTCCCTAGCTGGGCTCCAATTCTTGGACCATTTAAATAGGCTTCAATTTTTGTATGTCAACACCTACATTATTAAAATTGGTAATTATATGAAACCATACTTTAAGTTTTTAAACTTCTAAAATCATATTGGAAGTTTAATATTTCCAAAATCAGATTATAATTAAAAATTTTAATATTAATAATTATATTAAAAAATCAAATCAGATCCAATTCCTCTCTCTCTCCTCTCCTTCTCTGACTTCTCTCTCCTCCCCCACCTTAAATCTCTCCGTCTCTGACTTCCTCCGATGGACTCCACCGCCTCAATCACACATCGCTTTGACCGTAAAACGCCTACTCCTTCGCTTTGCTATCGGTTGTCCATTTTCAGAAATACAGAGATCTGACGCGGAATGTGATGACTCACCGCCGACGTCGCTGTGCTGTCACCCGACGATAACATATCTCTGCCGCAACATTTTTTTCTGTGATTTGTGGTGGTGCGTTGGTATTTCTCTGTGGTCTTGTGGTGGTGTTGATGGTGTTTTGTGGTCAAGTATCCAAACTAGTATCAGAAATGGAACTCTGTCGGTTATTTCAATCAAATTCTTTCCTTATCTTTGTTGATTGTTTGGTTAGAGAAGATTTAGTTTATATTAATTAGACATAAATAAGCCTCTCACAAATGTTGATGAAACCTACCTCCACTTTACTGGCCAAATGATTATCTGTCCTCTTTCACAATAAGACCATCACTCTCTGCATTTTCTTATGGCTTTTGCCAGTGACTTGATTTGTGACTTATGACCTGACTTGTAACTTGATTTGTGACTTGTGACTCTTGACTTGTGACCTGAGTTGCGACTTGTGATATGGGCTGTGACTATTGACTTTTGACTTGTGACCTGAGCTGTGACTTATGACATGGGACTGTGACTTGTGATTTGTGACCGTAAAAAAAACATGTCAACCGTACAAAAAAATATAGCGGAGTTGTCGTCGGAATATTCGCCGAAGTTGGAACAATTGCCGGATCGGAGCAGTCGCCGGAAAAAATCGAAGTCGGAACGGTTGCCGGAATATTTGCCAGAACGATCGTCGGAAGTTCGTCGGAGTAGGGCGGTGATCGGAACAGTCGTCGGAGCAGTATGAGTGGTGAAGGTGGGATAGGTTAATTATATTATTTTAGAATTAAATATTTAATATTAAATTAATTTATTTCATAAATAAAAATTTAAGATTTTTTAATAAAAATCTGATTTTGGAAATTTCAAACTTGTTTTCTTATTTTTGAAATAGGCTAAACTTATACTCTTGAATATGTAATCTTCCTTATTAAAATATTAGTTAAAAACACGCTCTTGTAATATTTGAGAATTCTACATCATAACTCTTTGCTTTGGAAAAAAAATAAACACATTATTATTGTTACCGATTGTCATGTCGGCTTAACCCCTATACATGTTAGCCTTGTTTTGTGGTTTTTTTTTTTTTTTTGGGAGAATGTGTGATTAGAAAAGTAGGAAAAAAATTTAGGTTTACGTGTAAAATATTTTATTGTATAAATGTGTGGTTGAAAATGAGTATTTAAAAAAAAAAAGAGTTTTGAAATAATGTGATACAAATATGAGCTTAAGCACTTGTTTTAAGGTCTCATATTTAGGAAGAAGCCTAAATTTTTTGAAATTCTCATAGAAAAAAAAAAATACTGACAATGATAGTTAAAAATACATTGGAATAAATTTACTTTATAGATATAAATAATGTCGCTAATAATAATAATAATAATAATAATAATAACAACAACAACAACAACAACAATAGGGAATTAAAAAAATTAAAAAATGACAATTTAAAATCGATAATTGAGTTGTTCTTCGGTTAAAAAATTATTTTAATAAATTTAATTTCCCAATAGATTTTACGACGTTAAACAAAAAAAATAAAAATATACAAAATTGAATTAATTTTCCGGTAATTAAATAATGATTATAAAAGTAATTTAAGATTATTAACAAATTTTAGTTAATAATATCAAAAACATGAATAACGTATAAATTTTTAATTCACAGAAAAAAATGATTAATAAATAATGTACTAAAACTAAAAAAATTAAATACTTAACGGAAATTTGGATTTCAATGCTATTATGTATTCTCATTGTTTCACGGTTAGGAACTTTGTTATATATTTCGGATGACTAAGGGGCTGTTCTCTTCGTATTTGAGTTTTAAATATAAAGTTTTGAATTCATTTTGAGTTTTGAATTTTGAGTATCCATTTTGAGATTGTTGAAAATGTGTTTTTTTTCTTATTTTGAAAAGGTTTTTTTTATTTTTTTCTTATTTTGAAAAGGTGTTTTTGAAAATAAAAAAAATGAAAATGCGTTCTCTCTCTCTCTCTCTCTCTCTCTCTCTGTCTCTCTTCATTTCATCATCTGTCGTCTCTCTCTCCAGCGCTCCTTGTGATTGTCGGCGCGCCCTGTGCTCCCGACGACCTGTGCTTCTGGAGATCTCCTTGCGAGTGGCGTTCCTTAAGACGGTGCTGTTCTCTGTACATCTTCGTCTTTTTTTTATTTTTTTATTTAGTGGTTGGTTTGGGTGCAGTGGTGGTGTGCGGTGGTTGGGTGCATGGAGTGCGGTGGTGGTGTGTGATCTGCAGGTTGTGGCAGAGGTGGTGGCGATTTTGGGGAGGGGGGTGATCTGCAGGTTGTGGTAGTGATTGTGGCGATCTGCAAGTTGTAACGTGTATGTGGTGGTTCTGCAGTGATTTTGACGATTTTTGTGGTGGTGGATTTGACAGTTGTGTGGTGCAATTTGTGTGGTGGTGGCTGATCTGGTGGTTGTGTGGTAGTGGTGGGGTGCAGGAGGTGTGGTGGTAGTTCGGGTGATGTTGTGGGGGCGACGACAGCAGCGACGGTGATTTTTGTGGTGGTGTGGTGTGGTGCAGACGGCGTTGGTGGTTGTTGGGGCGACGTTATACTAAAAAAACTCAAAATGCGTTTTGAAAATTTTGGTTTGTTTTAACTGAAAACACTCGAAACGACATTTTTGTCGTTTTCGGTTTTCTTTGTAAATTTTGAACTCATTTTCTATTGAAAGTCATAATGAGGTGGAATTTCATAAATATATACGAGGTTTATGGCTAAGTACTCCACATCTAGATGGATTTTTATCGTGTAATATGCTCTTCTTTTTAGGGATGGCATGAAAATACATTCAGCTCAATACCACTTCGAATAATTCCCACCTAATCAAGTAAACGAGGCATGAACGGAGCGATGGTCATTGTCTCGAAGCGGGTACGAAACAAATATGAGAAAAATAGTCCTCACCCTGTTACCCTCCCCGTTTAATGTTAATTTCAAATTTAAGTTTTTTTTATCATACAGAAATAATAGATTTATTATCATTTTTAAAAAGAATACAAGTTGTTTTTAACAAATTGGTAAACAACTAATATTTACTAATAAAAGACATAAAAAAATAGAAGGAAAAAATAAAATAAATGGGGCAGATGACCTACCACGCCCCCACCTCGATCCAATTCCATTTTAACTGGGTATGTGGATGAAATAAGGTAACAAAAATACCTGACGAGATGAGGATGAAAATGGTCGACCTGTTCCATACTTGACTTGTTGTCATCCTTACTTCTTTTGCATGTCTTTTCCTTGATTCACAATTTAAAATGACAAATATGTTTACACGTAGTCTTGAAAGAATTATTTTAATAAATTTATTTTGTCAATAGATTTTACATCATTAAATACAGCAATAAAAATAAATTAATTAAATGTAATTAAAGGATTAAAAAAATTAAGGTTACGAACTATTTTTAGTTAGTAAATACCATAAACATAAACAATTTATAAATTTAATTTGACGGCAAAAAAATTAAATACTAATGAAAATTCCATCGAGAATAAAATAAGAGTTTTTAAAAATAAATAATTTATCAATAATATTATAAAGAAAGAATGAAAAAAGACATTTGAACTTTACAAATAGTAGCTTGTTAAATAATAAAATACAATTAAAGAGATAAACGAGCAAATAACCTAACACGGATTTCATCACTTGATCTCTCTCGTGCTAAGTAAAACGGGCCTTATGAAGTTTACTAATTGATTTCTTTGTCGATGGGTGTTCAAATAAAAAATGTATAATATAGTTTCCCCTTTTTAGTGAGATGGTTGGCTAATGTATACTATTTATAAATAATCAAATTACTTTTTATCTAAATATTTCTTGAAACTCACAAATACTATTTATTTATCCACACAGAAATGACAAACGGGGTAGGTCGACATATCCACATCTCGCTCCACTTCAAGGGTTTTAATGCCTGATCCTCACATAAAGTGGGGACACTGGTCGAGAAACCCCCTATCGTTTATTGCCTCCTTTATAATTTTATTACATCGTGTCACAATTATTTGTTTTTCAAAATAAATAATAATAATAATAATAATATTTTATACTCAATTTCATATTCAGCACGTGTTTGTTTCTTTTCTTTTTTTTTTAAATACATTTTTTTTTCAATCACACATTTTTCAATAAAATAATAGAGTGATTAACACATAACATCCTTACTAGGGGTGGGCAAAAACCGAACCAACCCGACGAACCCGACCGACCCAAACCAACCCGATCGGGTTGGGTCGGTTTTTTTCCATTTTTTTCTCGGGTTGGGTTCTGGCAAAGCTTAGTGGGTCGGGTTGGGTCGGGTTGTGGGTTAATCCGACCAAACCGACCCAACCCAACCCGTCAATAAAAAAAAAAAGGCCATTTTTTTTCAAACATATTTCAACTAAACCTGCACAGCACTTCCAACTTTTGCCCCACAACATAAATCAAAAGCGCCGACTTCCTAATTCTCTCTTTCCTCCTCCTTTCTTCATATTTTGCCCCCCATTTTTTTTCTCCTTTTCGGTTTGCATCGGCGATTCAACCTTCAATTCTTTTCCCAAGGTAAATTACCAAGTTTGCATATTTTTTTTCCGACTTATTACTAAGATTCAGCCCTCATTTTGCATACTTTTTTGTACAAACTTATTTAATAGATCATTGAGCATGACCAAGAAACATATTTAACCTCTCATTTCTTCATCTTCACTACTTTATTTAGTGGCTACTCGTTTATTTCCATATATTCATTTATTTCTTTTAGATTCTCGTTTTAGTTTTGATTTTCTTGTTGAAAATTTGAATTGAGACATGAGCTGAAACATTGTAATTTAGAACTAGTTAATGGAAATCATCGATACAAACCGACCAACCCAACCCAACCCGACCGACACATAATTGGGTTGGGTTGGGTTGGGTTGGGTTTCAACATTTACATGGGTTGGGTTGGGTTGGATTTCGAACAAACCGATAATGTTGGGTTGGTTTTGGGTTGTGGCAAAAACCGACCCAACCCAACCCACGCCCACCCCTAATCCTTACATTTTACTATTATTGTGGTAAAGTCATTATCTTTTATTTTATTATTTTGTATTTTTATTCTTAATTTCACATTTCATTACACAAAAGGTCAAATTCATCAATTTTCTCAATTAAAATTGTCAAATGACGATATAAATAAAACAAAAGAAAAAGAAACAACTAATTGTAACTATAATCCCAACTTTTTTTTAAAAAAAAAGTACAAACGAATCCAAATAAATGTATAATATATTAAATATCACATCAAGTAATGATCATTTTCTCAAAACGATTTTAGTCATACTACAATTTAATTATTTTAATAGTACCTTGCTTTTTCTTTCTTTGTATATATTTAATAGAATACTAATTATTAAATATGCACGCAAATAAATAATTGAATTGTATAAGAACAATCAAATTGATTCATGAACATGAAATTTAATTAATTTGAATCAATAAATATAGAAAAAAAATAATGTATATACATTTAAACAAGTGGGGTGTAAGTGAATATACACGAAATTTAATTAATAGACATAGAAAAATAATAATTTATATATATTTAAACAAATGGGATGTGCATAAACCAATATGAAATTTTTTTAATTATTTTTTATATTCACTGATTTTCAAATATCATTTTTACAGCGTTTATAAAATATTTCAAAATAACGTACTTTTCACTATTATTGTGAAAAATGTCCATACGAACTTCTTCTTCTTTTTTTTTTTTTTGGTATTTTCACCATTGATTATATAACCGATTGCGCAAACCATCATTTCTATCCATTTTCTTAATAAAAACTGTGAAATGACGAATATACATACTTTTAAAAAAAATAATAATAATAATTACATTCATAATCGCAATTTTTTTAAAAAGTGCAAACAAAATAAATTATAAAAAATTAGAAGTTAAAAAAATTTAAAAAGTGCAGATGAGTCCCAAATAAATTATTAAAAAATTAATTTTTTTTAAAAGTGCAAAAGGGTCCAAAATAAATTATGAAAAAAAATAGAAATTAAAAAAAATTTAAAAGTGCAAACAAGTCCAAAATAAATTATTAAAATATTAGAAATTTCATATTTTTTAGAAAAAGTACAAACGAGTTCCAAATAAATTATTAAGAAAATTAGAAATTAAATTTTTTTTTAATTTGTTTATTTAAATATGATGGTATATTTGTTATTTTGCCATTTTTAATTGAGAAATTGGATAAAAATAGATAGAAATGATGATTTCACAATCAAATGTGTAATTTAGGGTGAAAATGTCAAAAAAAGAAAAAAAGAAGAAGGTAATAATATTTTACAACAATAGTGAAAAATATAGACATTATGTGTGCTAATTACTATTATAATAATTTATTCGGGATTCGTTTGCACATTTTTTAAAAAAATTTGGACTATAGTTGAAATTAATTTTTTTCTTTTTATTTTATTTAAACAGAATGATATATTCATCATTTCACAACTTTTAATTGAGAAAATCGATGAAAATAACCTTTTATACGATAAAATGTGAAAATAAAGGTGAAAATGTCAAAACATAAAAGATAATGGCGTTTTCCACAATAATAGTAAAATGTAAGAATGTTATATGCTAATCACTCAAAATAATATTACAAGCAAACAAAATTTTTTTCCATATTTTTTAACAACACATTCTCCACTACTATTTCAAAACACATTCTACAAAAAAATTGGGCTCAAACATGCTATTAAAATATAATAACTAAAAATAAAAATAAAAACAAGGAGGGCATGTATTTTCGTCCTCTCCAGTTCGGGGCATCAACCCCCTCGCACTGAAATGACCCTATTGTCCTGGTTGAGCGAACATACAAAAGTTCGAATTTGGCATGGAAATTGTCATACATATATTGTTTACAAATATTTTCTAGATAAATTTTTTGATTGATTCGTTGGACTAAATATATTCTATAGAGAAAATATACGAATGAAAACAAATTCAAGAAAAAAAAAATTTTAAATAATGAGGTTAAGGAGCTATATGTTAGTTGTCACCACGCCCCAATTTGAGTTTCATTATAATTAGATTTTTGAGAAAATATATTTTGTAATTATGATTTTTTGAAAAATGTGCATTTAAAAAAGAAAAAAAAATTCAATTTATGTGTAATATTATTTCATTGAAAATAAAAAAAAATTTGTTTAAGTCCCATCTTAACGAAAAAATGCATTCTTGAATATTGATTTTCGGAAAATGTGTGGTTAAGAAATATATATATATTTTTTGATTTAAATGTAAAATTATTTTAATGAATTGGTTGAAAATAGATTTTTTAAAAATTTAAAATATAGCGCTCAAACGGGGGCCAAATAATAATCTTCAACATACTGACAAGTCAAAAAAGACGAAAGGTACAAGTCCTTAACTAGCGGACAGTTGTACCTTTTAGCATATATTGGGATTAGTTAATTCACGCGGCAAGCGGTGGAATATTTCAGCTATTAATTCTCTACAGCTACAGTCACAGCGTACATCTTAATTCGAAAGATCACAGCCAATCATCTGCCTAAGTTACGTGACTTTAGTGGGACCCATAAATGCACAGCCTGAAACGTATAATCAAAACGTTGTGATTCTAGCAAAAATTTTTATTTTTACTTTATTTTTGTATTTATAATTTTGAATAATAAAATGCATAA
The DNA here is from genome assembly GCA_035079005.1 of Fraxinus americana. Lineage (NCBI taxonomy): Eukaryota > Viridiplantae > Streptophyta > Magnoliopsida > Lamiales > Oleaceae > Fraxinus > Fraxinus americana. Next base: position 29,185,338 of record CM068716.1, read on the forward strand.
AACACAAAGAGAAAACTTGAGTGGGAAAATTCAAGCCCCTTCCTCCCCGCTTTGGATTAAGAATCCAAGGTATTATTAACATTTATATTTAAATATTGAATTCAATTAAATATTTTTTATTTTTATTTTTATTTTTAAGTGATCTTTAATTAAATTCACGATTATGAAAAAAATAAAATTCAATATGTATCGTTGTTTTTGACTCAATGCCAGCTTAAAGGCTGGTCTAGATCAGGATCTTGACAAGAAAAGGTTGATTTTTTTATCCGATTTGATTGGTGGGTGTGCTACAATTGATGAATTATGGGTTTCAATTAGGGAAAATAATTTTTTTTCTTATTGATTATATGCTTATCGTTAATTCTAAATATTCCTGGATATGCTTGAATTCTCCAATATTGTGATTGAGATAACTTGTTGAAGACAGTTCTGAGTCTGTGTTCAGTTTGTTAATTGAATTTGGGGTTTTGTGCTTAGTTTGCGAATTGCATTTGGGATTTCTTATTGAACATTGAAATCACATTGGACATGTTAAATACTTTGAAGTTCAACCTGAGAATGTTGGGTTTGAAGACTTTTCTGGACATGAACTCTCGATTCACACGATAATTTTGCTTCAGTTTCTTTTACAGAAGGTGGCTTGAAATTTTGATATAATCAAAATGGGTGTTATGTCAAGACGAGTAGTACCTGCATGTGGAAATCTATGCTTCTTTTGCCCTTCGTTGCGGGCAAGGTCAAGGCAACCTGTCAAACGGTACAAGAAGCTCCTTTCCGATATCTTTCCGCGGTCACAGGTGAACTTTTGACTTTGTTATTTGCTTTGGGGTAATATGGTTTCTTTACAATTATCTAGTCTGTGCTAACTACTTACCAATGATATCTTATTAGTTTCTTCTATCCGACGGAAATCTAATTCTGATTTTTTTCACTTTCTTTTTAGATATATTTTATTTCAGCAGGATTATAGTTGTGTAGAAGAGTTAGCAATTATGATTAGGTTATCCATTTTCCAGAAGTTTTGAAGTAATTTCATATGATTCAATTTTAAGCCTGTTTAGTATGAGAACTTTGAGTGAATAATTACTTTTGACATTAGATTAAAATCATTACTTGAATTTTTTTTTGCCAGGATGCTGAACCGAATGACCGGAAGATTGGGAAACTTTGTGAATATGCTTCAAGGAATCCTTTGCGAATACCAAAGGTGTGTATTGTCTTTATGTTTGGTTGGGGAGTTTATTTTCTATGAGGTTGTAGGACAAGAAGTAAGATTTACATCCCCGAGTACCAAAAGGAATCTCGTAGATCCAAATCCCAGAGAATCACAAGGGACATAGTTGATCTGCATCCCGGCGTATCAAAATTCTCTCAGAATCTACAGACATTTTTGCTTCCTGTTTCTAAAATTGCATGGCTATATTTTGAATCATTTGTTTAATCTACCTCTTTGCTTTCTTAGTCAGCTTTTATCTTTTACTATTAATTGAGATGTTTGATCTATTTCCTGATAAAATAATGCTATCCATCAAGTATTATTCATATATTTTGACATTTTTTTGATCAGGGTGTTCAAGTCATTAATTTAAAAATTGCTCGCATTAGCATATCAATAACCATTAAACTCTTTACAACACAAACTTGATTGGATCTCTCTGTCCTTCACCTGAATATCCTAAATATCCTTTACATGTGTTGATTGTCCATGATTCAGATTGCCGATTACTTGGGGCAACGGTTTTATAAGGATTTGCGGAATGAGCAATTTGGCTCCGTGAAAGTTGTTTTGCTCATTTATAGGAGATTGCTATCTTCATGCAAGGAGCATATGTAAGTTTGGCATTTTATGAACATACTGGATTTCCATGCATGCAAGTCATTTAGCATCCGTTTGGCAAAATTTATAAATCATTTGTGTTAAATATATGTGACCATAATTGATAGTATCTCATTTATAGGGTCTTGTCCTGTAAATAGTTTGTATATATATATGTATATTAGGGATTAAATGAAATAAGAAAAACATATACTTCCTTCTCTCCCGCCTGCGACTTCATGGTATCAGAGCCGGCCAAATAAATTTGAAATTTCTTGCGCCTTCCTCATCGCCGTCGCCGGTAGGGTCCCGTGGTAGCTCTTCTGTTTCCGGCAGCTCCCGTTCAAGTCTCCTGCGCCAGAAGTTCCTTCTTTCGGCAGTCCCGTTCTCTGGCCCAGTCCGTTTCTGTTCACTTCGCGTCGCCCGGCGCCTTTTTTGTTTCTTTTCCGGCGACTCCTGCTCGCTGGAGCCTCGTTCCAGCTCAAGGTAGTTTGGGCTTTCCTCGTCTCTACCGTTGCTGTCCATTTTCCGGCGATTTCTGCTCGGGCAGACTGCGCCACTAGCCGTTCGGACCTCGCCCGGAGCTGTTCGAGCTTTGTCCGGCCTTTAACAGCTGGAATCTGGCCTTGTGTGCATTGCTCGAGCTCTGCAAGAAGTCGTTCTCCATCTCCGTAGCTGGAATCTGGTCCTTTGTGTGCACTGTTCAAGCTTTGCCCGAAATTTCAGCCTCTATTTGGGTCAGCACTTGATTTGCTGTGGGACCTACTGTGGAACAAGTTCGGTTCTTCAATTTTTCCGACGGTGTTGAGGTTCTTGCTTTGTTATTTACTTGGTATTTGATAAATGGCGGATAAGTCTTCTGTTGTTGTGTCTGATATGATTCCTATGATGTCAAAAATCACGGAACATAAACTTAACAGATCTAATTATTTAGATTGGAGTAAAGCGTCGGATTGTACTTGCGAAGTATTGCTATGGATAATCATTTAACGATGAACACACAAGTGATGGTTCGAAAGTCTCATGGCTAAGGGAGGATGCTCGTCTGTTTTTGCAAATACGCAATTCAATTGATAGTGAGGTGATTGGTTTGATAAATCACTGTGAGTTTGTGAAAGAATTGATGGAGTATTTGGAGTTTGTGTACTCTGGTAAGGGAAATATCAAACACACTTAGGCGGTGTGTCGAAGCGCTTTTATCGTGCCGAAAAGGTGATAGATCTCTTACGGACTACTTTATGGATTTTAAGAAGACTCATGAGGAGCTTAATATGCTACTTCCATTCAGTACTGATGTAAAAGTTCAGCAAGCTCAGAGAGAAAAAATGGCAGTTATGAGCTTCTGGCTGGTCTTCCTTCTGAGTTTGAGACTGCTAAATCTCAAATTCTGTCTAGTCCGGATATATCATCCTTAGAAGAAGCATTTAGTAGGGTACTCCGCACAGAATACTCAACTTCTACTCAATCAAATAGTGCTCTTGTCAGTCGCACTTCTGAATCTGGAAGACAGCCATCTAGAAATGGCACTAAGGGGGAAAACTCAAACTACGATCGCAATCTCAATTTTTCGAGGCAGGGTTCAGGAGGTGTTGTATGTTACTATTGTCAAAAGCCAGGACATGTGAAGAGAGATTGTAGAAAGTTGCAGCGCAAAAATCAGTCGAATCAGTCAGCCCATGTTGCCTATACTAATGATGCTCCTGAGCCTATTCTCATATCTGGAGATGAGTATGTCAAGTTCTCACAATATCAGGAATCTCTAAAGTCTTCATCTACTCCTATCACTGCCATCGCTGATTCAGGTAAAACAAACACATGTCTTGTTTCCTCATCTTCCAAATGGGTCATTGATTCTGGTGCCACAGATCACATGACAGGTAATTCTAGTCTATTCTCTTCTTTTCAGTCACATGCTTCTAGTTCTACAGTTACTTTAGCAGATGGGTCTACATCTCATGTTCTGGGGTCCGGCACTATTACCCCAACACCCTCAATTCCTTTACAATCTGTTTTGAGTCTACCAAACTTGTCTTTTAATCTAGTCTCTGTCAGTAAGCTCACCCGTTCTCTTAATTGTTGTGTCTCATTCTACCCTAATTTTTGCATGTTTCAGGATCTTATGACGAAGAAGATTATTGGTAAAGGACACGAGTCTGGAGGCCTCTACATTCTTGATACACCAACATCAAAGTCTATTGCATGTTCTGGAATTGTAACCCCTTTTGAAGCACACTGTCGGCTTGGTCATCCCTCGTTGCCTGTGTTAAAGAAAATTTATCCCCAGTTTTCTAGTCTGTCTACATTAGATTGTGAGTCTTGTCAGTTTGCCAAACATCATCGTTTGAGCTCTAGTCCCAGAGTCAATAAAAGAGCTAGTGCTCCTTTTGAGTTAGTTCACTCCGATGTTTGGGGTCCGTGTCCTGTTGTGGCTAAAGCTGGGTTTAAATATTTTGTTACCTTTGTTGACGATTACTCTCGAATGACATGGTTATTTTTAATGAAAAATCGTTCGGAATTGTTCTCTCATTTTACAGCTTTCTGTGTTGAAATCAAAACTCACTTTAATGTTCCTGTACAAACTTTGAGAAGTGACAACGCTAAAGAATACTTATCAGAACACTTCCATAATTATATGGTTCAACATGGCATTATTCATCAAACATCTTGTGTCGATACACCGTCTCAGAATGGAGTTCTTTGAAAGAAAAATAGACATCTTCTTGAAAGCTGCGAGCTTTGTTGTTTCAAATGCGAGGTCCCTAAACATTTTGGTGATGCCGTTTCTACTGCTTGTTTTTTGATTAATCGTATGCCTTCCTCCGTTCTATCTGGTGAGACTCCCTTTCATGTCCTTTTTCCTCACAAGTCTTTATTTCCTATCGAACCTAGGACATTTGGTTGTACCTGTTTTGTTCGGGATGTTCGACCTCATGTCACAAAACTTGATCCCAAATCTCTGAAGTGTATCTTTCTTGGCTATTCTCGTGTGCAAAAAGGGTATCGGTGTTACTGTCTCAACCTTAACAGGTACCTTGTGTCTGCTGATGTTACATTTCTAGAACAAACACCATTTACTTCATCCTCAGGTTCTATCAGTCAGGGGGTTGATGATGATTTATTAATCTATACTTTTACATCCCCTAGTTCCGATCCTCCTCCATGTGCTCCTGTTAGGCTTCCTATAACACAGGTCTACTCTCGTCGCCAACAACCTACTGTTCCTGATTCGGTTCCGGACCCTCCACCTCCTGCTTCATGTCCTGCACCAGTTCCTTCGTCATCAGATCCCGTTTCCAGTTCGAGTGATGATCTTCCTATTGCACTTCGCAAAGGTAAACGACAATGTACTTATCCAGTCTCTTCTTTTGTGTCCTATAACCATTTATCACCATCCTCTTGTTCATTTGTTGCATCTCTTGATTCCGTCACGGTTCCTAAGACTGTTCATGATGCTCTATCTCATCCTGGATGGCGTAATGCTATGATTGAGGAGATGAATGCTTTAGATGACAGTGGTACTTGGACCCTGGTACACCTCCCTGCAGGTAAAAAGGCTATTGGATGTAAATGGGTGTTTGCAGTTAAAGTCAATCCGGATGGGACTGTTGCTAGATTAAAAGCTCGGCTTGTTGCTAAGGGATATGCTCAAACATATGGGGTTGATTACTCTGACACCTTCTCTCCAGTTGCTAAACTTACGTCGGTCAGGTTATTTATTTCTATGGCAGCCACATATAATTGGCCTCTGCATCAGTTAGACATTAAGAATGCGTTCCTTCATGGTGATCTTGAGGAGGAAGTCTATATGGAGCAACCTCCTGGTTTTGTTGCTCAGGGGGAGTTTGGGAGAGTTTGTCGTCTTCGAAAATCTCTGTATGGTTTGAAACAGAGTCCTCGTGCTTGGTTTGGAAAGTTTAGTCAGGCCGTCGAGAAGTTTGGTATGATGAAAAGCAAGTCTGATCATTCTGTATTCTACAAACAATCGTCAGCTGGTATCATTCTTTTGGTTGTATATGTGGATGACATTGTCATTACTGGAAGTGATACTACTGGAATCTTGTCTCTTAAGTCTTTCCTTCATACTCAGTTTCACACGAAGGACTTAGGGATGCTAAAGTATTTCTTGGGTGTTGAAGTCACAAGGAGTAAAAAAGGTATTTTCTTATCTCAGAGAAAATATGTCCTTGACTTGTTAGCTGAGACAGGAAAATTGGGGGCGAAACATGGTGCTCCAATGACTCCAAACATGCATCTTACAGGAGATGGAGAACAAATTGCAGATCCTGAGAGATATAGAAGGCTGGTTGGAAAGCTGAATTATCTTACGGTGACTCGTCCAGATATTGCATATTCGGTTAGTGTTGTTAGTCAGTTTATGTCATCCCCAACGGTTCATCATTGGGCAGCGTTAGAACAGATTTTGTGCTACTTGAAAGGAGCACCCGGACGAGGTATCTTGTATGCAAATCATGGGCACACTCATATTGAATGTTTTTCAGATGCAGATTGGGCAGGTTCCAGAAGTGGATAGAAGATCCGCATCGGGTTATTGTGTTTTCGTTGGAGGAAATTTGGTCTCGTATGGAAGAGTAAGAAACGAGAACGTTGTGTCAAGATCGAGTGCGAAGCAGAATATAGGGCTATGGCACAATGCTGTGTGAGATAGTGTGGATATGTCATTCTTGATGAAATAGGTCTTAAAATTTCGGTGACAAAATTGTGGTGTGATAACCAAGCTGCACTTCATATTGCCTCTAATCCAGTCTTTCATGAACGAACAAAACACATTGAGATTGATTGTCATTTCGTTCGTGAGAAGATTCAGCAAGGTTTAATTTCTATAGGGTATGTGAAGACTGGAGAACAATTAGGAGATATCTTCACGAAAGCTCTAAATGGGGTTCGGGTTAATTATCTTTGTAACAAGTTGGGCATGATTAATATCTATGCTCCAACTTGAGGGGGAGTGTTAAATATATGTGACCATAATTGATAGTATCTCATTTATAGGGTCTTGTCCTGTAAATAGTTTGTATATATATATGTATATTAGGGATTAAATGAAATAAGAAAAACATATACTTCCTTCTCTCCCGCCTGCGACTTCAATTTGTAAATGGTCAAACTTCAACAACACATTTCAATGTACCCATAAGTAATATCCACTTATGCACCAGGTCATTTATATCATTGATAAATTATTTCCAAGTAGAGGCTTAGATTGATATTTCTTTGACCTTTTTTACATTATTTTAAACCTATGGACACTCCTTTTCCTCTATCTATCCATCTAGAGCATCTTCCTCCCCCCCCCCCCCCCCCAATATCTATATCCACATTTTCCTTTCATCTACTTTCATGGATCAATTCACATCAACCTACTGAGTATACAAAGTACATCACATTGTTAGGAACATATTCACCGTGTCACTATCTGATACATCCTACTAGAAGTATCTTCCAAATTCAATGGTGGATGCAAAAAAGGAAATTTTTATTTATGTCTAAAGGAGGATTTTGGGTTTGTTCAATGGGATGTGAAATTAATTGTTGAATTAGATCCATCCCAATAGTTAAGTCCAAAAATGGAGCTGAAGGGAGCGAAGAAAGAATGATCAACTTCAGTCTTCGAAGCATCTTGCTCAAATTAGGTTGCAGCACTTCTCAAAACAGCTGTAAATACTTTTCCATTCTAATTTGATTTAGCCATATTCATAGTACCCTAATAGCTTTTATATAAATTTGATACTGATTCGAAGTCTAACAAAGTGTCTTTCTAAATGTGAATGATCCAACAATTGTAGATTTCGTAACTTCCAAGCCACTTTTTGAATGATATCCTGGCTCCTGCAGCCAGCACGACAACGCTTGCTAAAAAAACTTGATGTCAACAGTAAGAATGCGCGATTGTTCTTATAAAATTGGTTTTGATTAGAATTTTCTCTTTCAACCAAATAGCATAACGTGAAATGCCTTCCATCTCGTGGGCATTGAAAACTTGTATGCTGTGTTGCATGGATACTTTTAGGGTGGCGCATTCGTGTCCGACACATAGTGGATATCAACGCTCCAGACGTGTCGTATCATAGCTTGTATGGTATAACAAAATCACAACATCAGAAGTTGTACATCTTTCTAGTAATTTTTGTTCTTTCTGGAGGAAGTTGAAAAAGAAACTGATGATGTAAAATGAAACTGGAGATACATCTAGAGAACTTACTGTAGTTGTTCTGGTGTGTTTGCAACGTGTTCATGTTTGAAATTGGTCTGCTGGGATGCCATGATGATCAGTAAGCTAACATCAACAACCATAGGCTGTGTTTCGAGCACACACCCCCTCAAACAGGGAGAGAGCATATGGAAACAGAACTACAAACGATTCTTTAATGCAAATAAAAATTTCCTCAATTTTTTATTCTTTTTTTAAGCTATGTACAATTAACTATTGTTATACTGTCTCTGTAGTGATATAAAATACCAGATTTTCACATAGGTTTTTAGATTATGTGAAAACAGTAAGGGTTTGATCCAGGGGCGGACGCAGAAGTTAAAAGCTAGGGGGCACAATCGAACTTGCAAAGAAATTTGGAGAAATTTTACAATCGAAAATTTACGTCCAAAAAAATCATACCCCATATAATTTTGCATCCGAAAATTTACATGGGATATGACTTTTTCAAATGTAAAATTTCGAACAAAATTTATGTCATATTCCATATAAAATTTCCTAATAAAATGATGAAAATTATATTGAGAAATTTGTATTGCAAAAATAATAAATGTTAATGAAATAATTGAATTTTTTTTAAAGAAAATGTGAGTTAAACATCTTTCTTTAAAATTCACGTTTAACGCATTTTTAATTATTTTCGATATCTGTTTGGATTATTTGATATGCCTATAATGTAGTTCTCGAAATAAGTTTTGAGATGACATAAACAATTTTTAGATTCGATTAGCGTGTGATCGTCGAAGAATTTTTAAAGTTAGCATATTATCGAAATTTTCGAAATACTAATTTTGAACGGCTTACTTTGACAAGTCGTAGCATTTGTTACGATTGATCGTTTCGTACGCCATTAACGACACAGAAAATTAGATCGTGAATACTTCGAAATGGTATTAAGAATGCAATATTTGACCCTTGTTTGATTGAGAGTTGAGATTTTGTTAAAAGGCGAGAGGAAAAGAGAAAAATTAAAATTTATTGTGATTTTACCCATGTTTGATGGAGATTAAAATCAAATTTTTAATAAATTTTGATAAAAGTAAAATATTTATGGATTTCATGAAATATGTTATTAAAATTAATTGTTAACTTTGATTTAGATTAAAATTTATATTTCAATCAATACCAAACATGATTTTATACATTAAAAAAAAAAAACATTAAAAGTTGGGGGGGGGGGGGGGGCACGTGCCCTCCAGGACCCCCCTGGGTCCTCCAGTAGTTTTGATCTACGAAAGTAAGGAACATGACATACCAGAAGAAGGTTCATATAAAAATATATAGCTTTATGCATGCGATTGCACCATCTCCTACTGTTTGTTAAGATATTGTTATCATCACCAATCTATGCCATTTTCTACCTTAACAGCAACCCTGTTAGTTTCTTAAATGCTGCACTGAATACTGAGCTACATTTTGATTTTTTTTCTGATTTCTATAAAAGAATATATAAATTTGTTTATCTATGGTATAACTCTATCTAAATATCCTACTTGTCATCTGTGAACCAGGCCACTTTTTGCTAGCAGTCTCTTGGAGATCATACGAACTCTTTTAGAACAAACACAGAAAGTTGAAATGCAGACTCTTGGTTGCAGTATTCTTGTCGACTTCATAAATAGCCAGGTTTATCTTCAATCAACAAGCAGAGTTATCTCAGATTTTTAATAGTTTATTTTGTGGAAATCAATTATATTAGCTATTAAGAATGCATAGCGCACGTGCACATGAGGTTGACAAAATTCTAACAAAGAGTCTGAGCTTTTGATATTGACTCTACATACTTTAGTGGATAATATTGAACTGATTATTGAAGTTCTCACCAATCTCTGCATTTGTGATTGACTATGCACCTTCAGTTATTGTGCTACTGATGTGAAACTGTCTTCTATTTATTTGTTTTTATAAGCAGACTGATAGTACATATATGTTCAACTTGGAAGAACTTATTCCCAAGTTGTGTCAACTATCCCGGGAATTTGGAGACGATGAAAGAGCATTATGCTTAAGAGCAGGAGGAATGCAGACTTTGTCAGTCTTGGTATACTTTTTGTCTGTTGCCCTTACGCTCCACCTCCGCCTTGGCTTTCAATGTTTTTGTGTATTCTCATTGTTTCATGATTAGAAAGAACTTTGGGCTATATATTTTTGGTGACTAAGAATCCTCAAGTAGGAGACTACTTTTTGTCTCGTGACTTTATCCATACTGATATTAGAAATCCTGAATGAGGTGGAATTTTGTAAATCTATATTCTAACCATTTGCTAAACGATACTCTCAAGCAAATTGAATTCCTCACGTGAATATGCATAATTGGATTAAAAATTGAAGGTTAGGCTTTTGCATGTTGTATACAAACCACCGGGGGGCAGAAAAAGGTGTAACAAAATTTACATGTATTTGATCAGCAGGCTGGGGTACTCTGTGCACTATTTGCTTCCTTCTTACTCTAGATGGAGTTTGTTATGAATGTTAGACATTAACTCTAAAAGTTAATTGTGGAAGAGATGAGTATTTACTCGTATTCTCTCTGGAATTTATTGAACTATAACTTGAATTTTCAACGATTGCATCTACTAATAATCATTTCCAGTCAGCTGCTTTAATTTAGTGTTCCAGTCAGCTGCTTTAATTTAGTGTTCTCCAATTATTGTTTGAATATTTTTATATGGTAACATAATTTATCACCTCCTTTTTCACAGTTGTTTATACTTATCAATTTCATACTTCCTAATCTCTTATTGCATTATAACATGTCTAGGTGAGGTTTATGGGGGAGCACTCCCACATCTCAATGGACTTTGGCCATGTAAGATGCCCTTCTTTTTTTGTTCTTCTCCTTGATTCACAGTTTAAAACAACTAAGATGTTTGAATCTAGTATTTAAATCGATTACTTTCCTGACAAATGTTGAATGCGCCTTTTTGGTGGTAAATTTAGATTTAGGATCCTGAATTATGATTATCAGATCCATTGACTGTATTCCTGATTTCAGTGTCAAATTATTTAATTGTGCTATAGATTGTCTCTGTGACTCTGGAGAACTATGTGGACCTTGCAATAAACTCAGAAAATGTCAAACAAGACTGTGGTAACTCTCAAATTACGGAGCAGAAGATTCAGGGAGTCCTGAAGTCAGAGAGTGGTGACTTGTCTTCCCCTGATATAAGCAAGAATGTTTCTTCCATATCAAAACTCTTTAGTGCTAAAACAGAATTGATATCCACCACGTATGATCTTGTATTACCTGGATAAGTTGATTTGTGTTTGTTTGGAGTATGACTAGTGCATTTGTTCTCTTGTCATCTGACTATTTATTCACTGTGGCATAGGGAGACAGCCAAAAGCCCCTCTTATTGGTCCATGGTTTGCTTGCACAATATTGCCAAACTGGCAAAGGAAGCAACAACAGTTCGACGTGTACTGGAACCGCTATTTAATTGTTTTGACACTCAGAATTATTGGTCGCCTGAGAAAGGACTTGCCAGTTCTGTATTAATTTATTTGCAGTCCTTGTTGGAAGAATCAGGTATGCTTGGGACCTTAATTCTTATTCATATTATTCTGTAAATACCAACAATTCCCTCTTTGTTATTTTGCTATCATTTTTTGTCTAACAAAACTTTTTCAACTCCAGGAGATAAATCCCATCTGTTACTGTCTATCTTGGTCAAGCACTTGGGTCACAAGAATGTTGTCAAACAACCTGATATGCAAATAAATATCGTTAATGTTGCCACACAACTTGTGAGGAATGCAAATCTGAAGTCCTCAGTTTCAATTACTGGTGCAATAACTGACCTGATCAAACTGTTGAGAAAATGCATACAATGTTTAGCTGAAGCATCCAGTCCTAGAGATGGACTGGATAAATGGAACCCCAATCTTCAATCTGCTTTGGAAAATTGCATTTGGCAACTGTCAGATAAGGTTTGTATGGCTCACATAGGTTTTAATCATTACAACATTTCAATAGTACACGAGAGATCAATACATTCTGCGTTCTTTTTGGTAAATGTGTCATGGTATGATCATTATTGTCAACATCATGGTCCATTTTGCAGGATTATGCATTATTCACGTAATGGGTGCACTTGGCATGTAGAAAATACAAATACAAGTCACCATACTACAAAATGTTGAGTGGAAAGGTCTAGGATCCCAATCCTTAGGCAGTCATGAAGATTCTATTATGCGGGTCAAAATTTTAGTGCCTCCTATTTTCTCCTTATATTATATTTGACATGAGCGCGAATTTGTAATAATACCAATGTAGAGAATACAATGGTGGAGCCTAATATACCCTCCAAGAAAGTGGAAATCAGGAAGCATTATAAACTAAAAACAGCCTTCCATCTTTGTTGTAAATCTGTGATAAAGATTGTAGCAAAAGATCGAACTGTGGACCACATGCCATACTAATTCATAGTAAAATGATTTACCCATAAAAGGGGCAGGAAGAAATTCAATGATTTGGGAAAGAATACACTATCATTCCAGCGTCTACAGTTTCAAAAATTCTGGAGCTTTTCTCCAACAAAATACACCATAAAACATTAAATATATCAGATTCGTTTAAAAAAAATTCCATCTTTATCTAAGTTAAGCCTAGTACTTCACATTTCCTGGGGGATGCATTAGAAATAAACTCTTGTTAAACTTTCTTAGCGTTCAATCAGCGGCATAAGTAAATCCTGGAAGACCCGCACCCCAAAGTTCTAGTTGGTTCATCTAATTTTTTGCTGTAATCTATGACAGATCAGTCATGTAGCCATGCTGAATTTCATTTTCAGAACTTGTTTCCCTTGAAATTAAATTTGACACCTGCACTTCTCCTGTTAATCTCATACACATTTCTTTTGTCCCCTTACTAACTGCTGCTCCCTTTTTAACAAGGACAAAACCGAATTATTAATGAGTAAGACGGCCTTTTGCACGATTGAGACAATATTAGTTAGTTGACATATTTTACCTAGAACATCGTGATTGTGAGAAGGCCCAAATGAAAAGTTCACATTTTATTTTGTATCATTCAAAACCTTTTAATATTTTGCATTTAATAAAATTGAAAACCTTAAGCTAAGAATTAAATTTGTTTTAATGTTAGTTAAAAAATACACCATGTTACTCTTTCTTTTTTTTTAAAATTTGGTTGTTGAAGGGTAGAAGCTACAGTTTATGGAATTCGATGAAGCTCAATCAAAGTGTCCAAACAATGATGGGTTATCGGGGGTGCACGAGTCTTGGACGATAAAACATTGTAATTTTTCTGTGGTTTCGCCCATCTTTTTAAACCTAGTTCCTATTTTTGTGTCCCTCTGAACTTAAAATTTGTCTAACCCATTTTTTAAATTCAGAATTACATTCTGATCCCAAATTATCCAACACTTTTAAGAGTGTTCTGAGTATATCCACAACTTGTCTTTACCGTGGCCAAAATTAGAAATAAGTGTTTACAAGTGTGTTTGACACACTCCTACATGGACACGTTGAGCCTGGAGGGTGTCCTTGCTTCCTAGGTTTTATGACAATTTTTCATCGGTCTCTATGGTTTCCTTCTTTTTCCTTTTTCTGTTGGATGTAGTTGATTACGTTTACCTATGTAAATGAACAGAACATAGCTTCTCCTTTCCAAAATATGTATATTGTAATTACTTTTTTTTTTTTCTCTAATTGAAGATCTCCAGAAGATCTAGCAATGAACACAGCAGAACGACGAAGAAGGATTCATGTACCCAACCCCAAATTTTGTGGCAGTATCTTCATTGACACCTAAAGCAATGTTCTTCAAGATTTGCCAAATCAGTCAATAATATTATCAGCTGAAACTTTCAGAGTGTAGTTATGTTTAGAAGCTTTACTTCATAACAATGTCATTTTAGCATCAAATGGTCCATGAATCACAAGATGTCAGGATTGGGATTTTCACCTAGTTATTGTTATTTTTGCACTTAATTTTTTCTTTTTCGGAACTACATTCTTGAACAACTTTAACAGGCTTGATGTCACAATTGAAACTCATAGTGGTTTGATAGAAGTCATTTTTCAAAATGATAGTTGAAAGTGACCTCCCTTGTTGTGCATGTGGTTCTTTGATTCTTGTCTAACAATATGTAATTTTCAGGTTGCTGACGTGGGGCCTATTCTTGATCTGATGGCTGCGGTGCTAGAGAACATTCCAACAGGCAACATTGGAGCTAGAGCAACAGTCTCTGCTGTTTATCGAACTGCTCAAATTATTTCTTCTGTTCCTAATGTATCATATAGCAAGAAGGTAATGATTTATTTGTTTATCTCTGTCCGTAGGTTACTTCAAGGATGCAGGTTTATTCTACGTTCAATTCCCTTTTCAGGTCTTTCCTGATACTCTCTTTCACCACTTGCTTTTGGCAATGGCACATCCAGACCATGAAGCAAGAGTTGGGGCTCACCGTATTTTCTCTACCTTGCTTATGCCATCTTTTAGCAATCCACGATCTGTGAAAGATGGAAATCTTGCAAATCCTAACTGTGGAACACTCTGGGCATTAAAAAAGGTGAATACTGGAAGTTTCTCAATTGATGATGAAAGTGACAATGAATCGAAGGCTGTTATTGAAGAAAGAAGAGAGGAGCAAAGTCAATCATATAGCTTTAAGGGTGCTACTGCATATGGAAAAAATGTATGATAAAACTCACGCCTCTTGACTCTCACGATATTGTTCCAATATGCCTAAGTATCATATTAACCTAGAAGCCTTTTGTGAAATCTCATTTCATTTTCCTCTCTACATAACCACTTTGCAGGAAACGACTTCCCTTAGATTGAGTAGTCATCAAGTGAGTCTTCTTCTTTCATCTGTCTGGGTTCAGGCTACGCTGATAGGAAATACTCCGGAAAATTTTGAGGCAATGGCACATACATATTATATTGCTTTACTTTTCACCCAATCCAAGGTTAGGGCCTGCTCGTGATTTTTTACTTATTTTGATTGCTTAGTAACATTTCCTTGTTTCAATTCTTGACTTTTACAGTTTTTTGCGTTCTTGTTTGACAACTGACTTCACTTTCTTAAGTGGTAATATGTCAGGTATCAGAATCGTAGATTTTGAAGGATAGAAATCATGAATTAGAGGAAAAGAGGTACTTTAGGGAGGGAATCAAACTGGTAGAATGCACAGGCTAAAAGATTATGACCCTGCAGTTGAGAGGAGGTTGTCAGGTGCATTGATTATCAAGAGAAGAGGAAAAAGGGGCCTAATCAAAGATTCTTTATGCAGATTATTATGGTTCTCCATGCAAAAATTGGATTTTGAGTCGCGATTTGTATAGTGGGGTTAGATTTCCTTGGATCATCTAGATGTAGTGAACTTTATTGATTTGGCCTGCAAAACACCCTTTGTTTTTACTTGGTTTGATTGCTTAGTAAGATTTCCTTGTTTCCATTCTCCACTTCTACAGTTTTATGTGTTCTGGTTGGACAATTGACATCACCTTTCTTAAGTGGTAATACGTCTGGTAGATTTTGGAGGATAGAAATCATGAATTAGAGGGAAAGAGGTAGGGAGCGAATCGAACTGGTAGAATCCAGAGGCAAAAAAATTATGACCCTGCAGTTGATGGAAGGATGGTAGGTGCATTGATCATTAAGAAAAGAGGAAAAAAGGGACCTAATCAAAGATTCGCTTTGCAGATTATTCTGGTTCTCCATGCAAAAATTGGATTTCAAGTCACGATTTGTATGGTGGGGGTAGTTTGCCTTGGATCACCTGGATGGAGTGAACTTTATTGATTTGGACTGCAGAAAACTCTTTATGATCTCCTCACTTTTAATGAATGTAAAGTGTGGAGAGGGAATCAAGCAGGTAGATTCCAGAGGCTAAAAATATATGACCCTGCAGTTGGTGGTGGGGTGGAAGGTGCATTGATCATCAAGAATGAAGACGGAAGAGGCCTAATCATAGATGTGCACTGCAGATTATTTCGGTTCTCTGCAAAACTGGGATTTCAAGTCAACAATTAGTATAGTGGGTGTGCGTTTCAATACAGAGTCAAATTCACTACTGTACCAATGACGCTTCTTCTGTCTAACTTCCATATTCAAACACTCTTGCGCCTGCATACACTCCTAGATTCTTTCAAGTAGTTACTTAGTTTTCCTTGGAAAGCCCAGATGGAAAGAAATCTATTGATTTGGACTGCAAAACACTATTTATGCTGATTAACACTTTTGATAAATGTAATGCGTAGAAGGGAAACTGAAAGGAAATATAGATTACAGGATTTATAATATACAAAACTAAAAGCTATGTTTCATTTTGAGTTTTAGAATTTTGTACAGAAGGTCAAAAGTTAAAGAGCTTGTTTGGTAGAACTTAAAATCCAACTAAAATTGAAAATATAGCCGTTATTGGGTCTCACTCGTCTAATAAAAGTCAACAACAACGACTAGTTTTTCCATTTTAATCTCTGCCGAACACGCCGAAAATGTAGCTCTGTCTGCTTTTGCCACTCTAATCACTCTCCGTGTTTCACATTAGTTGCAACATTAGCTGTGACTAAACTACTTCCAGGTGACCATGAATTTTTCCATTGATGGTTCTGCACATGATATTGGGTCTGATTAGGATTCTTCATGACAGATAGATATTTCTCTTCTCCCCCACATCCTGTTGTTTACAGTGAGGTGTTTCTTCTTCTTCGTCACCTCTTTGAACATGGCACTGTCTCACCTGTAAAACATAGTTGTAAATTAGTGAGATTGCCAAAATTGGGACACAGCTTGTAAAGCTGTAATGAGGATAGCTAACAAGCTTCGATCTGGTTTCTACCAACCAGATCAGAATTCGGAAAGGAGAAGGGGGGGCGGGGGGGGGGGAGCAAATTCTTGAAACTCTAGACCTAATAATTTGGACCACAGCTCAGCGTTCTGTTTCTTTTCTAGATTCATATTTAGCCAAAATTTACATTTTAAAATATACAAGGAGCTCTATGGCAAACTGTACTTACTTGGACAAGACCCAATTGGTCCCAGACCAGTGGGCTGGTCCTGACTAGTCCTCCAATGAAATTGTGATTGGATCTTGTCCTGAAGTTACCGGATGCCTTTTGTAGGTTCTGTATATATTTAAGGTTTAGTCAAGTGTGTCCATTTTTTCAGAAGTTGCATTAACTAGTTAGCTGTTAGTTTATTATGGGAAACTTCTTTTCCTCTTTTTTGGTTAGATGTATACAAATTTTATGTATTAATCATTGAAAGTGCCACAAATCTTTTGCAACAGTAGATTTCTCTTTCTAAATTAATATTACTCTCACTGATTTTGTGCCTGCAGTATATTAATATATGTTCTGTACTCAATTGTGTTTCCCCTCTGACATGAAATCATTTTTCCTCCAGAATTCTGGTCACATGACCCTGGTACAGTGTTTCCAATTGGCCTTTTCTCTCAGGAGCATCTCTCTGGAAAAAGAAGGTGAGCTGAATTTTTCGTTGGATATCGTTAAAGATTTAAAAGAAAGAAATTCATTACATGATGCATTTGATGGATAAGATACTCTCCAGCATTCATTTCTTTTCTCAGGAAATGATCTAATGGATTAATTCAATTCATTGGACAGTGAAAAACAAAAACATAATAAATAAAAATAATGAAGTCGATTTTGTGAGATCCAGTTTCTTTTCTACTCCTTTGAAGGTCCAGCTTCAGAGAAGAAATCCAATGCATTTGTATAAATAGAATTATAAAAACATGACTGGAGATATCATGTACAGATAAAAAATAATCCTCCGGCTGCTGATTATTTTTAAGTAGCAGAATTAGTATTCCAGTATGAAGATCAAGTCTCAGCTTTAGAAAGAAGTATCTGTCTTGTTTAGATATGAAATCAAAGCAAAAAGGTTTTTCTACCCTAGATGATGAGATACAGAAATTGAGAGGTAATGGGCACTTCAGGAAGTTCTCAAACAGGTGAATTTGCATAGAAGAAATATGCCAGTTTATAAAGAATCCACACACTGAATGACAAAGCAGCAGTTTATCTTTTCTTTCCTAACACTTCATAATGTTGCTTTTGAACTTTTTTATTTTTGTTCTCATTTACAAGGTACATTTTGTTGTACTATCCTCTCATAATTCGACTTACCAACTTGCATATGCAGGAGGTCCGCCAGCCTTCCAGAGGAGGTCTCTGTTTACTTTGGCATCATACATGCTCATATTTTCAGCCAGGGTGAGCAATCTTCTGGATCTGATTCCTCTTGTAGAATCATCAGTGACAGTAGAAACGGTAAGACAACACATCTTCTCTGATACTTGGCAAATATATTTTTGAACTGTTTTACTTATAAAAATATGTTCGACAGGTTGATCCTTACCTTAAATTGGTCGAAGATTACAAGCTTCAGGCGTTGTCAGCTGGACCTGATGCAAAAGGCTATGGATCACAGGAAGATGAAATTGCTGCTCTTCGGTCCCTCTCTTCTATAGAACTAGTTGATCAGCAATTAAAAGAAATTGTGATATCCCACTTCATGACAGAGTATGGAAAATTGTCACAGGTAATCATCAAACCAATACTTAGATTTATGCTTAATTTGTCATTTTCAATGGGGAGATGACTCTTAACAGAAACAAAACTACGTTTTTCTCGTGGCAATCCCTATTTTTGAAAGATTATGTCACGGAGTTGCCGTGTCGGTGCTTCATAGGTGTTGTTATAGTTTGTTTTAAATAATTCTCCAATGCCACTTTGCAGAATCATGAGTTCTTTGTGATTAATTTCTCGATTTGTACATTTCCACAGGATGAGTTGTCAAACATAAAGGAGCAACTTTTACAGAGATTTTCACCAGATAATGCTTATCCATTGGGATCTCCATTATTCATGGACACACCTCGTCCATGTTCTCCACTTGCTCACATGGAGTTCAAGGATCTTGATGAGGTCATAGAGCAAGACCATATTTACCGTATCCTATATTTATTTATCCTTTGATGCCGACTCACAAATGTTTCTCTATCAGGCAATGGCTATAGCTGCATTGACAGATGACGACTCATTTCCTGATGGTGGAAGTCAGTCAGGTCGTGAAACATCGCTTTCCATCAATTCACTCGACATTTTGAGTGTCAACCAACTTGTGGAATCGGTAAGTTAATGATTTTCCGTGATCTTTGAACTTTTTTGTTTCTTGAATAAGTGAAGCCCATGAAACCTCTGTTTAGTCCAAGAAATACTGTGAATAGACTAGTGTTTTCTTTCTAGAAGGTTCTTATAGACTCTTTAATCACTCTCAGTATCGATCTTGTAGCCCAATTTAATGGACTCTAACAGGCTTTAACCCTTCCTTGGCATAATAAAATAAGGGGTAACTTGTACTAACGTCACCCAAGTTCAATACAATTATGGAGAACTCATTTACTCTGCAAAATTACAATGCTAAATTATCGTTTTGTTTTCATTCAAATTATGCATTATTTACTCTTTTGTTGGAAATCAATTGTGCATGAGCTTCATAATATTTCTTCAGCGTAACAATATTTCTTGACATTGACAGGTATTGGAAACTGCCAGGCAAGTTGCCAGTTTGCCAGTGTCCTCTAAACCCATTCCTTATGATCAAGTGAAGAATGAATGTGAGGCTTTGGTAACTGGTAAACAGCAGAAAATGTCGGTACTTCAAAGTTTCAAGCTTCAACAAGCTTCAGGTGAAAATGAAAGGAAGAACTCTGTTCAACCAAATATGGTGGGGATGCCTCTCTCTATGAATTAAGTAGAATAAAGACCAATATCTGCATAATATATATCGTGTTCATATTCTTGCCCCATTTTGTACGTCTTGGAAACCGTATTGCATTCATCATTAGATGTCCATTCAAAAATTGAATAATTATTGTTTTCTAAACTGCAATTTTTATTTTATTTTTTATTTTCAAGAGATCGCATAACTTTTGAGGTACTTTTAAAACCTTTATTTTCTACTCCTGATATTATCCATTATTGCCTGTATTTTTCTTCGAGTGGGTACTCTTATGTGCTTGATATTTGACAATACTTGGAAGTATACTAAACCGTTATATTGGTTTTCTTCTAGGTATTAGAACTTGTTGAAGATATAAAATTGACGAACATTGAGCCAATGCAGATACAAAATCAATTAAGCTGTTCTCAGGAAAGTGTACAACAACAGTCCTTCAGACTACCACCTTCAAGCCCATACGACAAATTTCTAAAAGCAGCTGGATGCTAGAAATGTCGCGTGCCAAGTTAAATCCAAATGGCGGTGGAGAAAAGGTGTAACCAGGAATCATAATGATCATGCAGAGAAAATGCATTTGACTGGTGTTCTTTTTAACTACAGTAAATGAGCTTAAACTTCGTCCTGATGGAGCGTGATACGATTGATCAAGCAACTGTTAAGGTATACTTGGCATGTACACTCCTGCTACTCCCAAATGCAGCTTGGTATTTTTTATTCTTTACAAGATTTTTTTTCTTTGTATTAATAGTGTTTGATATGTAAGAAAATTAGTTGGCTTTTATAATAGAGCTGGTAAACTTCTTGCTGTTAGGTTTCCAAATTTGTGACTATTTGTAAAATCTCTAATGTTTTAATTATTGCTTTACATGTGCTTCAACAAGCTGTGTAATCTATGAATTCAATGAGGAATGTGAGTTTGTTAATTTCATTTGGCTACAGGTTTTATTTATTTTTATTTCTCTCAATTAAGCGAGGTTGCACAGAAATAGAATTCCCTTGAACTCTCTGTACTATTCTCATCTTATGGGTAATAAAGTAATAAAACTATTAAAAAATATATTGATTGTTCATAGAATTTTTGGTCGCTACATAAAGTAATAAAAATATACATTACTTCAAGAAAATTCTGTTTGTGATTAATAATTAAAAAGTTACTTATATTAAAGAAATACTTCAGTAAAAAATAATACTAAATGAAATTCTGTTATGGATAAAATAACAATTAGAAAAATACTTTATAGGTTGTTAATATTATAGAGGAAAAATAAATATATATTTGAACTTAATCGTATGCTACATGTGATTTTTTTTTTTTAAATGTAGAAAGAATAGAATTTCATTTTTGATACCGAAGCATCGTTAGTAGTTGTTGAAAATATCATCAACGATATTGTCATCGATAAACATTGATACAAGTATGACGATTATAACCAACGATATCACTAACAACAATTTATGTAAATCTCACAAATACTAATTTCTATTAGAATTTATGACTGTATACCATTGACAATTTCATCTTTAGTCGTTTACTATGTACTTTTCTTTATTATTAGTGGAAATTACACATATCCAAAGTTTTAAAATGTCTAATTCAAAAATCAGATTTAAAGAATTTTTGTTCAAAAATCAAATTATAAATCATCTTTTAATATTAATAATAATATTATAAAATTAAATTAATTAACATACCTCATCCACTCCACCTCACTCTTAAACCTTAAATTTCTCTCTATTCTCTACACTCTGTCCTCATATCTATCTAGCAACCACCGGAAACCACCATTGAATACCACCACAACGGAGGAAGAAAACTCAAAAAAATTAGTGTAAATCGTGTGCACCGAAGTAAATGCCTGCACTGCTATGCTCGATGGTTTCGTACGACAGTGCAAATTAGTGGTGCTGCTTGTCTCCCATTTTTTCTCTGGTCACATGTGGCCAGCTTCGTAGATTGTGGTCAAAGAAGATAATAGGTGGTGGTGGTGGTGGTGGTGGTGGTGGTGCGCACAGTGCTCGAGATCTTGTGTGGATGTCGCAATCTGACAACGATGATGATGTCGAAGTTTGGTGTGTGGTAGTGGTTTTACGTTGATGCAGAGCCGATTTTGGGCCGAGGCAAGTGAAGCCCATGCCTCGGGCCCAAAAATTTAAGGGCCTCAATTTTTTTTTTTAAAAATACCTCATTCCTATTTGGCTATTTCCTACCCGTCTTCCTCAATTCCTATGTGTTGTTGTGTCGGTGCGTGCGGGAAGAACGAGAAAGGCGAAACGCCGAAACCCAAGTCATATCCTTCAGGTATTTTCTATTTTTTTTTTTGTTTCTCTTCACCTTATTTTTGTTCTGTTTTTTATATTTAATTTTGAGATCAATATGCAACTTCAAGGATCTAAAATATGCAAATATCTGCAAAACCAGATACAAGTTTCTTGTAGGTGTAATTTTGTCTAGTTTGAGTTGTAATTTTAGATATCTCGAATCTGTTATACTAGAGTCTGAGAGGAGGCAATAGGAGATTAGGAGTTGTCTGGATTATTTATTCTTATTAGAGAGCTGAAATGGTTTATTCATATTTCCCTAAATTTTAAGATACAAGCAGAAAATAAAAATAAAAATAAAATTTGAATCTGATTGCACGGGCCTATGATTTTGATTTCAGACTTGTGAGATGCAACAGTAGAATTCTAAAGGGTGTGAATTGTGATTCTATAATTTTCGTTGATTTTCTACTTCCCAAGTAAGCAATGGCTTGCCCTAACTTGATATTGAATATATTGAAAATATTTGAAGCCTTGTTGACTTATATAATTGTAGCCTGGTCGGCTTATATGAATGTTCATTGTTGCATGTAGGATCAATTGCACAGACGCACGTAGTCACTATATTGAATACTATAATTGTGAGATGATTGAGATATTTTGTAATTGTCTTTCAGGCTAATCATTGGATATTAGATATAGATTCATTCACCATGCCTCCTAAATATGAGCCTAGAGCTACGAAGAGAAAAAAGGAAACGAATGAACTTTTGTTGACTCAAACTCAAGCAGGTGAAATGCACAAGTACTTTAAAAGCAACAATTTGAATGCGTTGAATGAGGATGGGGTAGTTATTCTACATGCCCATATTAATGAAGAAGATGACAAGGAAGAAGAAATGATGAAACCTTCTTCTGTCAATGAATTAGATGACAAGGAAGAAGAAATGATGAAACATGTCTATGTGAATGAAGTGGACGATAAGGAAGAAGAAATGATAAAACATGTCCGTGTGAATGAAGTGGATGATAATGAAGAAGATGGCCACTTTTTTTTGAATTTGGATGATCCTGGGAATTGGAAAAATGTTGATCGAAGAATGAGGAATTATATAGTTGAAATGGACCCAAAAAGAGTTGATGGCATCGTGTTTCCCAAAGATTGTGCAAAGAGACATTTCGATTCTTCACAATACAAGCGATTACTACCAAATGGGCAAACAATTGATAGAAGATGGCTAGTGTATTCAGTATCTACGGACAGGATCTTCTGCTTTTGTTGCATGTTGTTTAAAACACCAAAAGATATCATCAAAATTGGCCAGCTGGATAGTGATAGATTCAAAGATTGGCATAATTTGCATTGATCTATTAAAAGTCATGAAAGGAATGAGGAGTATTTATGTTGCATGACTAGTTTGATTGAGTTGGAAAATAGGATTCAAACGAAACTACAATTGACAAAAGTATTCAATTGATGATAGATGTAGAAAGAGAACATTGAAGACGTGTATTAATGAGGATAATCGCTATTGTGAAAAGACTCGCCAAAAACACCTTGCCATTTCGAGGAAATGATGAGAGGTTAGATGTTGAGAACAATGGCCTATTTTTACAAATTGTGGAAATAGTCAGTGAGTTTGATCTAATAATGCAAAAGAACAT
Source organism: Fraxinus americana (assembly GCA_035079005.1). Classification (NCBI taxonomy): domain Eukaryota; kingdom Viridiplantae; phylum Streptophyta; class Magnoliopsida; order Lamiales; family Oleaceae; genus Fraxinus; species Fraxinus americana. The sequence continues at coordinate 29,209,048 of CM068716.1, forward strand.
TTGACGGGCTAAAGCACGCGAGATTCAGTATACATATCTTGGGAAAGCAATTCAAAATGAGTTGATACAGTTGTTGGCTCATGATGTGAGAAGTTCAATTGTGAAGAAAGTTAGACATGCAAAATAGTTTGCAGTTATAGTTGATTGTACTCTAGATGCTAGAAACGAGGAACAAATGTCTTTAGTAATACGATGTGTTGACGATTCGGCAAACTTACCTACAGTCGAAGAATATTGGCTTGAATTTTTTAAGGTAGATGACACAACAGGACTTGGACTTGCAATCGAGCTTCAACGGGTTTTGACCAAATTTGATCTTGATACTGATAATATTAGAGGATAAGGGTATGATAACGGATCTAATATGAGCGGGACTCACAAAGGTGTGCAAAGAGAGTCCTTTAGATGAATCCCCGAGCTTTCTATACTCCATGTGGCGTTCATAGTCTGAATCTAGTATTGTGCAATATGGCCAATTGTTGTTCTAAAGCTATAACCTTCTTTGGAGTGATACAACGCATCTATAGATTGTTCTCTACTTCTACCAAACGATGGAAAATTTTCAAAGATAATGTACAAAGTTTGACAGTGAAACTATTGTTGCAAACACATTGGGAAAGTCATGTTGAGAGTGTTAAGCCTATAATAGAGCAAACTGCACAAATAAGAGATGCGTTATTTGATTTGGCATAAAGTAACCAAGAGCCTACAATAAAGAGTGAAGCCGAATCGTTAGCAACAACTGAACTTGAGAATTTTGAGTTCTTGCTTGGCATGATTACCTGGTACAGGTTGTTGCATGCAGTCAATATTGTGAGTAAATTTCTTCAAATAAAAAATATGGATATTGATCATGCTATCGACCTCTTGCAAGGACTTGTTTCATTTCTTGAAGAATATAGAGAAAATTGATTTGCTATTGCCATGAATGATGCAATAAAAAAGGTAAACAAAATGAGAATTGAAGCTGTATTTCGAGAAAAACGTATAATTCGAAGAAAAAACAATTTGATGAAAGCGGAACTAATGAAATAAAGCAATCGGTTGAATAATCTTTTAGAGAGGAATACTTTATTTTTATAATTGATCAATCTCTATCTTCTATGATGACTCGATTTGAACAATTCAAACAATATGATGATACATTTGAATTTTTGTTCAATTTGAAGAGGTTAAGGGGTGAAACTCTTTCAATTTTGATAAACTCTTGTATGAATCTTGAAAAACAATTGGAACATAATGGGCGTTTAGACATTAATGGAGATGAATTATTTTCGGAAGTACTAGTCTTGCGATGCTATATACCAAGTGAAGCAACGAGAGCAATTGAAGTGCTACAATATTTAAAGACAATAAATGTTTGTTTCCCAGATACTTATATTGTTTATAAAATCTTGTTAACCATACCGGTTACAATTGCATCTGCATAAAGAAGTTTCTCCAAATTGAAATTGATCAAGACGTACTTTCGATCAACTATGTCACAAGAAAGATTGAATGAATTGGCTATATTATCGATAGAGAAATATATGGTTCAACAGTTAAACTATTCAGATTTGATTAATATTTTTGCCTCTAAAACAGCGGGACGAATGATATTTAATTGATTGTTTGTTGGTTATGTTACTTTATAATATATCTTTTGTTTTTTTATTTGTTTGTTGTTTTACTGTTCAATGTTAAGTTAGCAATATGTTGCATTTACGTTGTTTTCGGGGGCCGAACTTTGGGAGTTTGCCTCAGGCCTAGAAAATCACAGGACCGGCTTTGCGTTGATATAATGGTAGTTTTGCGCGATTGGTAAGGTGGTGGTGGTGCAGTGATCATGGGTGGGGATGGGATCAAGGGTGTTTGTAACCAATTATTTGGTTGATTGTGACCAATAAATAAGTTAATTTGTGACCTAAAAATGTGATTATGACTCACAATTTATTAAGTTGTAATCGAGAAATTACTTGAGATAGATTAATTTGATAATTTGTGACCAATGAATAAATTGCGACTGATAAATTTTTGATTTGTGACGGAGAAATATTTGTGACCCGTGACCCAAAAATAATTGTGACCAATTAATTCGATAAGTGATCAAAATTGTATAGAATTGTGACCTTAATATACTTTTAATTGATTATTTCATAAATAAAATGAAATTAATATATGATTTTTGAAGTTTTAAACTTTATTTCTTAGTTTTTATATGAGTCATATTTAGGGTGTGTTTGTCTCCTATTATTGAGAAAAAAAGGGTAATTAGCAGAAATGGTCCCCAACGTTTACATTCTTTGCTAAAATGGTCCATATCGTTTTAAAATTGACATTGGTACCCTTATTTCAAACGTTTTTTGCGCAATCGGTCCTTCCATCCATGAACCGTTGAATCATCCGTTAGAAACTTATTGTACTTTGCAAAAATGGTCACTATGGAATTTGTCAATAATATTTAAAAAGGTAAATTAGTCAATTCTCATATTTTTCTCCTCTTATAATTTTCGGTGAATATAATTCTTATGGTTTGATGTAATTTACAAGTTTAGATCCCAACTCAAAATGTTGTTGGCAAATATCATTCTTAACCCTTTAACCATTTAGCACAAATAATCATTAATGAGCTATCTAGTATAAGTCAAAAAGAGACGTCTAACTTGTCTATTCTTTAAATTTTTTCAATTATTTTATTAACGCTTATTATTTTTGCGTGATAAATTTTTTAATATAATTTATATTTTTTTATTAGAATATTTTTACATAGTATGACGTCAAAAATTTTCGGGTCATTATACAAAATATAATAAATTAATATTTAATAAGGTTCAAGTTCTAATTATTTTTTTCTTTTTAATCCACATTTTTATTTTATTAATTTGTTCCAATAAAAAAAATAATTCAAATTTGAATTTTATTCAATGTTAATTTATTATATTTTGTGTAATGATCTAAATTTTTTCGACGTCATAACCATATAAAAATATTCTAATAAAATAATATAAATTATAATAAAAAAATTGTTGCACAAAAATAATAAACGTAAATGAAATAATTTTTTTTTAAAGAATAGACGAGTTAGAAGTCTTTTTTGAGACGTTCGTTTAATTATTTTCGATATTCGTTTGGACTATTCGATATGTCACGATATAATTCTCGAAACGAGTTTCAATATGGCGTAGGGGATTTGTGGATTTGGCTAACGTACATCATCAAAGAATTTTTAAAGCTAGCATGTTATCGAAATTCTCGAAATACTAGTTTGAAACGGTCTGTTTTGACATATTGTAACTTTTGTTAAGATTGACTGTTTTGCGCGCCGTTAAAGATACGAGAAATTAGACAATGAGCACTTTGAAATATTATTAAAATATAATATTTCGACTTCGTTTGACATCCTGTAATAATATCGAAAATTAACATAAAAATCAAGAAAATCATTTATATGTGATAAATGGACAAGCGTAGGGGTACGTGGGTATAAAGGGCAAAAGTGGTGGGCGTGTAGGGGAAAACCAAGAGAGTCTATATGTACAAAAAAAAAAAACACAGAAAGCATACAAAATACATCAATGATTATTTGTGCTAAATGGTTAAAAGGTTAAGAATGATATTTGTCGACAACATTTTAAGTTGTGATCTAAACTTGTAAATTACATCAAACCATAAGAATTATATTCACCGAAAATTATAAGAGGAAAAAATATGAGAATTGACTAATTTACTCTTTTAAATATTATTGACAAATTCCATAGGAACCATTTCTGCTAATTATCATAAGCTTCCAATGGATGATTTAACGGTTCATGGATGGAAGAACCAATTGCACAAGAAACATTTGAAATAAGGGTACAAATGCCAATTTTAAAACGATAGGGACCATTTTAGCAAAGAATATAAACGTTGTGGACCATTTTTGCTAATTATCCAAGAGAAAAATAGAGTAATGAACAATATTTTTTGTAGAATGTGTGGTTGAAAAGTAAAGTAATTTTATTGATTTGTATGTAAAATATTTTATTGGGTGAATATGTGATGGAGAATCTTACTATAGCAAACAATTTTTTAAAATAATGGTTAACAAAAAGGGGCTTCATCTCTTAGATATGAAATTTTATTTTTTCATTATTACTTTCAAAAGATCTCCTCAATGATTTTTCTAAGGCTCTCCAAGTTGCTTGAATTGTCTCTAATATGCATGTTTAGCTTAGACAAGTTGGACAACAATTATTGTCGAAAAAAGAGTTTTGAATAGTAATTTTTAGAAGAACGTGTGGTTAAAAAGTTTCAAATTTTTTTTTAATATACGTGTAAAATATTTTATTGTGTGAATATGTGGTTGAAAATGATCTTATAACAAACCATAAAATAAATTAATTGTTGTCTAGCAAGCACTTAGTAACATTAGATACAAGTTATAAATAATGAGTTAAAGTAATAATAATATGTTTCACATGGAAATCGAGTATCGCTAACAAGATTCAGACGATTGTGTAAAGAACAACAACCTCTCAAGACAAAGTCCTAAAAAGGGGTACTTTATTTATGAAAATTACAATTTGTAAGAAGCGAAATGCCTCCAAGTGGCACCAACACACTGAATTTTCAAAGTAATTGAAAGTTAACAAGAAGAAAGAAACGAAATTACATAATTCTCTGTTTGATAGTCATTTAATCTTTTTTTTCTATGTTCTCTTTTCTTTTTTATATTCATTTGACAGTTTTTCTTGTAGAATCGTTTGAAAATTACTTATCGCCATGTAACTATTCACTTTCTCTATAATGGATGACTTTTCAAAAGAACTACCATTTTTAAATGTTGCGATTACTCCCATCATTTAACTGCTTACAACTGAGATTCTTGGATTGTGGAATGAACTGTTTCAATAACTGTTGCTTTAAATAACAACAAGACACTATACTCGCCCAGATCTTGGGCGTCGTAGGTTTGAGCGATAATGGGCCTTTACTACATAACTTCGTCATGGGTTTTTACATGGTCTTGTTTGGACCCATCTTTTGAATTTTCTAATTGAGTTTCATTCTTTGGACCATTTAATTGGACCTCATTTTTGTATGTTTACATAATATTTACAGGAAAACATCTTCTAAATACTATTCACGGATAAACCCAAGCAAAAATATAACTCGACTCGTCTAATGATGACATCATGATGAATTTATTATTATTATTATTATTTTCGTGCGGCGTTGCTTAATGGGGAATTATCAAGTAGCCAAATGTTATTAATGTAGAGAGAGAGAGAGAGAGCAAAACATGTGCACACAATAATAAAATATTAAAGATAACTCCTTCGTCCTGCTTTTAAAGGCCGGTGGAGCAAAATTGGCCTCCATCGCTCCGTCTCAGTATGTTGAGCTTACTATTCGACATGTTTGTTGCAAGATTTTTGACGATTTTAAGTTCACACCATCGACTGAAATAGTTTTGTAAATTTCAACATTCACGTGTATGATATTGTTGGTTAGTTTCGCGTGATGCTCGAACTCTCATGCTAATGCACAGGCTAAGTTCTCATACTTGAAAAAAAAGGAATATCTCCTATAATTCGTATTATATTAAGAGTGTGTTTGATACACCACTTTTTCCTAGAAAATGGAAAACATTTTCCATTTCCACCATTTTTCTCCTGTTTGATGACACACTTTTTCCATGGAATTGTTTTTCTTCCGACACACTCACGCGCTGGTTTTCTCACTTTTCATTGAATTTGTTTTCTTTGGGTTTTGTTGGTTTTTTATTTTCCAGCTTTCCTTCTTCTTCTTCTTCTTTTTTTTTTTTTTTTTTTTTTGTTTTGCAATTATAAAAAATTCTAAACACAATGGTAAAAAAATTATCAATTTTATTGACAAATTCCATGTAAAATAAAACCAAACGAATGGTATTTGGTATAATAATTTTAAATTTTTTTTTTTTTTTTTTTGCAATTGGAACAAATTTTAGACCCAATGGTAGAAAAAAATTATGACTTTAATGGACAATGTTCATGAAAAACAAAGTCAAACGGATACCAAATTTTTAATATTTTTCAGGTGGAAAATTATACCAATCAAACACAATTAATTACAATTTCCAGTAAAACGAATTCTAGGCAATTCAATTCCCAATAAAACATTTTCTTTCTACCAATTTTCTACATTTGCAATCAAACGGACCCTAAATAAGACTTATGAACTCTCCCACTTCGTTGCAATATATTTTTTGTTTAATTTGTACAGAATATAATTTTTTTTTCGGTTTAATTAAACAAATTTTTATTTTATAAAGTATTAAAATGATATTAATATTTCAAAGTAGGGGCATATTAACAAAATTTTAAGTAGAGTCATATCTAGAGTGTGTTTGGTATGGATTTTTGGGAGAAGAATTGATTTTTGAATAGTGATATGATGAGAAATGTGTGGTTGAAAAAGAAGAAAAAAGTATTGATGTGATGGAAAATATTATTTTATTGAAAAATGTGTGGTTGAAAATGAGAATTGATTTACTGTAGAAAATGAGAATCTGTACCAAACAGGCTCCTAATCTAAGTTTACTTGTCAGTCAATAATTTATTTACTTGTCGACTCTCACCAACAAAGCATAGTTCGATATGACCTCTTTTCAAAAGTGATTTCAAGTAAATTCAATATCTTATTCAATTAACTAAACTTTACAATTTGAAATTAAAAAAAACACGTGAGGCTACTTTACAATTTAATTGAATAATCAAATTGAAACAAAAGCAAATTTTCGAGAATACAAAATACATAAATTTCGAAGACTGACTCACAACTTCAATATAAGTCAACTCGTGCTTAGTGACTAATAATTTTAGTAATCTTTAAAAGTATGTTTGGTAAGTGTCAAACTACTTTTTATTCACGTATTTTATGGAATTTCCAAGTGTCGTCCATGTATACTTTATAAATGCTAAAAATTAAACAACTTTCTATTTATATTTTAATGGAAGCAAAAGTACTACCCTCTTAGGATTAAAAGTTCATTATATATTTATTGACCGACTTTGAATAATTATATGTAATTAATTTATAGCCACGTGGTCCCCATTTAGTTTTTAACTAAAAAAATGAAAAAAAATTAAGACAAGGTCAATTTTATGCTAATATTAGCTAAATCAAACAATTCATATTGTGTTAAATGAAAGGGAACAATACATAAATCCTACATATTAAAATCACGTTTCAAAATTAACAAACTTGTTAAATTCTTTCAAAATTCAAGTGTTAATTTCAATTAAATATATATAATATATAATTAATCATCCCCACCCTAGCCATCAAAAATTTTCAGAAGTTCAAATCTGAAAATCACACCATTATTCCTGACTCACCCCACACGGCCACCCCTACCCCTACCCCTACCCCCACCCCAACCCCAACCCCAACCCCAACCCCACCCCACCCCACCCCACTTTCCAAAAAAAATTCCAGAAATTAAAAACTGCAAATCATACCCCAAATTCACGGATTCACCTACCCCACCAATATCTCGCAAAAAAATTTCAAAAATTAAAAATATCAAGTCACGTGTCATCTGTGACTAATTGTGACCAAATTTGTATTCAATGTGATTGTCTGTGACCAATTCAATCTTAATTGTGACGGTATGTGATCAAGTCACAATTAACACAAAATTGGTCACAACGAGTCATAATCGGTCACAATTCACACAGAATTGGTCACAACCAGTCACAACTCCTTTTTTCTCCATATTTGCATCATACTTAGCCTTCTTTTGATGATATTATCACCTATTTGAGGGCTAAGAAACATCACACTGCAAGCGAAAGATTATCACTTCTACTTTTAAGCATCTCTCCGGGTTGATGAGAAAGCAAATTCGAAAGAAAACAAATAAGACAGCAAGAATACATTCCCTAATAAGGTCCTAGGAAGTTCGTGAGTCCTGCCTGATAGACATTAGACCAGCATCTACAATAAGCGACTTATATGTCATGGAAACAGCCGAAGAGAAATAAATTGCTTCTGTTATACACCTTCATTTTGATTATAAACATAACTATATCAAACATTGCCCCCCTTCATTTCCCTGTTGCATTTTATTATTGCTTTTGGCTGCACATAGTCTGTTCCTAAGTGTAGGATAGGATCATCCACTTCTTTGCTCATAATTATCTAGATAATTATCAAATAAGAATTGATCTGCAAGGAAATTTCTCAGCACAATGAGAAGGGAGAAATCTGACTTGGAAAAATTACTGTAAGTTTCAGCCTGGACAAAAAATCCACATCATCTTGCCATCAAACAAACAAATTGATCAAATTTTTCTTCGTTAAAAATAATGAAAATATTCCAATCTACAAACATGATGCCATCATCCCCATCAAAATCAGGTGATTAAGAAATTTTTACAAAAATCAAGCATTAAAAGCTAAAACAATTTCTTTCCCTATTTGCAAAGTAGAAAGGGGAATGGAATCATAGTGGAACCATTTAAATAATTCGCTGTCATGTTCCACTGCAACAACTCTGATTGGGGCCAAAGCTTCACATTCTACTCTTAATGAGTTGCTGTGTTAGCACCACCACTAGCTCAGCCACTCCAAATTCTCCCATTTTCAAATTCAAAAGTAACAGAAAATGCTCCAATAAATCTCCACGAATTGCAAGCCATTGTTAGAAGAAAAAACAGTTAAAGAAGCCTGTCGAAGTCAACGCAGAAGTTCAGGAACCGATCATTTTTCGATGAAGTAAAGCAGGATAGATCGGTGAAGTAATCTCTGGTGAAAAGGCCCAAGTCATCACCAGTTCGAGTTAGGTCCGGAAGGGAGGGTCTGATAGCTGTAGTTTTCGTCGTTGCTTCTACAAGCAGCGACGTCTCAAGCATCTTTGCCGCAGTCGGTATGTTGTTTCCTTCTGCGGTCAATGATACTTTGCCGCACCGAAAAGGGAGATGGTTGGATGGGTGGTGGTAGAGAGGGCGATAATGAAAGAGAGAGGATAGAGAGAAGAAAGAGGTGAGAAAATATTTAGGGTTTGCATTTGGGAATGAAATGGGGTGCAATGGGTGGTGGGTACGGAGATGAAGTTTAATTAGATTTTTATTAATTATACTTATTAAAATCTAATTACCACATGATTTTTGAAATAAAAATTAATCCCCTTTATTTTTGAAAATCAATCTTTAGATGTAGGTTTCTAGGTAATTTTCCCTAAAGGAAATAGGGAAAATTAGCTCAAACCCTACTTATAAACTATACAATTCAAAATTCAGGTTTAAAATTTTTTAATACAAAAATCAGGTGATAATTTAATTTTTTAATACTATAATATTAAAATCCTAACTTCATCACTTCCGTCTCCCTCACTCTCTCTCATCTTCACCTTTTCTCTCTCTCTTCCTCTCTGTCGTCTCCTTCTAAGACCGCCATCACCATCTCGTAAGGCCGCCTTCGCCATCGCCATCATTCGTCTTCTTCCCCTCGCATCTCCCTCTCTCCTCTTGTCTTTCCCTCTCTTTTCTTTGTCATCTCTCTATGAATGACGCGACCGGCAGCGCTGCGCAATGGCAGCTCAACGCCGATGCAGTGGCGGTCCTTTTGCTGCGCCAATGGTGTGTTTGTTGAGGTGGATCTGTCGGTGGGGTGGTGTGTTTTTTTGTGGTGGCGGCGGCGGCGGAGGCTGTGGATGTGGTTTTGTAGTGAAAATGGTGATTTTGTTGGTGGTTTTGTTCGCGACGGAGGCAGCGACCGAAAGTTCTAGTGCGGATCGGTGGAGCTCTTATCCTTGAGATTCTCTGCCAGTGGAGTTTATTTAATTTTTGAAATTAAACAAGCTCATCCACTTTCTGGAAACAGCATCAAGGACGAGATGGTGATGGTTGTGGGTGTAAGGATGATTGGATTGATGTGGTGGTGGTGGAGGTGTAGTCGGCGCCGTCGTAGAGCAAGAAGGCTGCAACCGAAGTTGGTGGTGTCGGCTATCCTTTTCTGTTCTATGACCAGATCGGGATTTGACTATCGGGTAGTTTGTTGTGACCGTTTGTGACTCGTTTGTGACCAATTATGACCGATTGTGACTTGATATTCTAGAAATTTTTTGGAAATTGGGAATGGGTGGATGGGGTGGGTAGGTTGATTAGAGCATGCGTTGGAGTGGTTATTGGAGCAGTTTGCCAGAGGGATCGTGAATAGCCGCCAGAGAGAGCGTCAGGGTGATCATCGAAAAAGTCACCGGATTCACCGGATCGGCTGTCGGAACTGTTACCGGAGCGGACGCCGGAGAGATCGTCGGAACTGTCGCCGGAGTATATGGCTGCCTCCGATAGAGAGAAGGGATAAGAAGAGGATAGAGAGTAGAGAGAGAATGATTTGGATTTGAAATTTAATAAATTGGGGTAATTGTATTATATTATAATTAAAAATATTTAATTAATTGATTTAACACCTGATTTTTGAAAATATTTTTGAAATTTGTTATTTTTGAAATGTAATTCTTATATATAAGATTGGGAAATTATAAAAAATTAGATGTTTAAAGATCGATTTTTAAAAATCAGGCCTACAATTTATTTATTCAAAAATCAGGTATTTTATTTTAAATATTAAACACTTAATCTATTCAAACCCTAAACTAATTCATTTATCTCCCAATCTACCGTCGGCTTCTCTCTCACCCGCCGCCTCCACCGCCACTGTCAGCTTCTCCTCCCTTCTTCCTTCCCCTCCCACTACAGCAGTTTCGCGACGCTGCTGCAGTTGCTGCTGCAGTGGGGGGGGGGGGGAGGGAGAAGGGCAGTAGTGTTGGTCGTGGGTGGAGGGAGAAGCTGTTGCTGCAGGAACGGCGTCGCGACGCTGCCGGGTCGGAATGAGGGTTCAGGTACTTTGATGTTTGTGTTGTAGATCTGGAGGTTGGGGAGGGTCTGGATGGGTTTTTGTGTGGTGGTCGTGGTGATGGTGTTTGTGTGGTAGATCTGGCGGTTGGGGAGGGTTTGGATGGGTTTTTGTGTGGTGGTGATGGTGTTTGTGTGGTGTTGCAGCAGGTGTTTGTGGCGGCGGCGACGACAGCGATGTGATAGTCGTGGCTTTGTTTCCGGCGGCAATGGTGGTGCGTTTGTATTGTTGGTGACGGTGGTGCATTTGTGTGGTAGTGGCGGGGGTTGTGTTGTTGTGGTGGTGGTGGTGTTGCGACTACAGTGGCCGGGTGAGGGTGGTCGCAAGTTGCCTAGTGGCCGTGGCAGTAGTGTTGGTGGCGGTGGCATGTGACCACTATCTGGTGTATGTGCCTAATTATTTGCTCATATGTGACCAAGTATGGGTGGTGGATTAGATCGGGGTGGGTGTTTCAGTATATGTGACCAACTATTTGGTTCAACTTGAAAATATGTAACCGATCGATAAAATGTGACCTACAATTTTTTTTGATTTGTAACCAATAAAATAAACTATGACATATAAAATTTTTGATTTGTGACCTCGAAAAAACATGTGACCAAATTAATCTGGAAATCTGTGACTGTGTGACATATAAATTTTGATATGTAACCAACTAATTTTGAAATCTGTGACCAACGAATTAATTGTGACTTACAAAATTTTTGAGCTGTGACCGTAAATTGTAAATCTGTGACCAGAATGGTCACCGGAGTAATTGTCAGAATCGGAGCAGTCGCCAGAACGGTCATCGGAACAGTCGTTGGAGAAGAGTGGTGGCCGGAATGATCGCCGGAATAGTCACCGGAGCGGTATGGGTGCTGCATATGGGATGAATTAATTATATTATATTAGAATTAAATATTTAATAATAAATTGATTTAATAATTTATTATTTCATAAATAAAAATTAAAAAAAACCTGATTTTTGAATTTTCAAACTATAAACCTGATTTTTGAATTGGTGTAAAGTAAACACCTTATTTATAAATTTTTTCCTATAAGATTTATGTAGGGGAAAATTACATATTTAAGAAAATAAGTTTAGCCTATTTCAAAAATAAGAAAACAAGTTTGAAATTTTCAAAATCAGATTTTTATTTTATTTATGAAATAATAAATTATTAAATTAATTTATTATTAAATATTTAATTCTAATATAATATAATTAACCCATCACACATTCATTACCCCTACCGCTTCGATGACCATTCCGATCACCGCTCTACTTCGGCGAACTTTCCGACGACCGTTCTGGCAACTTCTCGACGACTTTTCCTACTAATTTTCACGACTTTTTCTATTCGGACAATTATTTATATTATTAATTTAATATTTATTTATTTTATTAATTAAATATAATGATGTTACAATTATACAATTAATGATCACATATACATAATTAATTGATCATAGATTATTTTTGAGGTCACAAATCAAAAAAAATTATAGGTCACGATTTTTTATTGGTAAAAGATCAAAATTTTTGTAGGTCACGTATTATTTCGAGGTCACATATTATTTTATTGGTCACGGATCAAAAAATTACAGGTCACAGTTATCTATCAGTCACATATTTTCAAATTTATTGATCACAAATTAATTTTTAGTCACAATTTTAAGGTCACAGTTAGATTTTTTTTGTGACCACCCCCAATTTCTGTGACCACCACTGTCACAGATTAATTTTTAGTCACAATTTTAAGGTCACCACCACCGAATTTTGTGACCACTCCCGTGACCACCACCGACTTCTGTGACCACTCCCGTGACTGCCACTGATAACTGTGACCACTCCCGTGACCACCACCTCATGAGTCATCACTGCCACTGGCAACATCGAGCCACCACCACAACAATACACCAACTCAGATTCGGCCACACCCACCACACACAAAACAATACACCAACTTAACATAACGTCCATCAACCGTCATCACCACAAAACCGCTCCCAACCACCGCTAAACCCCCCACAACCACCAACCAAATACCAAAAATCATATCCAAGCGCCATTGGCCAATCAACCACCTGCAACATCTCCTCAGTTCATTATAGCCCCATTGGCCGCCGACAAACTACAATTCCCATATTCACTCCGGCCACCGTCTTTGCCGGCCCCTACTTCCAAACTCCGCCACCACATTCAGCGCCCATAACAGCCCCTACTATCACCAATCACTCCGCCCATACGCCACCGACAACCCCGTCCACCAAACGGGACTCTTCCATTGCGGCGCTCACGGGGAAAAGGGTAGGGGAGATAGACTCTGGCGACGGTGCTATTTTCAGTGTACCGGTGGAGCTGAGGGTGAGGCGTCGGTGGGGGTTCCGACGCCGGATGAGGGGGTGGGTGCGGCGCCGGTGGGAAGGTAGAGAGATCGATGATAGAGAGGGAGATAGAGAGAAGAGAGAAGAGAGAAGACGGATTGAGAGATGGAATGAATTCTAGGGTTTGGTTTGGGATGAAAGTTTTATAATTAATATTTAATTAAATATGAAATATCTGATTTTTGTAAAGTTAAACTTGTGATCTGATTTTGAAATATGATTTTTGAAATGAAGTGTTTTGTGTAATTTCCTCTTTAGGTATTGTTCCCAGGGAGATATGGGCTCTGGCCCGATCCACTAGCCCAATTGAAAGCCTTTTTAGACATTACGTAAAGAGACCCAGCAAAAATAAAATTATAAAATTGGCAGAAAAGGCGATCCTTTCTTCTTCCCCAAATATACCACGCCCCCCTCAGGGATTGCCTATTTTGTGCTCTTTTGGCGAAGGAGTCCTAACTGAGTCGACTTGTTGGGTTGCATCACCACCATTGCCGGCGTTTTTATTACCTAGGAGTCCTAACTGAGTCGACTTGTTGAGTTGCATCACCACCATTGCCGGCGTTTTTATTACCTAATTTCAATATAGTCGATACTCTTCTTTTCAATTTCCCTATTTTTCTATGAAATCGGAGGATTATATGCACGACGCGAACGAATTGACGTCGGCGGAGGAAGATGACTATTACAGTGGCGGCGATGACGATATTGACTATGGAGATGCCCAAGAAGACTACAACTATGAGTATGGCTATGGCAATGATGATGATGATGATGATGATGATGATGATGATGATAATGGTGATTATGACTTCATGCACAATGACTCTGATGCCGATGAAGTTTCCGCTAGTCGCGCACAGGTTTGAATGTGAATTCTAGCAATTATTAACACGCGTTATCTTGTGGCGGGCTGTGTAATTTCTCGAATTGATTGATAAGAGTAATTGATGAATTAAATTTGATAGATAAGAGCCTAACTGTATGTACTGGCTCTCAATTTCTGCCGTAAATTGAAATTGTTGGGAATCTGGTGCTGTGTTTTCAGAGTGACGGCTTAAATACTCTTTTGAGAAATTTTAAAAATATAAAAAGGATTAAAAGACGATTAACACAAAAGAACACATGAACTCATGGAGAACTCCAAAAATTGGAGAAAAGCCTTCAAGTACTCCCAAGACTCCTCTTTTCTCTCTTTTCTCCCTTGTATTGGAATCTAATTTGTTTCACACACCTTTTTGAATTGCCTAGGAACTCCTTTTATAGCCATCTTGCACCTATCTATTTAACTTGTATTCTACATGGGACAAAGCCAATCTACATAAGGATGCATTTAATTTTCACATTTAGATGATAAATAAATGAGAGAGCTTTTGCATGACTTTTATGATATAAATCTAAATTCAGAATTATGAAGATCAATTCTATTTGAACTTTTTGATTTAGGATTTTTGCCTCTCATCTGAAATAAGTGACTTATATGAGCAAGAAAATTCATTTGTTTGCTTTCTCTATTTGTATTCTGCTGGAATTATGTATTACTGTGTATGTTTCAGAAGAATTATACCGTCTTGAAGGAAGAAGACATACGGAAAATTCAAGGGGAAGATATTATGAGAATATCTAATGTTCTCTCCATTTCAAGAGAAGCAGCATGCATACTATTGCGCCGCTATAATTGGTAATTTATTTTCTTTATGACTTTTTAACATAGTGGATTGGTAATATATTTCATGACACTTTGGTTCTGGAGTCTGGTTGAGATAATTTCTTTCAAGCAACTTGTACATGTACTTTAGTCTGTGACATGTAAAGTATTGTTTACAGTATTTCATGGGACAATATCTGCTACTAATTTATTATACAGGAATGTGAATGATGTGCATGAACAATGGTTTGCTGATGAAGGACGAGTCCGTAAATCTGTTGGTTTATTTGAGAAGCCAGTGGTTCAATTTTTGAATGCCAAGGAAGTAAGTATCAGTTTCTTGACATTGCATGGTGAATAATCTTGTTTCCTTTGTATCACGCTTGCTCGCATGCATTCCCATTCGTGTTTAAAATCTTTCCTGGTAGGTGACTTGTGGGATCTGTTTTGACAACTACTCTCATGAGCTGGTACATTCTGCAGCCTGTGGCCATACTTTCTGTGACTCATGCTGGAAAGGTTTGTCTACATTCTTCTTCACCTGCACAACGCTTCAATATAGAGCTACACAACTACGCACTTAGACTTGTGTTTTAAATGAAATCAGTTTTGGCTTTTATTATAATTCCTTTATATACCCGTGGTACTTATGTTAATGAATTTTGTTGAGTTTTGGTGGATCTGTGTCAGCATTTATTCATACTGCCAAAATGTCTATTGCATGGAACCTCAAGTAACTGGAGTATATCATTATAAGACTTGTGAATACTCCATCCCCACCACCAAACAGGTTCCATGGCTGCTATAGCTATATATACTTTGATAAATGTTGACATCAAGGTTCTCCTTGAGAAGATGATCTCTGAGATTGAAGAATTAAACAATTTAGTTAGTTTATCTGATAGCTTTGGTGAATTGCTTGACTTGTTACGATAGCCTACTTTAACTCATAACTCAAAATTTGTGTGTTTCTGAATTTCACTTCCCATGAAATTACGAATAAGATAACCGAAAGCGTCTCGTTTCAGCCACAAGCAATGTTCGCTCCTAATTTTTAGAAACTACATTAGTAGCCCTTTAGTTTTAGGATGGATTGCTTGTTCATCTTTTGATAGTAGTGATGAAAGATATATGAGAATTTGTCATTTCTAGTTAACAGAGATTTTTTGAAAACATTAGTTTAACCAACATCAGTGCTATATTTCAACATGTTCTGTATATCTAAAGATACCGTATCCAATGACTGATATCAATATGATGAATTTTAGTCAAATAACTTTATGCTTCAATTGAACCAAAAATAAATTCATATTTTTGGGAAATTGTATATACTGCCTTAAATTTTGCCATGTCAGAGAAAAAAAAGCCAAATCGACATGATAACAACATGGTCAGAATAAGAAATTAGTTTATCGAAGTTCATAGTTGATAGGAGATGTAAGTAATCCCTCGAATTTATAGATTTTGATATTTCCTTAGCTTAGTAAAAACAAATATTGAATTTTGGTGGTTGACCATGGCAGATGATGATTGGAGGGCTATGTCTAGAATAATGTCTCTTATGATGGTTTTACGTTTGTGATTGTGTTGGCACTTTCGTTGTAATATCGGGACTGATTCTCACCTTTTATTTGGATGGAGAAGTGGAGGCTTTTGTGATGAATGTGTTGGTCATGAAGGATTTATTGGATGTTTTCTGGTAGGAGTATGAGGTGTTCTTAAGAATCATGAAACTTTCAAAATGCAATATTTCTATTTCGAACACGCTTGAGGTCACACTAATATCAGGCATTTGGATATATAGTTGACTCTCTTTTAGTTGTGTCTGGACCAATGATAGGAAAGTCTTTACAGGAATCTATATTTGACTGTTTTACAACGGACTTGCCTTGGAGCCGTCTGCTATGGTGAATGAGGTACTCACCATTCACAATGGAAGTCACAGTTGGGATACTATCTTTAAGAGGGGTCTGCAGGATTGAGAATTAGATGATTATGCGTTGTTTTTGACCTCTTTGCATGAGGCGCACATTCAGTTTGGAGAAGGTGATCGTAGCAGGTGGAGGTTGGCACCGAATGGTCTATTCTCAGTTCGCTCTTACTTTAGATCCTTATTAGAACCTGCTCAGAGCTCATTCCCATGGAAGAATGTGTGGCAATGTAAATTGCCCCCTCTGGTGGCTTTTTTATTGTGGACGGTTGTGAGGGGGCAAGCGTTAACGGTGGATAATCTTCGAAGAAGAGGTTTTTGTATTACCGAGTGGTGTTATATGTGTAAGAAGGATGGGGAGACAATTGATCACTTGTTCATTCATTGCGATGGTGTTCGGTGGCTTTGGAACACCATCCTAGCTTCCCAACAGTTGGATTGGGTGATGCCTAGACGAGTTGAAGATGTGTTGCTGGCATGGAGGAGGAAACTTCGCGACAAGGAGAGTAGGATTGTATGGAATCTTATTCCGGGATGCATTGTATGGTGCGTATGGAGGGAAATGAACAGTCACTGTTTTGAAGACAAGACTAGAACAAAAGAGCAGTTCAGAGAATTATTTTATCTAACCTTGTTTAGTTGGTTTAATACTGTAGCTCCTAATCATGTAGATAGGCTGTCTAATTTCATGTCGTTTATGTGTTGTCTAAATTGATAATACATTCCCCTTGTATTATCCTTTGATGAATAAAATTTTCTGATTACTTATCAAAAAAAAAAAAAAAAGACTGTTTTACAACGGACTCACTGAAGGCATGTGGAATACTTTAAACAATGTCTTTTTATTTATTTATTTGAAGTACGTTAATAATCTGATAAAGGCAGAAATGAAATGAGTAGAAGTAATACATTTATCAGTCAAGATGGTAGGTGAGTAGCTCACACCAGTATAGTAAAAAAAGTTTGTACATTTGATAAGAAGCATCTACCTGCCACCGAGGAGTGTCAGTGTTTTAAGCATTAGAACTGCCAGTTGGCTTGTCTGTTTTTGGGTCCATATACACTGCCAACACGCAAATCTACTTTAAAATGGAAAAGGATGAACTGACTACTGATAACAGAAACTAAAAGGATAAAAAATACCCCAGAGAAACTAACCTTTTAATGAAATAGAGGAGATGGGTTTTGGTGATGATGTCTTTAAGATTTATCCACGCGAAAAGAGGAGAAGCCTCGTATTTGGAACAAGACACAACGGCATAGCTCAGGTCAGGATAAGGCAGTGAAAAGATAAAACCATTGTAAAAGCATGCTACTGAAAAATGTTTTCATAACCATTCAAAAGGTATAAAAGACCCTTTAGTAACCTCTAAATTATGTTGGAAATGTGTAAATCGGTATTTATTGCTTGATGTGAATGGACACTTATGCTAACGTCTAACATAAGCTAAAAGATACGTTTTTATACCACACCGCAAAAGACCCAAAAATTGTTCATCTTCCTCAAAGAATTCAAAGAACCAAATAAATATTAATAAGCAATATTGTTTAATCTATGTTTCTTAAAAGTGTCTGTTTTGTACTTTTCTGGAAAATCATGCTTCAGTCAGTTTAAGTATTTCTTAGGTACATCGATAAGGATGACTGTTTTCTTTGTGTTGTAGACTATGTTCTAAAATTTTGAGATATCTATTTTCTTGTTGACTACATGTGGGAGCTGAAAATGTAATTTACACAGCTTGTGTTACATTTTTACTCTTATTTTTCGTTGCCATATTCCATGTCTCAGGGAGCTGAGTATAACTTTTTCTGCTGGTTCTTGTAGCTTACGTTAGCACATCCATCAATGATGGCCCTGGATGCTTGACGCTGAGGTGTCCTAGTCCATCTTGTGGTGCTGCTATTGGCCAAGATATGATTGATATGTTGGCATCTGATGAAGATAAGGAGAAGTATCGTCATTACCTTCTGAGATCTTTTGTTGAAGACAGCCGAAAGGTGGGTAGAGTTTTTCCAAATCCTCCATTCTAGTTGTCAGAAACTTTTTAGTTAATTTTAGGTAATATAATTCTGTACATAATAAAGGTAAAACAAGATTGTGCACTCTTTTTGGTTATTGAATTTGACTTAAAAATTCACCGGTAGGTACTTCATGAATTGACCCTTTGATTTTACTGTATAAAATGACTTTGACTCAGCAAGCTTTCCTGCCATTGTCTGATTTTATACACGCATGATTACGTGTATGCATTCAGAGGTGTGTACATAGGAGTTTTAGGATATTTCATATTCAATGTGAGCTTCAGAGATCCAACTTATTTAAAGAAAATTGGTTCTTTAGTGAGCACACTAACCAATCTTTGCTTCAAGAATCAAGAACGTGTATGAACTAGTATCTTCACTTCCAGATGCTATAACTTTGTAGGATCTGTCATCACAGCTTGAAGATTGTACAATTATTCTAATGTGGCTTGTTTTCCTCGGTCATTTCTTAGTCTGCACTAACTTGAGTGACTGATTAATTTTGTTGCATGCTCATTGACAGACAAAGTGGTGTCCTGCCCCCGGTTGTGATTATGCGATTAAATATGTTGTTGGGAGTGGAAACTATGATGTCACTTGCAGCTGTTCGTATAGCTTCTGTTGGAATGTAAGTTGGGCTGTATGAAATTGCCCTCTTGTTTTTTGTTGATGTAACTTCCTTGTGTTGAGTATTATGAGCTAGTTTATCAGTGTACAGAGGAAGCTCATCGTCCGGTGGACTGTGAAACAGTGGCCAAGTGGATTTTGAAGAACAGTGCCGAGTCAGAAAACATGAATTGGTAGAGTATTTTCTTAGGCAGATGAATTGTTTTAAATGATTTAATCATATTTTGTAATATGTTTTGAAGGTTTCCCTCATATCTTCTGTCGGCGAAGCCAATTTAAAGCGAAATCGGATCATGACGTCACATAAATAACGTTGCTGTTACATTGTTGAAATTTAGCAAATCCTCAATGTGTGTTCACCTTAAGATTTTCCATTTCTGAACTTCCAACTTCTGGGTCATCTGAACAACTTTTGGCTTCACCTGTTGCTTATTAGTTTAAATAGTGAAATTTCGAGTTCCACTTAGGTATTGTTTCTGTATAAAGTGTGAAAATGCTAGGTGCATTATTTCAACTAAGGCAAATTATACATACTTCTGATCATTAGGATGTAGATAGTATTTTTGAAGCATCAAATACTGATTTATTTTTTCAAGTGAATGGATAATTTTACAAAATGTTGGGCAATCAAGTGTCTTACTGCTGCACCATACTCATATTGATTTTGTCATTTTTAGGATATTGGCCAATTCCAAACCTTGTCCCAAGTGCAAGCGTCCAATTGAAAAGAACCAAGGTTGTATGCACATGACTTGCACTCCACCCTGCAAATTTGAATTTTGCTGGTAAAACTTCTGTACTTTGTATTATCAAATCAAGCTTCTGTAATGAAACAAATTTCTTTCTTCTAACCTTTGTGGTTTTGCTGAATCTCTTCGTGGGATTCTGTCCCCCTGCCAATTCCATGACTTAACGAACTAGGAACTTGTAGATTATATATTCTATAAGTTGTCTTTTCTTTGTTTTGCAGGCTCTGTCTTGGTGCATGGATAGACCATGGTGAGAGAACGGGAGGATTTTATGCATGCAACCGTTATGAGTCTGCAAAGCAAGAGGGAGTGGTATGACATCAGGGGATATATTAATCATTTGTTTAGTGTCTTTATGTAACAAATTATAGTATGACATTCTTTTCCATTGTTTTTGAAAACAATCCTTGCCTATTTACATTTTGACATTGTGTGCTCAGTATGATGACACTGAGAAGAGGAGGGAGATGGCTAAAAACTCTTTGGAAAGATACACTCATTATTACGAGCGGTGGGCTTCCAACCAACTGGTATGCTAATTGATCGCATTGTCTAATTACCGACCGGTTCTCTGCTTGTTGAGGCAACTCTATATCCACTTGCACTGGTTTAGAAGCTTTCTAAATATTACCATGAACTTATATAAATTTTCTATTATACTGTACGGCGAAATCATGAGCACTGCTATTGTTATTACACTACCATAGCAAGCACTTCGCTTCCTCAGTTACTTTTGGTTTCCCCAACCCTACTGTGTGAAGTATTGTATAATCTCTATCTTAATTGTAGAATGGTAGCGTTCCACTGTTTTTTAACCCGATCAGATGCCTTGGCTTTATATGTAATTCAAACTTTCCACCCATCCACGTCTTTCTATTTTGTACATATTGGTACTTCAGCATCCATATATGAGAATTAATATTGGAGTGTGTTTATTTATTATACTTCAAAGCCAAGGACATCCGTTGTTATTTTAATTGACCATGATCATGGTACGCCATCGGCTATGATGTACTTGATGAGACAAGTTCCTGAGAAAGTAAAATGGTGTAAGGTGGTGAACTTAGCTTATCCTTGGAGACAAAGGCATACTTTGTACTGTGCAAAGCATCAATAATGCTCTCATATCTTATTTGTTTTTGTATTATTAAGGTAGAGAAGGTTGTTTAATAGTTTGGGAATCATTCCAGATTCCTAGTTCTACGGAAAGAAATTAACTAAATGTTGGGGTTTTGGTTGGCATAAGAATGAAGATTTTGTAGAGGTTTTCTATACTGTCGAGATTTTGATATATTTGGATGAAAGAAATGATAAATTTTTTTCTGACCAATATCATCATGTCCTCTTTCATTCGTACCTGAATGATTTTTCTCGTGTTTCTGCTCTAAAGCATTGGGTCCATCGTCCATGGTTCTCCCTAATGCTTTGGGATATCATTTTGGCGTAAAATTGAAAATGGAAAGCTTGGTTGCTAGGTTTTAATAATTTTTTTGTTAAATCCTTTTGAGTTGGAAGATATATTATTACCTATGCACTCTCTTCTTACATGAAATCTATTATCAAAAAGTCTTTGGATGAATTGAAAAGAGTGTATATTTTGGTGATTTTAACCTGAAATATTTGTTGGTCCTCTTGAGATCAATTGGAAAGCAGTTTAGATTTTAGTGTATTTCAGGGGGTTAGTAAATTTCCTTAAATTTCCGAAGTCAATCCGACTCTCAGAGATCTTTGTTATGTATGCTCTCTGTTGTGTCGTACTTGTTTTCTCCCATTTAATGCTGATTGATCTTTGTGAGAGCTCTTAATATGAGCCATTGATTGAAATATAGATTGTTGTGAGTGGTCAATCAATTATGAATTTCATTACTGTTTTGTTTTAATCTTCTCTTTTCTTTCGTAACCTGATTTTCTTTTCATTCCGTGCAGTCAAGGCAAAAGGCACTGGCGGATCTACAACAAATGCAAAGTGTTCATGTAAGGATAACTGTGCCGCATTATTTTTAAAGTTCAGTTTTGTTACAGTGTGTCTCCAAGATGATAGTTTAGATGGAAGGGCTATCCATATCTAAGCAGCAAACTGCTTATAACCTTGGTTTACTGTTGGATTACCCAGGGTGAATCTATTTAGATTGCTATTATATTGTCTGTCTTGACAACTTCAAATTTTTTTTTTCTTTTTTTCCCCTTTTTTTGGCTGGCTAAATTCTGGGGTTGTCATATTCACTTGGTCTGTCCCCATGTTAGTAACTATATATTTCAAATGTTATTAGTTATCTTGCATCTTGATATATAATTACTTTCTAAGAATGCATTGGGAACTTTAATAATTTAATACTGATCCTATAGTATATGTAAAAAAATGTGCATTTGTTGGATTTTGAAATTTAAAAGAGTGCGCTATAATGGGTCAGAGTGAGACATGTCAGTATGCTCAGAGCTTTCTTTCACTTCTTTTTTCGCATTTTTGTTTCCTTTTATATTTTTATGGGTTCATTCTTCATTTGCGGACATTGTGGTCTTAATATGTTTCCTGTCAATTAGTTAACCTATGAAACCTTGTATTGAAAAGCAAGTGTATTTTGTTGTTAAACTTTTTTTATCTTCAGTTATTTATATGATTTTTGGGGATTGCTGGATCATAACTCACTGTTCTGTGAAGGGATTGATGGCTTCATAGTAACTTCCGGGTTGGAATTGGATTAATGTGATCTTCAGCTGCCTATAGTTAAATTTGCTCCCTTATTTATCTAATAATTTTCTTGTGGTGGTCACTTTTTGTCTAGTGTGGACGTCAATTTCCACCAATAATGTTGAAAAGTTACACTGCTACAAAAGTGGGGCCATTCCATTCTTAAGTCAATATTTAACTATCGATTAGAGAGATAATTGATGCAAGGGAACATTTAGGAGTGGATTTTAGTTTTTTTTTTTTGTCTTACCTGAAGGATTTGTAGGATGTTCTATATAAAGTTACAAAGTCCCTTGTGATAGTATTTTGTTTGAAGTGGATTTCATTTTAATGAGGAGGCGGATCCATTTTGTCCCCTTATCTTGGTGATAAAAATCTGTCTTCTTATCAGAGGGTGAGGTTTTACGTGGGTGAACTTTTATCCACAACATTTCTGGTTACCTTTTTCTTTCTATTTGGATACCTTAAGAGTTGTGTTTATGTTCTCTTTAGCTTGAGAAGCTTAGCGAAGTACAATTGCAACCTGAGTCGCAAATGAAGTTCATTATTGAAGCCTGGCAACAGGTAAAGATCTACTACTGGTTCTGTAAGTTCAGTTATATTTAATATTAATTAGGAATGACTTGATCTGTCACTTTATTTATGAAAATGAAACTGATTTCACTATCTGGAGTGACTTTATAGAAGCTCAATTTACGTCATTCAAGGAAAAAATGACTAATTGATTTTGATAAACAAAGGGGATTGTTTGGACAATGTGTTCCATCTGAAGGTTTTTATTCATTGCCTACATTGAACATTTTGGAAACTGGAAGTGAGATTCACTGAACTTCTATCAGCTTATTATGTTATGGGTCCATTGATGTTCAGGGAAGGGTAACATCTGGGAAAAGTTGTGGGAGGAAATAATAGTATGTCATTCTTTCTTTTTACCAGAATGAGAGGGATACTTTTAATGAAATTCTGGAAAAGTGTGATTGAAATCATTGCATTCCAGGCAAGCAATGGGTCCTTTGTCCTTACATTTGAGAAATGGGAACCCAGTCTAACCTGAACTTGTCTCCTTGTCACTAACAAATTATGGTCTCTCAGTTTGTATTATTTTTCTTTTGGAAGAAATAGACCTTGTTTTCAGTGGTACCAGGCGAAACTTGGATGTTTCTCTGACTGTATCGTGAATGTGGCAGGGTCACGAGAGAAGATTTGTGAAACTTAAAAATTAGGTTACTCTAAATCGGGACAAATCTGTATTGACTATAGAAACGACCTAATATTACCTAATCAAGACTTGTTTACTATTACCTTTACCAATTAGTTAAGAATGAAGATGCCCTTAAATGTAAAACACAAAAAGATACCGAGAATCAAATTGCCAGAAGCTTACTAAACTAAACCAACGCTTAATTGTCATTCTAAAGATGGTAATTATTGTAATAAATCCAACTGAAGATAGAATTCTAGATTCGCCCTTCATTTTGTGCATATGGTCGAATCTGTGTCCATCCAAGCTTTTCTGAATTTCACAACGTCTTCCTTGGTTTCGTTTAGCATGATTTATTGTTTTCCTTGGGCATAGTTAATGAAGATAATCATGACACTGTCCTTCAATATGTTTGCAGATAGTTGAATGCAGGAGGGTACTAAAATGGACCTATGCATATGGATACTATCTACCTGAGTATGAACCCACTAAGCAGCAGTTTTTTGAGTATTTGCAAGGTATCTTGTCCTCTCTGATCTGTTTGAAGTTCTCTATATGCTACTTGCAAGTTTTAATACTAATGCTGTTCTAATTGCATTGTTGCATATGCCATTTATGTAGGTGAAGCTGAAACTGGTTTGGAGAGGCTTCATCAGTGTGCAGAGAAGGAGCTGCAGACTTACCTTAATGCTGAAGGTCAATCAAAAGATTTCAACGACTTCCGCACAAAGCTTGCTGGTCTGACAAGGTAATCTCTGCTTAGACATATAATATAAGATGATGATTATCCGAATCTTGTTAGAAGCTTATCTGTTGTATTATTCTTTCCGAACTTGTTTTCACGGTCCTTGCTCCCGACTTGTTCTTGAGCCTAACGTTGGGTATGTTTCTCCGTATTTCCCAATCCACTCGAAGGCATGCACCTAAGTGGTAGTTACTGTTCCTAATTAACAAATATCAGCATGTGTGTCTGTGAATCCAAATGGGCTGTTTCCTTAAATTTCTTTTGCAAGTTTAGGACATTCTGAGCTTTTCGATTTGAGATGCATCTATTTGTTGAAAAGGACAAAAGATGATTTTCCTTATGATTACTATCTAGTTAGATGGATGCTTGAATAATGCATCTAATCTCTTGAATATGAATTATCATACGAGTCTGGATGTATTACATTCTAACTGAAATGATTATCAATGGAGACAAACTTAAAATGAAAATTCACAGTTACACGTTTAGAAAATTGCCTGTGTCTGTTAGGTATTATTATAGCTGATTATCCCTGCCATATGCATTATCAGGGCCTGTTGCTGTGGAGCTGTGATCAAAGTACTGTGAACATGTGATTATCCAATAAACAATCTTGTTAGATTCTCTTGGGTCAAATAAATTATTTGTTTTGCTAAGTCAATGATAAATATTGGTTTTTGGATTCCGTATAATATATGCAGTATATTAGCTTAGCCCCAGGCCAAAACAGCTTTAGGACAATAATTTGTTACTTGATAAATGAAAAACTAGAGGTGGAACCCTGCCAAAGTAGCTTTGTTGTCGAACTTCTTGAGATACTTTACAAGAAAAAATAGTGCATCTTAATGAAGATTCTATAGTATTTAGTGTTCAAGAAGTAAAACTTTGAAGGTTTAATGACAATATGTTCTATCATTGATATTTTCCTGTGTACTGCTTCCTTTACCCAACTCCCTTTTTGATAATATTTTTTGTTGTTTGTGTGCACAATCAATTTCTTAGTTGGACCTTTGAAATGTTCCTTGATGTAATCACTGTAGTCAATCCTCTGGTCGTACATGATAATGTTGATCTATGAAAAGATTTTAATAACTCATAATTGGTAAAGTATTATTTAATAGACCTAGACTCCGTGATGGGTAAAGGACGGATCATCAAGGTAGTGATTAATTACAGTAACTAAATTTAAGCCTCTGCAGCAACCTTTTGACATTTTCGGAGGGATCTATAAGAGAAACATTTACTGGTAGGATGCCTGAAACATTGTGGGTTTTGTTGGTCGTTACACGGAAAAATGAAAAGCAAATTAAGTATTATGTATTTGATCAAAAAGGAATCACAAGAAGAGTGGATTTGAACCCTTTTCTTTTTTTAACGATGGCCAAGTTGGAAAAGATGATTAATGTCACCCACGCTATATGTGCACAGTGAGGTTGGTTGAGCTAGTTGAGTTTTAAGTTCAATATTCTTAGTATTTTCAATAAGCTATTAATGTGGGATTTTGATGATCATGCTTACTCGTTTGCAAGTGAACTTATCTAGCTCAATTCTTTTAGTTTATAAAACAACCGTACTTGTATTTGGCTTATCGATCCATTAAACCGGTTTTGCTTATATGGTAGTTGATGCAGATGGTTCAGAATTTTATTTACGAATTTATTTCGTCTTCTCATAAATGGTTTCTCCTCTTTCTGTTTTTCAGTGTAACTCGGAATTACTTTGAAAACTTGGTTAGAGCACTAGAGAATGGTCTTTCTGATGTCGACTCTCAAGGAGCATCTAGCAAGGCAACCTCAAGCATAGCAGGGAGCAGTAAGGGAAAAGGTGGAAGGGGAATGTGATCTTCCCAGAGTGGAAACACAGATGATTTGGGCAGTTGGGTATGTGATCATTGTACGTACATGAACTTTCAATCTGTAACTACATGCCTCGTGTGCAACCACCATCATTGATACATGGATATCACTAACAAAAACTACATTCCTAAGCTTACAGAAAGAAGTTGAAAGAGAAACTTACTCTGACAAGCTTCCTATGATTAGGAGATGCTAGATTTATTTAAAAAAGACGAGAGAAATAGCACCCATGTATGCTAAACTTTTGTATGTTTATATGTATGTATTTATATTCTGGGTTGTGGGTTGAGTGTGTTCTTGTAAATAATTTACTTATCAATTCAGTCAATGAAGTCACATGCTTTGATCTCTATTGATTGTTTTGCCATCATCACGCATGCACAAGAAATCCTCGTCTAAGGCATCTTTTGTACTAAGTCTTTAAATAATAGTTGTGTACTAGATTCATGTTTCTCCTGTTCTTACTGGTTGTGGTTTCTTGGCTTGTACTTCCAAGCTAGTCTTTGGAAGCAGTGAAATCACCCTAACCTTCAATTTGTATGATCTGTGGAATTTGATCTCTGAGAGGTCATGAATAGACTTGTTTTATGGGCGTAAAGTAAAAGTTCAAATGGAGCTTGATTGGCTCTCCTTGCTCCAATTGGTTTCGCCACTATTGTTCAATTTTTAGCGGTCCATGGGTGTTTTATTTTGAAAGTAAATTTGCACCTTCTTGTTCGAATGACCAACCTTTTTACCTGTAAATCGTAAGTTAACAAGAAACTTGAACCGTGGGATAAAAGTGAAACTGAAAATAAAAGTTTTAAGCCTTCAGTAGCAAAAAAAATGTTTGGTATCCCATGCATATCGACAAACCGAAGAGAATATTATGTTGTGATAATTGAGCAAGCATTCCCATCTATAATGCACTAAATATTAAAAAAATTAAAAATATTATTACAAAACTGTGAAGATCATGTTTTCATATAGCAAATAAATCAAGAAATAATCTATTAGTGGTCTAATGTTATTGATATACATAAACACGTGAGGTGGTAGACAGCCACGTAGCTATTCTCTTTTCTACGTGCTGCTTCAAGAACAACTTTTCACGAATTGTATTTCCAAACTCTTCCTAAGGACGAATATATGTATCGAATAGAATGAAGCCATTATCACCTGATGACGACATTCTCAAAAGTGAAATAATGGTGCGTTTGCATTTTATTTTTGTAAGTGACACTGCTTGATTGCTTGTTCTATATACTCCAGTAAATACACTGCAAAGAAAAGCAAAGGAACCACCAGCAACAAGATCTTAGTATCGAACAAGATTAGAAGTGCAGCAACATGTAAGATAGCATTATTACAAAATCTGATTATAATCAAATTCGGCATACAAGATAATCAAATTCTATGATAATCTCATAACTGCAACTTGTTATAGAAGCCAAACTACACCAAAGAATAAAAGCTACTAACTCAAGAAGACTTGTGGTAATGGTATATTATTTCTTCTTTGTTTACAGTTATTTGCAACATTATAAATATGATTTTTCTCTGTAATTTTAAGGCATTATATTTATACAAATCTGTCCTCGTATTTCTGTCTCAATTACTTTTTATTCTATAATTTCTATTTTCTACACAGTATTGGAGGTAGTTTAATCCAAACCCGAGTAAATAGGCCTTTACTTTCATTTTCTTAACCAACTGAAAATTGGTGGTTATCCTACGATAAAATGATACATATTCCCTATTGGGAAGTGCTATGTATACATAATCATCTACACAATCCCTTACACCCCCCTGACATGGAGGGGGGCCCGCACACAATAAAATATTTGTGGGCCCCCTCCATGTGAGAG
This sequence comes from Fraxinus americana, assembly GCA_035079005.1. Taxonomy (NCBI): domain Eukaryota; kingdom Viridiplantae; phylum Streptophyta; class Magnoliopsida; order Lamiales; family Oleaceae; genus Fraxinus; species Fraxinus americana. The sequence continues at coordinate 29,237,589 of CM068716.1, forward strand.
GGGTGTAAGAGATTGTGTACACTACAAGGTGTACACACATATCATTTTCCTTCCCTATTTATATTTGCTTTGATATGACACCTATTTTGACATCAGTTGACTCGAACTGGTCAATTTCAATTACAGTAATTGTTCAAGTTACTCTTGAAACTTAACATGAAAATATTTTTATTTTTATGATATGTTAAAATCATCTTAAGGTGAGTCAAGTGATTTTCTTCCTTGTGTTACCTGGATTTTATTATGTCAATCTAATCAAAAGAAATCTGGATCCTACCATTCTTATTATAGTTTATTATATATTGCACACCATGAAGGGGGATTTTAGATATAAAAATTAAAATATACACACAAGTCACAAATTAGTAATTCAACAGATGAAAAGATTAAGTGCAGCTACATACTCAGGGAACTTAAATGGGAAGAAGAGGCTTTCTTTCATCAGCTCCCACGTGATGACTAGTCTGGAAAAAGAAAACAGAAAATAACCAAGGGAATCATGTATTCAAGAGGGAAAAAAAAGAAGCATATGAACATTGCATCCAAATGACTCATGATGAATCGTACCTCCTCATTTGCTCCAGCTGTCATATTTATGAAGGATAACTCTCTTGACTTGGTAGGATAGCAGGTAGAAGGTGGAATTGTTATTGTCTCGTGAGCAAAGAATTGTTAGAAAAGAAAAAGCTGGACGCGGTTATACCGTGATTTTTTTAAAACTGATAGCTAGATCAGAGGGAAAAAAAATACGTATTTTTATCCTGTACATCTACTCTCTCCAGCACCCCATTTTCCTGGTCCTCCTTGACTTTTGCAAGAGGTGAAAATAACTGATAAAGGACAAGGTAAGACGTAAGTCTCAAGGGACATAAGAGAAACAGATACTTTTATTTGTTATAATACCTGGTGCATTGAGATGAAAACCACCGAAATCCCTAACATAAAGTTTATGGTCAGAGCATGGCCAAACAACAAAGCAGATGCTATGCCTGTAAATATAGTCGCGACAGTTGACGAATATTTCTTCAAAATCGTATCTGGTAGCATAAAAGAAAGGCTCCTGTAAGTATTTCGCAATGAACATGAAGAATTGAGCTATGACTTAATTAATTAGTGATACAATCCAAGATAAAGGAATTAACTCTCAATTTCTCAGCTACTTCCAAAATTATCTAACCAGCATATTTGAAGAAAAAGGAGGATAGAATTCCTTGTGCTGCATTGTTGCATATTAAAAGCATGGTCGCTTTCGAAAGTCCTTCCAATATATCGAAGCTACTGGGACCTGAAACATTTTATAATGAAAATTTCGTAAATCAGAAGTTCAATCAACGCGCAAGCACTGACCAGCAGTTCAAAAGGATTCAGATGACGATACAATAAAACAAATCTTGAAAACATGAAATATCTCATCCGATTCAAAAGACTTGAATCAATTTTCCCATTGTATTAACAAAAGTGAAAACTGGGAGAGCAGATTCGACCTTTAAAAATGGCAATAACAAGAATTCCAAGGAAGTTGAATATCCATATAAAAACAAGTTCTGCAAATTTAAAAACAAAAAAAAGTCAGATGCAATAGGCAAAAATTACTCTTTGGGATAACAATTATTTACGGGAAAAGAATCCAGCCAAGCAAGAGCTAGTAGCTACATTTTTCCTTTTTAAACCAAATAAAAATTTGGTTTCAGTTCAGATTTGAACCAATCAATATGTATTGAATCGAAACCAAACTCTAAAAACAAATCTTAAACTGGCCCAGTTTTCAAATAAAACACCTCTCCCTCTCCCCTTTCAATCACAACCAACAATCAAATCCAATCAACATACAAACCTCCACCACCACCATCGCCGCTGCCTCCAATCCAGCCACTGCTACCACCTCTAACTGAGCTGCTGCCAGCATTGTCACCAAAATAACCTTTGATACACTGCCACTACCACCAAAATGATCTTCAGACCACCACTGCAGCCAATGTATACATGTACAGATCTGGGCATACAATAGATCTATATATATACACAAAAGTGGAATATCCAATTCTTTGTGAGCTACTCCCAGCTGCCGATCCTACTACATGATCTTGGTTGTTTCAACTATCATGTCCTCTCTCCATTCTCGTGCATCCGTGACTTAAATCTCAGGACTTCCAGTTTTGTCTCTTTTATATTCTCTTCTTCTAAATTCAGTGTTCTAAAAAGCGTAAAGCGTGGCTAGGCGTGGAAGCCAAGCTTCAAGCTTTACGAGCATAGGGCCTAGGCATAAAAAAGCATTTTTTTTATTTTAAATTTTTAATCATTGTAAAAAAATTCAACAATTCAAATAATACATACCAAACATCTAAAATTATAAAATACTGCATTTACTTAATAATTCCTTCGTAAAGATAAGTTTCAAAATTATAATTACATAACGTAGATAACTTGTAGTTTAAATCTTATCTAATCTAACTCTTTATCGGACGAGTTCTTAATTGCAGAAGCCCAGATTACGTTTGCCCGTTTTCACTATTGAATCATTGATAAACGCAAAACACTTCTATTCTGAGTTGTATAACTTCACTACTTGATAATAATCTTAATTGCAGGAACCCATTTACAGTTTGCAGGAACCCACTACTTGATAAATGCAAAACGCTTCTTAATTGATAATAATCATAATAATCTTCTCTTGTCTTATGGATTTTTGAAGGAAAAAATGTTCCCTCCTCCCTCTCGGAAATGGCCATATTTATTCCATTTTAGGCCATATGTTCAGATTTCTTTGTGAACGTTAATTTGTTGTAGACTTGAAAGTTATACATACCTGGTGGCTGAAACCCAAATCCGTGCGGTATGTGTGGAGAAATTCAACAAAAATTCGAATTTTTTTCCCCTTACCGTCTTCTGTTCTTGCCTTCCAAGTTCTGTCTTCTCAGTTCTTGCAATGGGAGAGGGGGGGTTTTTTGAAGTTGAAGAAGTATTTCTTCTTTGGGCCGTGGGTTACAATGGATAGATTATATTGAGTATAAGTTTAGTCTATTTAAAAAATAAAAAAATAAGAACACAAGTTTAAAGTTACTAAAATCAAATTTTTTTTAAATATTTTTAAATTTTTATTTATGAAATAATAAATTATTAAATTAATTTATTATTAAATATTTAATTATAATATAACATAATATAATTAACCCATCCCACATTCACCATCCCTACCGCTTCGGCGACCGTTCCGATCACCGACCTACTCCGGCGAACTTTCCTACGTTCTCTCCGGCGACTACTCCGATTCCGGAGACTCAAGTCACGAGTCACAGCCCAGGTCACAGTCCAATTCACAAGTCACAGTCCGTGTCACAACTCAGGTCACAAGTCACAACTCAGGTCACAGTCCAAAACTTTTATAGGTCACAATTTGTATATCGGTCACAGATTATTTATGGTCACAAATCAATAATTTTAAAGATCACAGATTATTTTATTGGTCACGGATTAAAAAATTACAGGTCACAGATTAATTTTTAGTGACAAATTGTCGAATTTTAAGGTCACGGATTAATTTTTAGCCACAAATTGTAGAATTTTAAGGTCACAGATAGTCCAACACAAACACCAAACCCTCCGCCACCGTCCACTGCTAGAGAGAAGAGAGAGTGAGAAGAGAAAAGACAGTACACTCTGTGACCACCATGACACCATCTCACCACTCCCATCAGCACCACCACCGTCACTGTCACGGCCAGAACCACAATAACACAATCTCAACAAATCAACACATTGTATAAAAACACCACCACCTCACGACAACCTGTCAGCACTACCACCTCACGACAACCGATCAGCATCACTGTACAACGCCAGAGCCACCACCACACCGCCACACCACCACACATAGCACACCGCACCTACATCACATATCACTGCACCACCGCCTTACAATCTGAAACTCACAAACAGCAATTAGAAACCAAAAAATCGATACCACCACACCTTCATTGCAAATACTACCACCAGCTCCAACCACCACCACCACCTCTACCTACAACTCTAACCAACCACAACTACACCAACATCGAATTAGGGCTGTGCCGCTGCTAATTTGCAGCAGCGAATTAGCAACAACCCACGCTGCTGCTAATTAGCAGCAGCGTGGACGCTGCCCTAATTTGCAGCGGTGTCGCGACGCTCTGCAAATTAGGGCAGCATCGCGCGACATGAGAAGGGGGAGGGGAGGAGGAGAAGGGAGGAGAAACCGCCGGAGAAGGGAGGAGAAGATACAGCTGGAGAAGGGAGGAGAACCACGCCGGAGGGAGGGAGAGAGAGAGAGAGAGTGGGTGAGGGAGACGGTGAAAATGAGGGATTTAAGTTTGAGTTGGCGTGGGTGGGTGGGTGGGTGGGTATAAATTAATTTTTATAATATAATTATTAATATTTAATTAAATATAAACAAATTGTATCTAGTATAAAATATCTGATTTTGGAAATATTAAACTTCCAATCTGATTTTGGAAGTTTAAAAACTTAAAGTACTATTTTAAGTAATTACTACTACTTATATTCGTATTCTTGTTTGGGCTTTGGGCAACTGAGTCTGGGTCGTTCGTTTGGGCTATGGGTTATATTTAAAAGAGGTACTTACAAAAATATCCTTAAAATTATTGGTGTTTTGAAAAATCATGTGAAAAATTTTTAGGAAGTAAAAAATACCGTGTAAAATAAAAAAGTGACACAATGTCACTTTTTTATAAAAATTGTCACTTTTTTTTAAAAAGTGACAAATTAAAAAAAAAGTGACAAATACCGAAATAACATCATCCATTTGTGCAGTACCGTTAATCATGTTCTTAAATAATTACCACATTCAGACAAATCCACATGCTGATTATGTTAGAAAAATATAACATATTATTTCATTTTTTTATCTTCTTAAAAGTGACAAAAATTTAACTTAAAAGGTGACAAAATTCAAAAAAAAAAAAGTGACAAACTCAAAAAAGTAAAGAAAATTTAATAAAAAAGTGACACAAATTAAAAAAAAAGTGACAATCTTTTGACGAAATTCACGAGCTTCCTCCTTCTGTAATAAATGGAGTAGAATTTTTCCTTTAAGAACAAAAGTCAGCACCAAAACTTCTTACCACCAACAAAAAAACAAAGGTGATAGATAAAGTGATAAACACTAAAAAAGTGACATGAATTAAAAAAAAAGTGACAAACGTTCAGAAAAGTGACGAAAGTTAAAACAAAACTGCAAACATTCCAAAAAGTGACAAAACACAAATCGAAAACATTCGAAGACCTCCTATTTCCCTTCTCAAATCGTATATTTCATCAAAATCCCGGATTTAACTTTGAGTTCCTTGCAGTTCTAATAGCAGTGTTTACAAACAAACAACAATTCAATTATCAAAAATTCAAACACGCATAATTTCCAAAAAAAGCACTAATCTTTACACATTATATAAGCAGAAAATTAACAACAAATTTCTCGGTCACCACTTTCTCTACGATCGAGAAACGAATCAGGAGACCCTCATGATTTTTCTTACAAATACAACAATTCTATAATAATAAATAAAAGTGAACAAATTCTTGGAACACCATTATTATTAAGCCCACATCCATCTCAGTATATACCACTACCAAGTACCAGCAGTCGGCAACTCATATGGATTAAAGAGGGGCAGACCCGGAATGGATGTTGAAATCGCATCAAATGCCAGTGGTTGGGTCTTCCGACGATGGCAGGACATTAGGCGTGTCCATGAAACTTTCGATGGTACCATCCGAGTAGAATTTGAGAAAAGGAAAGAGGTCGAAGAGCACTTCTTTGGTTGTGTTGGAAGGCATGGCAGTGTTCAAATGTGGAAGACAAAATGCTTGACACTTTTTTGATGTAAAGGTACCTCGGACGGAGGAGGAATCGCCATTAATCGTGGGGTGCTCCGCGACAGTCGCGGCTGGGCAGTGTTCTGGTGAAAATTCGTGCAGCTGGAGGGATGGTTGGGACAAATTGTGAACTTGGTTAGGGTCGAATGAGCATGGGCCATCGTCCATCGACCGGTGTTGGTCCAACGTCATGGGTATGACCGGAAGTTGAGATTCCGACAGAATGAAACTCTTCAAGCAACGATTTTTTAGCTGCAATTTCTTCCAATTCTGTGGGTGTTATTGCTTGATGTTGGGTTGTAATGAAAGAAGACGTTAAGGGCTTTCCATCGGTACCTATATCCGGTGGTTTGGGTGGTCGATCGTTGCCGAAAAAAGAGGCCATAAGTGGCTGCTAGAATGGACGATGTGGGTAGAGAGAGAAAGAGGCGAGGCAGTGAGATTTTAGAGTTTTGCAGATTTGATTTTAGTTTAGGGCGTAATTTATACGGGATTCACGTGATGTTTAATTAATGGGAAAAATTCATTTTTCCTACTTTATCTTTACCCTATTTCAAAAATAACAAAACAACTTTCACATTTCAAAAATCAGATTTTTTAACATATACATACACATATATATAAATATTTATTTATATATATAAATATATAAAAAGATATAAATAAATAAATATAATTAACCCACCCCCACCCCTACCCCACCCCACCCTACCCCACCCCACCAATCCGGCGACTATTCCGCCACTGCTCCGATGCCAATTCCGGCGAATGCTCCGGCGGCTACTCCGATTCCGGTGACCGTTCCGCGCGACTATTCCGATGACATGAATTTTTTGTACGGTCACAGCCCAGGTCGCAAGTCACAGTCCCGATCACAGCTCAGGTCACAGGTCACAACGCAGGTCACAGTCCAGGTCACAAGTCACAACGCATGATTGTTCGTTTATAATAATTGATAACATGATAAGGCTCATGTCTTACATTTTTGTTGATAGTTAAAGGTTTATTTCAAATGGTCACAACACAAGTCACAGAATATTTTGAACATTTTCATCGTTTAGCATAGAAGTGGCAGTTGTGCCATCGCATTTATTAACTCGATATATCTCATATGGTGCGACCTATGATGTTGTTGAGTAATAAACAAGAGTATTTAAAACATTTAGTATACATGTATTTTTGAAATAAATGAGAACAATGAAGCAGAAGATTGAAAGGAAAAATCATTTTCCACAAAGGTGTGAAAAACATCAAATGACCAATTCTATATTCTTCATAAATAGGCAAGTAATGAAATCAACTGAACCCAACCCCTCTCCACCCATACACATACAACATTCGAAATGAAAACCAAATATAAAAATTCAGTATGTAAATCAACAACCAATAAATCTTTTAACTAATTGCATTACTTCATTTCCAGTTCAACTAAAAGATGATAAATTTCAAGAAAAACATAAGATAGGTGCAGACATTGCTAGTGGCACTAGTGGCCCATTTCACTTCAATAGCCCCATCTTGGAAGCCAACTACTAAACCAATATGAGATAAGAAGTTGCTCTTCAATTAATTATTCTGATCTTCACCATTATCATCAACAATATTCACAAGTAACAGAGAATGTGAATCTAATCCCACTGATTGGCTGCCATCCCGCCACTGGACATCAACTTTAGTCCTTGTCCGAACAATAACAGAAAATTCCTGAAAATTAGGGCTGAGGGAGCAGACCATTCCTCAGCACAGCCGAGCCAATCAACATATACAAGTCCAGCGTCGACATTGCACGTCGGATCTCTATATTTCTGGTTGCTGGCGCGATTTACAGTCTACGGCGATGGCGGTGGTCCATTTGTGGAGAGGGCAAAGAGAGATATGTGAGGCTTCGCAATAGGGAAAGGGTGAAAGGTGAGAATAGAGAGCAATGAGGTGGTGCATGCGGTATCTTGTCGGCTGGCGGTGGAGAAATGTTGAGAGAGGGGGCGGCGACTGAGTAGAAAATGTAGAGAAAGAGAGAGAGGTGAGAAATTAGGGGTGGGGTGGGGTGGGGTGGGGTGGGTAAATTAGTTTTTATATTATTATTATTAATATTTAATTAAATATAAAAAATCTGTATCTATATCTATATATAAAATATCTGATTTTTGTAAACTAAAACTTAAAATCTGATTTTGGAATTTAGATCTCCAAGAGTAGGGGATGATGTAATTTCCACTTAATTAATTTAGGGTAATAATCTAATTGGATTAATTTTTAGAGTATTCGGCCTAATTTTCCCATTATAAAAGGGGGCAGAAAAGGCGATTCCTTCTTCTCCCCAAAAAATATACCAGGCCCCCTCAGGGATTGCATATTTTGAGCTCTCTTGGCAAAGGAGTCCTAACTGAGTCGACTCGTTGAGTTGCATCACCACCATTGCCGGCGTTTTTATTACCTAATATAGTCGATACTCTTCTTTTCAATTTCCCTATTTTTCTATGGAATCGGAGGATTATATGCACGACGCGAACGAATTGACGTCGGCGGAGGAGGAAGATGACTATTACAGTGGCGGCGGTGACGATATTGACGATGGTGATTATGACTTCATGCCTATTGACTCTGATGCCGATGAAGTTTTCGCTATCCGCGCACAGGTTTGAATGTGAATTCTAGCAATTATTAACACGCGTTGTCTTCTTGCGGGCTGTGTAATTCCTCGAATTGATTGATAAGAGTCTAATTGATGAATCAAATTTGATTGATAAGAGCCTAACTGTATGTACTGGCTCTCAATTTCTGCCGTATATTGAGAAATTGTTGGGAGTCTGGTGCTGTGTTTTCAGAGTGACGGCTTAAATACTCTTCTGAGAAATTTTAAAAATATATATATATTTTTTGATAACCGTGGATGACCGGCCAGTTTGCGCGCACCTCGATTAATTGCACTAATTGCACGGGCCTTGAAGTTTACGGTCGGGTACTCACCTCAGTGCACTCAGTGCCCTGAGGGGACTCGAACTGGTAACCATTGGGGAGCAAATTTAAGGCCTGACCAATTGAGCAACCCTTCAGGGTTAAGAAATTTTAAAAATATATAAAGGATTAAAAGATAATTAACACAAAAGAACACATGAACTCATGGAGAACTCCAAAAATTGGAGAAAAGCCTTCAAGTACTCCCAAGACTCCTCTTTTCTCCCTTGTATTGGAATCTAATTCGATTCATACACCTTTCTGAATTGCCTAGGAACTCCTTTTATAGCCATCTTCCACCTATCTATTTAACTTGTATGCTACATGGGACAAAGCCAATCTACGTAAGGATGCATTTAATTTTCACATTTAGATGAGAAATAAATTAGAGAGCTTTTGCATGACTTTTATGAATACAATCTACATTGAGAATTATGAAGATCAATTTCATTTGAACTTTTTGAGTTAGGACTTTTGCCTCTCATCTGAAATAAGGGACTTATATGAGCAAGAAAATTCATTTGTTTTGCTTTCTCTATTTGTATTCTGCTGGAATTATGTGTTACTGTGTATGTTTCAGAAGAATTATACCGTCTTGAAGGAAGAAGACATACGGAAAATTCAAGGTGAAGATATTATGAGAATCTCTAATGTTCTCTCCATCTCAAGAGAAGCAGCATGCATACTATTGCGCCACTATAATTGGTAATTTATTTTCTTCGACTTTTTAACATAGTGGATTGGTAATATATTTCAAGAAACTTTGGTTCTGGAGTCTGGTCGAGACAATTTCTTTCAAGCAACTTGTACATGTACTTTGAGTCTGTGGCATGTAAGGTATTGTTTACAGTATTTCATGGGACAATATCTGCTATTAATTTATTATACAGGAATGTGAACGATGTGCATGAACAATGGTTTGCTGATGAAGGACGAGTCCGTAAATCTGTTGGTTTATTTGAGAAGCCAGTGGTTCAATTTTTGAATGCCAAGGAAGTAAGTATCAGTTTCTTGACATTGCATGGTGCATAATCTTGTTTCCGTTGTATCACCCTTGCTCACATGCATTCCCATTCGTGTTTAAAATCTATCCTGGCAGGTGACTTGTGGGATCTGTTTTGACAACTACTCTCATGAGCTGGTACATTCTGCAGCCTGTGGCCATGCTTTCTGCGACTCATGCTGGAAAGGTTTGTCTACATTCTTCTTCACCTGCACAACACTTCAATATGGAGCTACACAACTACACACTTAGACTTGTGTTTTAAATGAAATCAGTTTTGGCTTTTATTATAATTCCTTTATATACCTGTGCTACCTCTGTTGATGAATTTTGTTGAGTTTTGGTGGATCTGTGTCTGCATTTATTCATACTGCCAAAATGTCTATTGCATGGAACCTCAAGTAACTGGAGTATATCATTATAGGACTAGTGAATACTCCATCCCACGACCAAACAGGTTCCATGGCTGCTATAGCTATTTATACTTTGATAAATGTTGACATTAAGGTTCTCCTTGAGAAGATGATCTCTGAGATTGACGAATTAAACAATTTAGTTAGTTTATCTGATAGCTTTGGTGATTTGCTTGACTTGTTACCAGAGCCTTTTTTAACCCATAACTCAAAATTTGTGTGTTTCTGAATTTCACTTCCCATGAAATTACGAATAAGATACCGAAAGCCTCTCGGTTCAGCCGCAAGCAATGTTCACTCCTAATTTTTAGAAACTACATTAGTAGCCCTTTAGTTTTAGGATGGATTGCTTGTTCATCTTTTGATAGTAGTGATGAAAGATATATGAGAATTTGTCATTTCTAATTAACAGAGATTTTTTGAAAACATTAGTTTAACCAACATCAGTGCTATATTTCAACATGTTCTGTATATCTAAAGATACCGTAGCCAATGACTGATATCAACATGATGAATTTTATGTAATCTCTCTCTCTCTTATTAGCGATATAGAACTTAGTCAAATAACTTTATGCTTCAATTGAACCAAAAATAAATTCATATTTTTGGGAAATTGTATATACTGCCTTAAATTTTGCCATGTCAGAGAAAAATAGCCAAATCGACATGATAACCACATGGTCAGAATAACAAATTAGTTTATCGAAGTTCATAGTTGATAGGAGATGTAAGTAATCCCTCGATTTTATAGATTTTGATATTTCCTTAGCTTAGTAAAATCAAATATTAAATTTTTGGTGGTTGACCATGGCAGATGATGATTGGAGGGCTTTGTCTAGAATAATGTCTCTCATGATGGTTTTACGTTTGTGATTGTGTTGGCACTTTCGTTGTAATATGGGGATTGATTCTCACCTTTTATTCGGATGGAGAAGTGGAGGCTTTTGTGATGAATGTGTTGGTCTTGAAGGATTTATTGGATGTTTTCTGGTAGGGGTATGAGGTGTTCTTAAGAATCATGAAACTTTCAAAATGCAATATTTCTACTTCGAACACATGCTTGAGGTCACACTAATATTAGGCATTTGGATTTATAGTTGACTCTCTTTTAGTTGTGTCTGGACCAATGATAGGAAAGTCTTTACAGGAACATATGTTTGACTGTTTTACAACGGACTCACTGAAGGCTAGGCCTGGGCCCTGGGCGTGGTTTGGTTTGGGTTGGTTTAGACCTCAACCCGAAACCAAACCAAAGTAGTCGGTTTGGGTGATTTTAAAACCAAAACCAACCCACTCTCTTTCTTAAACCGAACCAACCCAAACCACATCGGTTTGGTTTGGTTTCTCAGTTTGGACTTTTAGATAGTATCACATTCTAATTTATAAAGAATGGAGGCAAACAGTGAACAAGAGATCAATAATTCAAACTCAAAACGTATATCCAAGTACCAATGACCAAAATAAAGTACTAATAACCAATAAAATCCAAATTCAATCACCAATAAGCAACAGGCGATAGCATTGGAAATAAAATCCAAGTACCAATATTTAAGTCAAAAACCACATTATCATTTTATTAACATCTAATGTCTAGTAAACTAAAATATCTAGGAAAGTGAAATCAAATGTATATCCAGGAAGGTGAAATGTATATCCCAAATGCCAATGCTCAAAAGTTTGTCCAACAGGCACAACCATCATTTTGAATCACCTTCACCTACAATACATGATAACTTTAATCATATTTAATTAAAAAGCTACGATCAAGTGTGATGAAAAAAAAATTACCTTAAGCAAACACAAAAAATGAATCTTCAACCTTTTTCCTTTCTTTCGAAAGTTCTAAAAAATAAAATGATTTCATTAATAGTAGTTCTAAAAAATAAAATGATTTCATTAATAGTAAATTAAATTGAAACACATGTAATTAACACTAAGGGCCTGTCTGTTTATGCTTTCAGCAGAATTTCAACCGCTAAGAATACTATTCAACCGCAATTGTGGACTAACTTCTCTCTTAGTGGGGTCGTAAGTTTGAAAAAAAGGGTAACAAAATCAATTTTTTGGGAAAAAATGGGTACCAGACAGCCCCTAAATGATATTGAAACACGTGCAATTAACACACTAAATGAAATAGTTAATTACCTTCATCCAATTTGTTATAATACTCCACATCCTCCATGTAAAATTTGTCTTCGCTTGGAGTAGATTTGAGCCAATTTTGAGTGCAAACTAAAACCTCGACCATCCTAGCAGTTAAAGAACTACGAAAGGGGTCTAGAATTCTTCCTCCCGTACTAAAAGCACTTTCTGAAGCCACCGTAGATACTTGAATTGCCAACACATCTTTTGCAAGTTTGGACAAGATTCTATACTTACTTCCATGTGCCTTCCACCAATCAAGGACATCAAAACCCTTATTCTCCATATCTTCACAAGCATCCAATAAATATCTTTCCACATCATTTTTTATCTCAACTGAATATTTTGCTACTCGTTGTTCCTTAAACTTGGAAATACGAACAAAAGATGCACTAGAAGTGGAACTGACTTGACTTGCAGAAGAAAACCCACTTGCAATTGTATCCATCAATAATTGACTGGTTTCAGGACTTGCCTCATACTTCACATACCAATCATAAGTAGTAAACAAAATTTCCTTCAATGTTTGGGTCATTGTACTAGCCAAATTTCTATCATTATAAATATCACAAAAACAATAATGAACATAATCTAATTTATATCTTGGATCAAGTACGGTAGCAATCAATAATATTTGATTGACACTGTCCATATTCCCCCAATATTTGTCAAATTTTCTCTTCATATTAGTAGTCATTTCACCTAAAAGATAATTTTCACTTATACTCCAATCTACCAAATCTGCTACAGCCTACAAGTGAACATACTTCATGAAGATAAATTGTGGAGCTAACATGTAATGAAGTACAAAACTTTAAAGTGACATCATAAAAGCCATTAAGGAATTTGACAAAAATAGATGCATTTTCCTATCAATTACTGAAGGAGGTCCACCTCTTGTTCTACCACCATCTTCTCGGAAATAACTTAAGTAATGTCCATCCTCCTCTTCTAAGCGCTCAAAAGGTTTTTGGTACTTCAAAGCGGCCTCCAACATCAAATAGGTAGAATTCCACCTTGTAGGCATATCCAGAAATACAAGCGATTTTGATTCAATCTTTTCTTTAATTGCACACACCTTCAATTTTTCATATCTAGCAGGCAAGGATTTCACATACTTCACTGCATTACGAATACTAACTATTGAATCATGTGCTTCCTTCAACCCCTCACACACAATCAAGTTAACAATACGTGCACAACATCTCATGTGCAAATATCTACCTTCCAAAAGACACTCATCATTACCCCAACCAATCATCTTCCTTCTAAGATAAGAAATAGCCGTTTCATTTGTACTAGCATTGTCCACTGTGATTGTAAACACCTTATCAAGGCCCCACTCTTGCAAGCAACTTTCTATAACCTTGCCAATAGTTTCACCCTTGTGATTAGTTGTCACACAAAAATTTAAATTTTTTTTCTTAAGCATCCAATTAGAGTCGACGTAATGAGCTGTAAGAGACGTATAATTTATATTTTGAATGGATGTCCAAGTGTCTGTAGTGAGTGAAACTCTTTGACGTTGAGTAGTAAGATTCTTTCTCAACTCTAATTTCTCATTCAAATATAGTTGGTAAATATCCTTGACAATAGTCCTACGCGATGGAGTATCAAATTTAGGACAGGTTACACTACAAAAGTGTTTAAATTCCGCCCCTTCAACAAAGCTAAAAGGTAGTTCATCGACAACCACCATTTTTGCACATGCCAATCTACACGCATCCTTACTAAACCCAATAGATAGAAGGTTGGTCCCACCACCATCAGGTTGTTTATCAAAACTTAATGTTTTTTGCCTTTTGTCATCCACCCGTCCAAGATATTTTTACAATGTTTAACCAAATGAGTCCTAAAAGTACTTGTCCCATACTTCTTAGCCCCATAGGCATAAGATTGCCCACAGTATTTACACTCACACCTAACATCTTCTACTTTTGGTTCTCCCATTATCGTGAAATGATCCCACACATCCGTAGTTTTCTTATTATGTTTTCTCTTCCCTAAACATGACGGTGGAAGTGGAGGAAGATTCGATTTATTTGTACCTGCTTTTGATGTTGCCGGGGTTCCACCAATGTATTCACACTCATTGTCAATATCCATATTCAAACATGCACTACATGTATTACAACAAAACTCAGATTTCAGTTTTCAAGGCAAATGATAGTGGAATGACAGAATTAAAATTACATATATCAGAGCCTACTTATAAAGGTTCAATAGAATAATAGTTTAATTGTTTTGGATGCATTCAACAAAGTAGTCAGTAGATTTGGTAGAAAAGATTCATCCTTCATTCATCTATCGTGACAAAGTATATACAGGAAAGGAAATGGATATTTACATCATAGTCCCTAACATTTTACAAAGGCTACAAGTTGGTAACTAAGAATAATAATATATATATTTCAACTCTCCCCCTCAAGTTGGTGCATGGATATCACGCATGCCCAACTTGGATATCATTGTATGGAATGAACCACTAGCAACTCCATGTGTCATTATATCAGCCAGCTGTTCCGCCCTCTTGATGTATGGGACCTCCATATTTTTGGAGTCGAGATTATCTTTGATGTAGTTCCTATCAAGTTCAACATGCTTTGTTCTATCATGTTGCACGGGGTTGTTTGTAATCTTAATGGCAGCGGTGTTGTCACAGAAAATTAACATAGGTTTGTCCGGACCAAACCCAAGCTCACTAAGGAGAAGTTTTAGCCATGTGAGCTCAGTAGTTGCATGATGTAATGCACGATATTCCGCCTCAGCACTGGATAATGAGACCACATTCTGTTTCTTACTCCTCCAAGTCACAAGATTGCCTCCAACAAACGATACATATCCTGATGTGGATTTTCTGTCCAATCTCGATCCAGCAAAATCAGAATCGTATAGCCCATAATATCTAAATGCCCCATTTTTGAGTACAGAATGCCTTTGCCTGGAGAGGACTTCAGATATGCCAATATCCGATGAACTGCACTCATATGCTGCTCATTGGGGTTATGCATGAATTGACTCACAACGCTAACTGCATATGACAAATCAGGTCTCGTGTGGGTTAGATAAATCAACTTCCCCACCAATCTCTGGTATCTCTCTTTGTTTGTTTGTGGGAGTCTGATCAGGATAAATAGATAGGCCATGATTTACCTCAATGGGTGTGTCAACAGGGGTACAAGCAGACATACCAGTTTCTGTTAGAAGGTCAAGGACGTACTTGCGTTGAGATAAAATAAGTCCTTGCTGAGACCGTGATACCTCAATGCCCAAGAAATACTTCAAAGTACCCAAGTCCTTCATTTCGAACTCTTTTGTCAAATGACTTTGAAGTTTCTCAATCTCACTGGGATTATTGCCAGTAACAATCATATCATCGACATACACAATGAGCATAGTAATGTCGTGACCATCTTTCTTATAAAATAGAGTATAATCAGCCAATGCTTGTTTAAAGCCATACTCTTTCATTGAATAACTCAATCTTCCAAACCACGCCCTTGGTGATTGTTTTAGCCCATAAAGGGCCTTCTTCAACTTACACACACTACCCCCGGAGGAGTAAAACCGGGAGGAGGGTCCATATACACTTCCTCTGTCAGATCACCGTGAAGGAATGCATTTTTAACATCAAATTGCCTCAATGGCCAATCAAGATTGACCGCTAGAGATAGAATGACTCTGACGGTATTCATCTTAGCTACTGGAGCAAAAGTTTCCTGGTAGTCAATCCCATAGGTCTGTGTGTACCCTTTGGCAACCAATCTAGCTTTATACCTATCCACAGTTCCATCTGACCTGTATTTTAATGAGTACACCCACTTGCATCCCACGGTCTTTTTCCCTGGTGGTAATAAGACCATCTCCCAAGTAGAGTTCTTTTGGAGAGCATTCATTTCTTCTACCATAGCTGATTTCCACTTAGGTTGATCAAGAGCTTCCTGAAAATGATTAGGGATAGACACAGAAGATAATTGAAGGGCAAATGTCAAATTAGTCTTAGATAAACGGTGGTACGAGATATAATCAGAGATGGGAAAAATAGCATTGGAAGAAGATTTCGAGAAACCAAACCTATCAGGCTTATTATGGACACGAAGAGGATATCTCCTATCCTGAGTATCAACAATATCTAGAGCTGCAGGATTAGAATCAGAACCAGAAATAGGAGTAGAAGGGTAAGCAGAGACGGTACTTCATTTTCAATCTCAGAAGAATCAGATGGCACTGTAGAATCAATCAGAGGGTTATTAGGGTCTACAGGGGACAATACAGGAATGCAAGCATTGTCTAAGTTTTTCCTTGTATAAACATTTTGGAACAGACGAGGTGATCTATCACCCTCAATTCGAGATTCATTTTGATCACCCTCAATTTGAGATTCAACTTGGGATTCCCCCTCTTTTCCAGAACTCCACACTTTCTTTTCCTCTAACCACACTTGTTCCTCTTCCTTACTACTAATCTCCCCCTGAAGAGGAACTAACGAAAAATCATCAGAAAAAAAGGATTCTGACTCGCAAAATTCTACATCCATAGAAACATAGTATTTTCCCGTAGGGGGATGAAAACATTTGTAGCCCTTCTGGGAGCTGGAGTAGCCAAGGAAGACACATTTCAGGGCACGAGGATCAAATTTATCTCTGAGATGAGAATGCACATGGACATAACACACACAACCAAAAATTTTTGGACAGATATTTAAAGCAGAGGGAATAGAATGAAACTTGGACAACATTCTTAAAGGAGTTTGAAAGTTAATGATGCGAGCAGGCATGCGATTTATGAGAAAGATGGCAGTTGTCACCGCCTCAGCCCAAAAGCGTTTTGGAACACGCATGGTGAAACATAAAACTCGAGCTACTTCAAGAATGTGTTGATTTTTTCGCTCTGCTATGCCATCTTGTTGGGGTGTGTAAGCACAAGTGGTCTGATGGAGAATGCCGTGAGTCGAGAAGAAGTTTTCAAGGGTTTGATTTACAAACTCACGACCATTGTCAGAATGAATAACTTTAACCCGTGTATGAAATTGTGTCTCAATCATTGTAAAGAATTTTGGAATAACATGGACGACTTCGCCCTTAGATTTTAACAAATATATCCAACAAACTCTGGTACAATCATCAATGAAAGAGACAAAATATTTATGACCGGTAGCAGATGGAGTAGAGAAAGGCCCCCACACATCGGTATGAACACAAGAAAAAGGAACAGAACTTTTATGGAAACTGACTTTGAAAGGTACACGATGATTTTTGGCAAAAATGCATTGTTGACACCGCATACTAGAACTAGGAATTTGTTTGAATAGATTTGGAAACAAGTGTTCTAGGTAAGTAAATGAAGGGTGACCCAACCGACAATGCCACAAAAGGATCCTATCTCTTGGAGAGGATTTACTAACAATTTGGAGACCATGAGTATCCTCAGTTTGCAATCGCCTTGTTTCCTCCAAAAAATACAACCCTCCTCTCTCTCTACCAGTGCCAATCGTCATCTTCGTTCGATTGTCCTGAAATACACAATGAGTAGGTGAGAAGATGACAGAGCAATCAAGATGCTTTGTAATTTTACTAATAGATAAGAGATTAGTGGAAAAAGTGGGTGCAAGTAAAACGGATGAGAGAGAAAAAGTAGGCGAAAACGAGACGCTTCCGGCCCCGGTAACTTTAACAGGAGTCCCATTAGCCACTTGAACAGACTGAACAGGCGGAGTTGTCAAGGAATCAAATGTGGAGGAATTACAGGTAAAGTGATCGGTAGCTCCAGAATCTATAACCCAACAATCAGATGCAGTAGAAGTAGAGTGCAACCCAAAGATACCTTCCTCAGAAGATGAACGAGCAACGTGGAAAGCCATTCTTTCAAGAATAGATTGCTGAGAAAAAAGGAGAGCACGGGAACCACCAAATGCAAACAATTCAAATTCAATCTTCAATCAATGAACCCAGAAAAAACTTCAGAACCCAAGCACACGTGACTGATAAAATAACAACCCAACGTAACAAGGTAACACCACCACCAAGAAGCTTTAGAACGTGCAAAACCAATACCTTTGGCGACTATAAAGGTTTAGGGCTTGGTTTAATCAACCCACATATCACAAGTTCACTCCAAACCCTTAAGCTCAACTTAATACACCACAAAGGTTGCCCAAGAAAAGATCTATAGCAAGGGTTTTGAGCTATGGCAACAGTACTATCAGTTGCATCAACAAAAGCTACAACAAAATTTCTGGACGTGGATTTCTCGGTTGGACCAAGTATCAAACTTTGAGCTACTCCCAATTGTAAATGTAAACGAGCTCAAAATAAACCAGAAACTCCTCAGAGATGGGACCAAACTTGGAATCAAAACAAGCTGTAAAAAAAGAGCCGAGGATTTCAGTGAGAAATCGCACGACAGAGAGCAAACCGAGAAGAACGGCGCCGGAACAGTGAGGACCAGGCGACGACTCCAGCGCCGGAGCAGTGCCGGCGCAGACGCGACGTCGTTGGAGTCGGGACAGCCGGAAAAGAGGTCACGTCGCGTCTGGGCAGAGAGGCGTCGCGTCCCGGCAGCTGGGAAAAAAAAGGGCTTCTGGCAGCCGGAAAAGACGTCTGGCGTCTGGGCTGCCGGAAAAGAGGTCGCCGGCACAAGGGTCTTCCTCACGCTCTGATACCAAGTAGATTTGGTAGAAAAGATTCATCCTTCATTCATCTATCGTGACAAAGTATATACAGGAAAGGAAATGGATATTTACGTCATAGTCCCTAACATTTTACAAAGGCTACAAGTTGGTAACTAAGAATAATAATATATATATTTTAGTCATTGTAGACCGGTCTCTGATAACAACTAATGCAGCAAAAGTGTCGAAATGAATAATAACATCTTAATAAATGCCCTTTGATTCAATACTGCACAATGAAAAGTCATTAAGTATGTTCAATAGAAGTAAATTATGTATTTGAACTTAATATTACATTAAGAATGTTTTTTAGGTATCAAATGAGGGAATTAAATCAGTAAAAAGTATCTCAAATGCTGAAATAACTAAATACGAAAGCATAAAGATGGAGACCATTCAAATCAAAGCGAATCTTTATTAAATACTTTCATGGTCATAACAAAGTGCTAAAGATACTCCCATTATCGAATTTGATGATATCAAGAGCTCAATGAGCAGAAAACGAAAAAAAAGGCCTCTGCAGTCAGACAGAATAACAACAAATTACTTAGAATACAATTGTACCTTAACAATTCAGGAGGAAAAGGGACCTGAGAAAACAGAGAACAAAAGAATTCTATGAATTTTGCTGCAGCAAGAGTTAAAACACAAATGAACAAACAATTGAGCGGCATAGAGGCAGATTAAGTAAATCAAATTTATCCACAACCTGAATCCGACGATTTGGGGAGTCTGGAAATGGAACGGTCAGACTTAGGCACCAGAGGATGGAAATTCGAAACTGGCAATTCGTAGACACGTAGATGCGGCGGCGATTTCAGGCGTAGCAGCGGGATAAAAATTGTGAGATAGGGTTTGGATTGCAACGGGAGAGATTGGAGAGGAATAAGGAATTGGGGATCAATTGGAGATTTGGAGTTGGAGAGATTTAAGGAAGGTTACCATTTCCGACTATCTCCGAGTTCCTTTTTTTTTAAAAAAAAGTTAAGTTATAGTGGTTTGGACGGTTACCCACCGGTTTTGATATTCAAACCATGAACCAAGCCAAACCAACACGGTTTTGTTCAAACCAAACCAAACCAAACCAAACCAAACCATTTGACTATGCCAAATCGGACCGGACCGAACCGGTTCGGTTTGGGCGGTTTGACAGTTTTTCTGCCCAGGCCTACTGAAGGCATGTGGAATACTTTAAACATTGTCTTATTTATTTATTTGTTCTTGAAGTACATTAATAATCTGATGAAGGCAGAAATGAGTAGAAGTAATACATTTATCAGTCAACATGGTAGGTGAGTAGCTCACACCACTATAGTAAAAAAAGTTTGTACATTTGATAAGAAGCGTCTACCTCCCACCGAGGAGTGTCAGTGTTTTAAGCATTAGAATTGCCAGTTGGCTTGTCTGTTTTTACTATTTTTGTTTTTGGTTCCATATACACACGCAAATCTACTTTAAAATGGAAAAGGATGAAGTGATGAACTAACTACTGATAACTGAAACTAAAAGGATTAAAAATACCCCAGAGAAACTAGCATTTTAATGAAATAGCGGAGATGGGTTTTGGTGATGATGTCTTAAGATTTATCCACGCGAGAAGAGGAGAAGCCTCGTATTTGGAAGAAGACACAACGGCGTTGCTCAGGATGAGGTAGTGAAAAGATAAAACCATTGTAAAAGCATGCTGTTGAAAAAATGTTTTCATAAACATTCAAAAGGTATGAAAGACCCTTTAGTAACCTCTAAATTATGTTGGAAATGTGCAAATCGGTATTTATTGCTTGATGTGAACGGACGCTTATGCTAACGTCTAACATAACCTAAAAGATACGTTTTCATACCAAACCGCAAAAGACCCAAAAATTGTTCATCTTCCTCAGAATTCAAAGAATCAAAAAAATATTAATAAGCAATATTGTTTAATCTACGTTTCTTAAAAGTGTCTGTTTTGTACTTTTCTGGAAAATCATGTTTCAGTCCGTGCATGTATTTCTTTGGTACATTGGTAAGGATGATAACTTTTTCTTTTTGTTCTTGTAGCTTACGTTAGCACATCCATCAATGATGGCCCTGGATGCTTGACGTTGAGGTGTCCTTGTCCATCTTGTGGTGCTGCTATTGGCCAAGATATGATTGATATGTTGGCGTCTGATGAAGATAAGGAGAAGTATCGTCATTACCTTCTAAGATCTTTTGTTGAAGACAGCCGAGAGGTGGGTAGAGTATTTCCAAATCCTCCATTCTAGTTGTCAGAAACATTTTAGTTAATTCTAGGTAATATAATTCAGTACATAATAAAGGTGAAACAAGATTGTGTACTCTTTTTGGTTATTGAACTTGACTTAAAAATTCACCGCTAGGTACTTGATGAATTGACCCCTTGATTTTATTGTATAAAATGACTCTAACTCAGCGAGCTTTCTTGCCATTGTCTGATTTTATACACGCATGATTATGTGTATGCATTCAGAGACGTGTGCATCTGTGATGCTCGGACCCTTCTTTTTGGTCGGCATACCCGTGTCGACACGACAAGGGTATGGGTAAGAAATACGGGTCGGACGCAGAAAATTTCAACCAGACACGATCAGCGGCGGAACCTATTGAACTACTGCCAGAATTGCCATTTGCTGCAGAGCTAGAAGTCGCGTAGGGAAGGAGGAGGAGGCGGCGGCTACCAGAATCGCCATTGCAGAGCCAGAAGTCGGGAAGAAGGAGGAGGGGTGTTGGACTGGGCTTGATTTTTGTTTTAAGTTTTGGGGCTTGGGCTTTAAAACATTGCTATTTTTTTTATTTTTTTAGAACATTGCTTTTGTTTTTTTCTTTTTTTTGTTTAAAAAAAAATTTATCTATTGTGGTTGAAGTATATTTACAGTCTTACAGTCTTATTGGTTGGATTTATTTATCTTTTTCTTCGAATTTTACAGCTTTATTGATAAAGCAAATTACACAATGTTTATTATTTCTTAATTATGCTTTTGATTCTTTTGATCTAGATAAGATCATTTTGGTTTAAAAAAATGTCATGATTAATGTTGTTACAAAATTTTTTAAAAATTTAAAAGATGATTTTTCTTTGGCCAAATTGATTGACAAATAATTATAAAATCAACATATATAAATTTTTTAGAACAATTTAATAGCATTTTTTGAAATTAATATTTTTTAAAAACTTGACAAAATATAAATAATCAAATAATATTTTTGATTAATTTCACATATGATGTTTTTGGAAAAAAAAAAAAATTAATTGAAGTTTCAAAGACGTACCCACATATCCATGTCCGAAATTTGGACTCTTTTTAGCCATGTCCCCGTATCCTCCATTTTAAAAAATAAAAGATCCGACACTTAAATATGTACCCGTACCCGATGCCCGTACCCGAGTCCGAGCAACTTAGGTGTGCATAGGAGTTTTAGGATATTTCATATTCAATGTGACCTTCAGAGATCCATCTTATTTAAAGAAAATTGGTTCTTTAGTGAGCACACTAACCAATCTTTGCTTCAAGAATCAAGACTCTGTATGAGCTAGTATCTTCACTTCCAGCTGCTATAACTTTGTAGGATCTGTCATCACGGCTTGAAGATTGTACAATTATTCTAATGTGCTTGTTTTCCTCGGTCATTTCTTAGTCTGCGCTAACTTGAATGACTGATTAACTTTGTCGCATGCTCATTGACAGACGAAGTGGTGTCCTGCCCCCGGTTGTGATTGTGCGATTGAATATGTTGTTGGGAGTGGAAACTATGATGTCACTTGCAGCTGTTCGTATAGCTTCTGTTGGAATGTAAGTTGGGCTGTATGATATTGTCCTCTTGTTTTTGTGTTGATGTAACTTCCTTGTGTTGAGTATTATGAGCTAGTTTATCAGTGTACAGAGGAAGCTCATCGTCCGGTGGACTGTGAAACAGTGGCCAAGTGGATTTTGAAGAACAGTGCCGAGTCAGAAAACATGAATTGGTAGAGTATTTTCTTAGGCAGATGAATTGTTTTAAATGATTTAATAATATTTTATAATGTGTTTTGAAGGTTTCCCTCATATCTTCTGTCAGCAAAACCAATTTAAAGCGAAATCGGTTCATGACGTCACATAAATATTTAAATGTTATATTGTTGAAATTTAGCAAATCCTCAATGTGTGTTCACCTTAAGATTTTCCATTTTTGAACTTCCAACTTCTGGGTCATCTGAACAACTATTGGCTTCATCTGTTGCTTATTAGCTTAAATAGTGAAATTTCGAGTTCTACTTGCGTATTGTTTCTGTATAAAGTGTGAAAATGCTAGGTGCGTTATTTCAAGAAAGGCAAATTATACATACTTCTGATCATTAGGATGTGGATGGTATTTTTTGAAGCACCAAATACTGACTTATTTTTTCAAGTGAATGGATATAATTTTACAAAATGTTGGGCATTTAGGTGTCTTACTGCTGCACCATACTTATATTGATTTTGTCATTTTTAGGATATTGGCCAATTCCAAACCTTGTCCTAAGTGCAAGCGTCCAATTGAAAAGAACGAAGGTTGTATGCACGACTTGCACTCCACCCTGCAAATTTGAATTTTGCCGGTAAAACTTCTGTACTTTGTATTATCAAATCAAGCTTCTGTTATGAAACAAATTTCTTTATCCTTTGTGGTTTTGCTGAATCTCTTTGTGGATTCTGTCGCCCTGCTAATTCCATGACTTAACGAACTAGGAACTTGTAGATTATATATTCTATAAGTTGTCTTTTCCTTGTTTTGCAGGCTCTGTCTTGGTGCATGGATAGACCATGGTGAGAGAACGGGAGGATTTTATGCATGCAACCGTTATGAGTCTGCAAAGCAAGAGGGAGTGGTATGACATCAGGGGATATATTAATCATTTGTTTAATGTCTTTATGTAACAAATTATAGTATGACATTCTTTTCCATTGTTTTTTAAAACAATCCTTGCCTATTTACATTTTGACATCGTGTGCTCAGTATGATGACACTGAGAAGAGGAGAGAGACGGCCAAAAACTCTTTGGGAAGATACACTCATTATTACGAGTGGTGGGCTTCCAACCAACTGGTATGCTAATTGATTGCCTTGTCTAATTATTCTCTGCTTGTTGAGGCAACTCTATATCCACTTGCACCGGTTTAGAAGCTTTCTAAATACTACCATGAACTTAGGGGGTGTCTGGGCCGGCTACATAGCACAATTCAGACCGTTGAGAATAAAAAATTGAACCGTTGGTGAATTGTTTATTGGAAAGTGTCTGACAACTTTGCAGAAAAAATCAGGCACTCAAACTCCTTTGACCAGTTTTGCCCTTCTCATTTCACTCTTTTTACCAACTTTGAGGAGAGAGAATTGTGGCACTCAAACAACTTTTATGGGGAATAAAATGGTCAATTTCCTTCCATTTTGAAGAAACATGCCTGGACAATTGCAGTCAGTGGGCCCCTATGATGTGATCCAAAAATCGATTTTGGTTGGAAGACAATCACGCCCAGACACGCCCTTAATAAATTCTCTATTATTCTGTACTGGAAATCACGAGCACTGCTATTGTTATTACACTACCATAGCAAGCACTTCGCTTCCTCAGTTACTTTTGGTTTCCCCAACCCTACTGTTTGAAGTATTGTATAATCTCTATCTTATGTGTAGAATGGATGTGTTCCACTGTTTTTAACCCGATCAGAGGCCTTGGCTTTATATGTAATTCAAACTTTCCACCCATCCATGTCTTGCTATTTTGTACATATTGGTACTTCAGCATCCATATATGAGAATTAATATTGGAGTGTGTTTATTTATTATACTTCAAAGCCAAGGACATCTGTTGTTATTTTAATTGACCATGATCATGGTACGCCATCGGCTATGATATACTTGAAGAGACAAGTTCTTGAGAAAGTAAAATGGTGTAAGGTGGTGAACTTAGCTTATCCTTGGAGACAAAGGCATACCTTTTACCGTGCAAAGCATCAATAATGTTCTCATATCTTATTTGTTTTTGTATTATTAAGTTAGAGAAGGTTGTTTAATAGTTTGAGAATCATTCCAGATTCCTATTTCTACGGAAAGAAATTAACTAAATGTTGGGGTTTTGGTTGGCATAAGAATGAAGATTTTGTAGAGGTTTTCTATGCTGTCAAGATTTTGATATATTTGGATGAAAAGAAATGATAAGTTTTTTTCTGACCAATATCATCATGTCCTCTTTCATTCATATCTGAATGATTTTTCTCATGTTTCTGCTCTAAAGCATTGGGTCCATGGTTCTCCCTAATGCTTTGGGATCTCATTTTGGCGTAAAATTGAAAATGGAAAGCTTGGTTGCTAGGTTTTAATAGTTTTATTGTTAAATCCTTTGAGTTGGAAGATATATTATTACCTATGCACTCTCTTCTTACATGAAATCTATTATCAAAAAGTCTTTGGATGAATTGAAAAGAGTGTATAATTTTGTGATTTTAACCTGAAATATTTGTTGGTCCTCTTGAGATCAATTGGAAATCAGTTTAGTTTTTAGTGTATTTCAGGGGGTTAGTAAATTTCCTTAAAGTTCCGAAGTCAATCCGACTCTCAGAGATCTTTATTATGTATGCTCTCTGTTGCGTCGTACTTGTTTTCTACCATTTAATGGTGATTTATCTTTGTGAGAGCTCTTAATATGAGCCCTTGATTGAAATATAGATTGGTGTGAGTGGTCAATCGATTATGAATTTCATTACCGCTTTGTTTTAATCTTCTCTTTTCTTTCGTAACCTGATTTTCTTTTTCATTCGGTGCAGTCAAGGCAAAAGGCACTGGCGGATCTACAACAAATGCAAAGTGTTCATGTAAGGATAACTGCGCCGCATTATTTTAAAGTTCAGTTTTGTTACAGTGTGTCTCCAAGATGATAGTTTAGATGGAAGGGCTATCCATTTCTAAGCAGCAAACTGCTTATAACCTTGGTTTACTGTTGGATTGCCCAGGGTGAATCTATTTAGAATGCAATTATATTGTCTTTCTTAACAACTTCCATTTTTTTTCTTTTTTCCCCTTTTTTTGGCTGGCTAAATTCTGGGGTAGTCATATTCACTTGGTCTGTCCCCATGTTAGTAACTATATATTTCAAATGTTATTAGTTATCTTGCATCTTGATATATAATTACTTTCTAAGAATGCATTGGGAACTTTAATAATTTAATGCTGATCCTATAGTATATGTAAAAAAAATGTGCATTTGTTGGATTTTGAAATTTAAAAGTGCGCTATAATGGGTCAGAGTGAGACATGTCAGTAAGCTCAGAGCTTTCTTTCACTTCTTTTTTCGCATTTCGGTTTCCTTTTATATTTTTATGGGTTCGTTCTTCATTTTCTTTGGTATGGGGCTTATTTAAAGAGTCGAAAGACTTGTAGATGCATGGAAAGCCTGTTGGAGGACAATGCTTCATTTGCGGACATTGTGGTCTTAATTTGTTTCCTTCCAATTAGTTAAACCTATGAAACCTTGTATTGAAAAGCAAGTGTATTTTGTTGTTAAACTTTTGTTTCAGTTATTTATATGATTTTTGGGGCTTGCTGGATCATAACTCACTGTTCTGTGAAGTGATTGATGGCTTCATAGTAACTTCCGGGTTGGAATTGGATTAATGTGATCTTCAGCTGCCTATAGTTAAATTTGCTCCCTTATTTATCTAATAATTTTCTTGTGGTGGTCACTTTTTGTCTAATGTGGACATCAATTTCCACCAACAATCTTGAAAAGTT
This sequence comes from Fraxinus americana, assembly GCA_035079005.1. Taxonomy (NCBI): domain Eukaryota; kingdom Viridiplantae; phylum Streptophyta; class Magnoliopsida; order Lamiales; family Oleaceae; genus Fraxinus; species Fraxinus americana. The sequence goes on from CM068716.1 coordinate 29,264,383, forward strand.
ACACTGCTGCAAAAGTGGAGGCCATTCCATTCTTAAGTCAATATTTGACTATCGATTAGAGAGATAATTGATGCAAGGGAACATTTAGGAGTGGATTTTAGTTTAGTTTTTGTCTTACCTGAAGGATTTGTAGGATGTTCTATATAAAGTTGCAAAGTCCCTTGTGATAGTGTTTTGTTTGAAGTCGATTTCGTTTTAATGAGGCAGATCCATTTTGTCCCCTTATCTTGGTGATAAAAATCTGTTCTTCTTATAAGAGGGTGAGGTTTTACGTGGGTGGACTTTTATCCACAACATTGCTGGTTACCTTTTTCTTTCTATTTGGATACCTTAAGAGTTGTGTTTATGTTGTTTCCAGCTTGAGAAGCTTAGCAAAGTACAATCCCAACCTAAGTCACAAATGAAGTTCATTATTGAAGCCTGGCAACAGGTAAAGATCTACTACTGGTTCTGTAAGTTCAGTTATATTTAATATTAATTAGGAATGACTTGATCTGTCACTTTATTTATGAAAATGAAACTGATTTCACTATCTGGAGTGACTTTTTAGACGCTCAATTTACATCATTCAAGGAAAAAATGACTAATTGATTTTGATAAACAAAGGGGATTGTTTGGACAATGTGTTCCATCTGAAGGTTTTTATTCATTGCCTACATTGAACATTGTGGAAACTGGAAGTGAGATACACTGAACTTCTATCAGCTTATTATGTTATGGGTCTATTGATGTTCAGGGAAGATAAATATCTGGGAAAAGTTGTGGGAGGAAATTAAAGTATATCATTCTTTCTTTTTACCAGAATGAGAGGGATACTTTTAATGAAATTCTGGAAAAGTGTGATTGAAATCATTTCGTTCCAGGCAAGCAATGGGTCCTTGGTCCTTACATTTGAGAAATGGGGACCCAGTCTAACTTGGACTTGTCTCCTTGTCATTAACAAATTATGGTCTCTCAGTTTGTATTATTTTTCTTTTGGAAGAAATAGACCTCGTTTTCAGGGGTACCAGGTGAAGCTTGGATGTTTCTCTGACTGTTGTGAATGTGGTAGGGTCACGTGAGAAGATTTGGGAAACTTAAAAATTAGGTTACTCTTAACGGGGACAAATCTGTATTGACTATATCTCCTAATTGAAAGAAACGACCTAATATAACCTAATCTAGTCTTGTTTACAATAACCTTTAACAATTAGTTAAGAACGAAGATGCCCTTAAATGTAAAACACAAAAAGATACCGAGAATCAAATTGCCAGAAGCTTACTAAACTAAACCACCAACACTTAAGTGTCATTCTAAAGATGGTAATTATTGTAATAAATCCAACTGTAGATAGAATTCTAGATTCACCCTTCATTTTGTGCATATGGTCGAATCTGTGTCCAAGCTTTTCTGAATTTCACAATGTGTTCCTTGGTTTCGTTTGGCATGATTTACACTTTTCCTTGGGCATAGTTAATGAAGATAATCATGACATGATCCTTCAATATGTTTGCAGATAGTTGAATGCAGGAGGGTACTAAAATGGACCTACGCATATGGATACTATCTACCTGAGTATGAACCCACTAAGCAGCAGTTTTTTGAGTATTTGCAAGGTATCTTCTTATCTCTGATCTGTTTGAAGTTCTCTATATGCTACTTGCAAGCCTTAATAGTGCTGTTCTAATTGCATTGTTGCGTATGTCATATATGTAGGTGAAGCTGAAACTGGTTTGGAGAGGCTTCATCAGTGTGCAGAGAAGGAGCTGCAGACTTACCTTAATGCTGAAGGTCGATCAAAAGATTTCAATGACTTCTGCATAAAACTTGCTGGTCTGACAAGGTAATCTCTGCTTAGACATATAATATAAGATGATGATTATCTGAATCTTGTTAGATGTAAAGCTTATCTGTTGTATTAGTCTTTCGGAACTTTTTTTTCACGGTCCTGGCTCCAGACTTGTTCTTGAGCCTAACGTTAGGTATGTTTCTCAGTATTTCCCAATCCACTTGAAGGCATGCACCTAAGTGCTGTTCCTAATTATCAGCACGTGTCTCTGTGAATCCATATGGGCTGTTTCCTTAAATTTCTTTTGCAAGTTTAGGACATTCTGAGCTTTTTGATTTGAGATGCATCTATTTGTTGAAAAGGACAAAAGATGATTTTACTTATGATTGCTATCTAGTTAGATGGATGCTCGAATAATGCATCTAATCTCTTGAAAATGAATTATCATAAGAGTCTGGATGTATTACATTCTAACTGAAATGATTATCAATGTAGACAAATTTACAATCAAATTCACAGTTACCCGTTTAGAAAATTGCCTGTCTGTTAAGTATTATCATAGCTGATTATCCCTGCCATATGCATTATCAGGGCCTGTTGCTGTGGAGCTGTGAACAAAGTATGTGATTATCCAATAAACGATCTTGTTAGATTCTCTTGGGTCAGATAAATTATTTGTTTTTCTAAGTCAATGATAAATATTGGTTTTTGGATTCCAAATAATATATGCAGTATATTAGCTTAGCCCCAGGCCAAAACAGCTTTAGGACAATAATTTGTTACTTGATAAATGAAAAATTAGAGTTGGAACCCTGCCAAAGTAGCTTTGTTGTCGAACTTCTTGAGATACTTTACAAGAAAAAATAGTGCATCTTAATGAAGATTCAATAGTATTTAGTGTTGAAGTAAAAATTTGAAGGTTTAATGGCAATATGTTCTATCGTTGATATTTTCCTGTGTACTGCTTGCTTTACCCAACTCCCTTTTTGATAATAATTTTTGTTGTTTGTGCACACAATCAATTTCTTAGTTGCACCTTTGAAATGTTCCTTGATGTAATCGATTTAGTAGTCGTACACGATAATGTTGATCTATGAAAAGATTTAATAGCTCGTATTCGGTATAGTATTATTTAATAGACCTAGACTCCGTGATGGGTAAAGGACGGATCATCAAGACAGTGATTAATTACAATAACTAAATTTAAGCCTCTGCAGCAACCTTTTGACATTTTCGGAGGGATCTATAAGAGAAGCATTTACTGGTAGGATGCCTGAAACATTGTGGGTTTTGTTGGTCATTACACAGAGAAATGAAAAGCAAATTATGTATTTGATCAAAAAGGAATCACAACAAGAGGGGATTTGAACCCTTTTTTTTTTTTAACGATGGCCAAGTTGGAAAAGAAGATTAATGTCACCCACGCTATATGTGCACAGTGAGGTTGGTTGAGCTAGTTGGGTTTTAAGTTCTTGTTTGATTAAAATGTGGAATATTCGTAGTATTTTCAATAAGCTATTAATGTGGGATTTTGATGATTATGCTTACTCATTTGCAAGTGAACTTATCTAGCTCAATTCTTCTAGTTTATAAAACAATTGTACTTGTATTTGGCTTATCGATCCATTAAACCGGTTTTGCTTATTTGTTAGTTGATGCAGATGGTTCAGAATTTTATTTACTAATTTATTTCGTCTTCTTATAAATGGTTTCTCCTCTTTTCTGTTTTCCAGTGTAACTCGGAATTACTTTGAAAACTTGGTTAGAGCATTAGAGAATGGTCTCTCTGATGTTGACTCTCAAGGGGCATCTAGTAAGGCAACCTCAAGCATAGCAGGGAGCAGTAAGGGAAAAGGTGGAAGGGGAATGTGATCTTCCCAGACTGGAAACACGGATGATTTGGGCAACTACATGCCTCGTGTGCAACCACCATCATTGATACATGGATACCACTGATAAAAACTACATTCCTAAGCTTACAGAAAGAAGTTGAAAGAGAAACTTAGTCTGACAAGCTTGCTATGATTAGGAGATGCTAGATTTATTTTAAAAATACGAGAGAAATAACACCCGTGTATGCTAAACTTTTGTAAATAATTTACCTATCAATTCAGTCAATGAAGTCACATTCTTGAGCTTTGATCTCTATTGATTGTTTTGCCATCATCACGCATGTACAAGAAATCCTCGTCTAAGGCATCTTTTGTACTAAGTCTTTAAATAATAGTTGTGTACTAGATTCATGTTTCTCCTGTTCTTTCTGGGTGTGGTTTCTTGGCTTGTACTTCCGAGCTAGTCTTTGGAAGCAGTGAAATCACCTAACCTTCAATTTGTATGATCTGTGGAATTTGATTTCTCTGAGAGGTCATGAATGGACTTGTTTTATGGGCGTAAAGTAAAAGTTCAAATGGAGCTTGAGTGGCTCTCCTTGCTCCAATTGGTTATGCCAGTATTGTTCAATTTTTAGCGGTCCATGGGTGTTTTATTTTGAAAGTAAATTTGCACCTTCTTGTTCGAATGACCAACTTTTTTACTTGGAAATCGTAAGTTAACAAGAAACTTGAACCGTGGGATAAAGTGAAACTGAAAATAAAAATTTTAAGTCTGAATTTTAGTTGCATCATGCTTTCAGTAGCAAACAAAAAAAAAAAAAAAAATGTTGGTATCCCATGCATATTGATATTGACAAACCAAAGAGAATATACGTTGTGATAATTGAGCAAGCATTCCCATCTATAATGCACTAAATATTAAAAAAAAATAAAAATATTATTACAAAACTGTGAAGATCATGTTTTCATATAGCAAATAAATCAAGAAATAATCTATTAGTGGTCTAATGTTATTGATATACATAAAAACGTAAGGTGGTAGACAGTCATGTAGCTATTCTCTTTTCTACGTGCTGCTTCAAGAACAACTTTCCACGAATTGTATTTCCAAACTCTTCCTAAGGACGAATATATGTATCGAATAGAATGAAGCCATTATCACCTGATGACGACATTCTCAAAAGTGAAACAATGGTGCGTTTGCATTTTATTTTTGTAAGTGACACTGCTTGATTGCTTGTTCTATATCCTCCAGTAAATACACTGCAAAGAAAAGTAAAGGAACCACCAGCAACAAGATCTTAGTATCGAGCAAGATTAGAAGTGCAGCACATGTTATGTAAGATAGCATTATTGCAAAATCTGATTATAATCAAATTCAGCATACAAGATAATCAAATTCTATTATAATCTCATAACTGCAACTTGTTATACAGAAGCCAAACTACACCAAAGAATAAAAGCTACTAACTCAAGAAGACTTGTGGAATGGTAGATTATTTCTTCTTTGTTTACAGTTATTTGCAACATTATAAATATGATTTTTCTCTGTAATTTTAAGGCATTATATTTATACAAATCTGTCCTCGTATTTCTGTCTCAATTACTTTTTATTCTATAATTTCTATTTTCTACACAGTATTGGAGGTAGTTTAATCCAAACCCAAGTAAATAGGCCTTTACTTTCATTTTCTTAACCAACTGAAAATTGGTGGTTATCATATGATAAAATGATACATGTTCCCTATTTATATTTGCTTTGATATGACACCTATTTTGATGAAGGCAAAATAATAATTCCATTTAATTTCGGGTTTGTTCGTTTTTAGCGAATTACTAGTCTAATTTGATTGGAAACGGGCCAATGATCACAACTCAGGGCCTTTGGCCCTGATGCACGTCAAATTTTGGGTAAATTCCGTCGTTTAGGCCATCAATTAAGCGTTTTTGCCGTTTATGGTAATTTTTGTTTTGGCAATATCTTAGTCAAATAAACTCGGATTTGATTTCCGTTTGTTGGGGGATGATCCTGGTAATTAGGAGAATCAAGATCCGTGATTATCTCAATTTTTTCCATTTTTGGAAAAAATAATATTTTCTTATTATTATGTAATATTTCCGAATTTTCTTAGGTTTTTCGCTATTTAAACATTGTAAGCCATTTGAGGCAGCTTAGTTTTGAATGAAATAAAGTTTTTTCTTGAATTTCTCTTGATTGAAATTCTTTTTTGAGATTTTTGTCTTTCCTATAAGCTTCCCCTGCATCAGTTGGTATCAGAGCCGAAGTCGTTCCTTCACCATGCCGTCAAGGAGACGTCAAGAAGCCCGTGAAGCCCTAGTAGAGGAGATAAATAGACGTGATAAAATCGCACAGCTGCGTCAACAAGTGGAGTTGCTGACACGCAAGTCGTCGCACTTACGCCGCAGACAACATGCGCCCGGAGGTCGTGGTCGTCATGGGCAGTGTTCCGATTGAGGAAGTCCAACACCATGATCGTGATATTCGTGATGTTACGATTGAAGACATTGAAGAAGCAACAGAGGGGGAATGGTTTGATTATGAAGGCCCGCCTATTTTTGACAATGAAGACATTGAAGAAGCAACAGAGGAGGGAGAATTTGATTATGAAGGTCCGTTTGTATTTGACAATGAAGATATTGAAGAAGCAACAGAGGAAGAAGAGTTTGATTATTACGGTCCACCTGTATTCGACAGTGAAGGTGTAGAAGAAACAGTAGAGAATGAAGAGTTTGTGGTTGGTGAAATGGGCCAGGCATTGGTGGTGAGGCGGAATTTTCAGACTCCCCTGGAAAATAACACTGACTGGTTGTGTAATAATATCTTCCAGTCGACGTGTACTGTATGGGGAAAGAAAAGCGTGTTGCTTCCAGATAAAGGCTCAGTAAAAACAGTTGGGGATGGCGCCAATTTACTGACCAGAGTGGAGTTCGAGACAAATATGGAAGGATATGGGGTTGTGTATGTGCAGGTGGAAAAGTTAGTTGACAGTGAGCAGGATGTCACTCGTAGGGTTCAGCCATCGCTAGAGGAGTTTCATGAGAACTTCCCAGAAGAGCTTCCAGATGGATTGCCGCCGGAGCCGCCATTTCGTTGTGTTAATTCTGATGATGATGAGGTTTCTTCCCCGTCAAATTCGAGGACGAATTTTTCTCAACTCGTGGAGAATGATGAAGGCAAAATAATAATTCCATTTAATTTCGGGTTTGTTCGTTTTTAGCGAATTACTAGTCTAATTTGATTGGAAACGGGCCAATGATCACAACTCAGGGCCTTTGGCCCTGATGCACGTCAAATTTTGGGCAAATTCCGTCGTTTAGGCCATCAATTAAGCGTTTTTGCCGTTTATGGTAATTTTTGTTTTGGCAATATCTTAGTCAAATAAACTCGGATTTGATTTCCATTTGTTGGGGGATGATCCTGGTAATTAGGAGAATCAAGATCCGTGATTATCTCAATTTTTTCCATTTTTGGAAAAAATAATATTTTCTTATTATTATGTAATATTTCCGATTTTTCTTAGGTTTTTCGCTATTTAAACATTGTAAGCCATTTGAGGCAGCTTAGTTTTGAATGAAATAAAGTTTTTTCTTGAATTTCTCTTGATTGAAATTCTTTTTTGTGAGATTTTTGTCTTTCCTATAAGCTTCCCTTGCATCATATTTTGACATCAGTTGACTCGAACGGGTCAATTTCAATTACAGTAATTGTTCAAGTTACTCTTGAAACTTGACATGACAATATTTTTATTTTTATGATATGTTAAAATCATCTTAAGGTGAGTCAAGTGAGTTTCTTCCTTGTGTTACCCGGATTGTATCATATCAATCTAATCAAAAGAAATCAGGATCCTACCATTCTTATTATAGTTTTATATAACGCACACCATGAAGGGGGATTTTAGATATAAAAATTAAAATATACATAGTCACAAATTAGTAATTCAAAAGATGAAAAGATTAAGTGCAGCTACATACTCAGGGAACTTAAATGGGAAGAAGAGGCTTTCTTTCATCAACTCCCACGTGATGACTAGTCTGGAAAAAGAAAACAGAAAATAACCAAGGGAATCATGTATTCAGGAGGGTAAAAAAAAAGAAGCATATGAACATTGCATCCAAATGACTCATGATGAATCGTACCTCCTCATTTGCTCCAGCTGTCATATTTATAAAGGCTAACTCTCTTGACCTGGTAGGTTAGCAGGTAGAAGGTGGAATTGTTATTGTCTCGTGAGCAAAGAATTGTTAGAAAAGAAAAAGCTGGACGCAGTTCTACCATGATTTTTTTAAAACTGATAGCTAGATGAGAGGGAAAACAAATACCTATTTTTATCCTGTACATCTACTCTCTCCAGCACCCCATTTTCCTGGTCCTCCTTGACTTTTGCAAGAGGTGAAAAGAACTGATAAAGGACAAGGTAAGACGTAAGCCTCAAGGGACATAAGAGAAACAGATACTTTTATTTGTTATAATACCTGGTGCATTGAGATGAAAACCACCGAAATCCCTAACATAAAGTTTATGGTCAGAGCATGGCCAAACAACAAAGCAGATGCTATGCCTGTAAATATCGTCGCGACAGTTGACGAATACTTCTTCAAAATCGTATCTGGTAGCATAAAAGAAAGGCTCCTGTAAGTATTTCGCAATGAACATGAAGAATTGAGCTATGACTTAATTAATTAGAGATACAATCCAAGATAAAGGAATTAACTCTCAATTTCTCAGCTACTTCTAAAATTATCTCACCAGCATATTTGAAGAAAAAGGAGGATAGAATTCCTTGTGCTGCATTGTTGCATATTAAAAGCATGGTCGCTTTCGAATGTCCTTCCAATATATCGAAGCTACTGGGACCTGAAACATTTTATAATGAAAATTTCGTAAATCAGAAGTTCAATCAACGCAGCAAGCACTGACCAGCAATTCAAAAGGATTCAGATGACGATACAATAAAACAAATCTTGAAAACATGAAATATCTCATCCGATTCAAAAGACTTGAATCAATTTTCCCATTGTATTAACAAAAGAGAAAACTGGGAGAGCAGATTCGACCTTTAAAAATGGCAATAACAAGAATTCCAAGGAAGTTGAATATAGCACCATATCCATATAAAAACAAGTTCTGCAAATTAAAAAAAAAAAAAAAGAGTCAGATGCGATAGGCAAAAGAATTCTCCTCATTATCATGGCATATCTTCAGAACCAGTAAAAGTGTTAATGAAATAAAAGGTTATTGAGGCACTAAAAATCTGGTGGAGTTGTTTTTGACGTGTAAATCTCTAATGATTAATGTTTCCCCAAAAAGCAAATATTCAAGAATACAGTCAGAAGCAGAACAGTCAAGTGATACAACATAAAAGCTATTCAATCTTTATCATCACCTGAAGATAAATGCTAGTGTCATATTGACTTTTCATAGCATATTCGTTGAAGACTGAAGCCATGGAGGGAACAGTCACCTGGATTAGACGTTTAAAAGTGAGCATATACATTAAATAACTAATATATGAGGAACAAAAAAATAAAAACTAAAAGAATAAAATAAAATGTGTTCATTCTGATCAACCCAGCATTTCACCTAATGCAATCAATAGTAGACAGAGAGCTTAAATTACTTACAAATATCAAAGTGTACATATATGCACCAGTTGTAACTGGAAGACCCAAAGCAGTGGTACCCTCAGGTAAGGACCGAAGTTGATTTATACTAATCCCTATGAGCAACAAAGCGAGAGCTTCCCACTGCAATGTAACACAACCCATTATTAAATGTTTGTACAAATAATTTATATCAAACAGCAACTACGTACATATAGGAAGAGCAAGAGTTTCTTACTGGCTCGTATAGCAATAAGTTCATTTACAAAGTTCTTATCTTACGTATATGCTGTGAATTAGTCTGCCCTTACTTCATCTAAACATGTAATCTTATCAATTCAGAAACTAGAACCAACCTGAATTATTGAAAATCGGCGTTTCATTATAATCTTCAGAAGTACAGCAATGACCAAAACCTGAAAAATAAAAAAAGATAACATAAAATTTATAATAGAATCTGAAATATGAGATAAGAAGATATTTGCAGGCTATGCACAAATTTTAAGCCTTTTTTTTTTCTCAATCTGAAGATGATGATGATGATATACTTTGCTAATGCTTGGACCAGTCAGAAAGATGCTTCTCACTGCTTGAGAGGGAGGAGGGAGGGGTAATCCAACTCAATTTCAATCATTGAAAAAGAATCTGGTTATATTGTTCATATCCTAGTTTGATCATATTATTTTCAGCCGCGCTGCATTGGCAGTATAAGAATAAGGTCAAGCTATATTTTCCTGGTAAGACGTTAAAGTACTAGGGATGAACTATGAAGTTGCACAAGATGAAGTCTATCCATGATTCAAGAAGGCTTCTAAAAATAAAGAAAGAAAAGTGCATGATGACCAAATATCAGTCACTCCAAATCACCCAAAAAAAAAAAATGCCAATAGCTTAACAAGCTGCAAAGTAAGCAATATACCTTTAGATTGCTCAGCATTTTCACTGTTGCAGGGTTGAAATACAGCTGAAATAAGAAAAGAAAAAAGATTCTTACAGTTAATAGACTTGAGAGCAAGTAAAAACGCGCAAAATCCAGTTTGTCAGACTACACAAGCCGCTCAAGTACATGTGGTGAGAGAAAATAAGTACCAAAAGAACTCAAGACATTAAAATGCAGGACAAACAAGAACTTTGTTGTATCCTGAACAATGTTTATCGATCAAATGTAGCTTTTGAGGTGCCAGTTTCAAAAGGTCTAGCTTATTAAAGGTAAAGTTGAAAAGAGTCATTTTGTTTATTACCTACTTTTATTAGCTTCCAATCTAACTTAATATGTAAAGTTGATAATTCTCGGATCTCAGAACTCCAGATGTCACATTCTTACTCTTAACATTGAAAAATAGCAGCTTAATTGGTTGGAGTTTGTTTAATAAGGCCTTACTGGGTAAGTGGTTGTGGCAATTTGGAGTGAAGAGGGAGAGCTTTTGGAGAATTATTATAGGAGCAAAATATGGTGTTATGGAGGGGGATGGTGCTCAGGTGATAGACGTGGTCCTTATGGGGTGAGTTTGTGGCGGTATATTCGGCGATGGTGGAGCGACTTTAGGGATATGTTGACATTTGTTGTGGGGAATGGTAATACAATCAGCTTTTGGGATGACTGTTGGTGTGGAGATCAACTGCTTAAGGTAAGATTTCCTTCTTTGTATTGTATTGCGTTGGAGCCGTCTGCCATGGTGAAGATGTATTAGGTATTCAAAATGGGAGCTTCAGTTGGAACATTGTTTTTGGCCGGGGTCTGTAGGACTGGGAACTGGATGATTATGCGTTGTTTCTGACATATTTATACGAAGCACATATCAGGGCAGGAGAGGATGATAGTAGCAGGTGGAGATTGACACGAGATGGTATTTTTTCAGTTCGCACCTATTTTAGATCTCTATCAGGAGTTGAAGAGAGTTTATTCTCCTGGAAGATGGTATGGAATTGTAAACTGCCCCCACGAGTGACATTTTTATTATGAACGGTGGTCAGAGGACAGGTGTTAATGGTGGATAACCTTCGTATAAGGGGTTATGTTACAGAGGTGTTATATATGTAAGAGGGATAGAGAGATGATTAATCACTTATTTCTTCATTGTGATGCTGCTTGTTTGTTGTGGAACAATATCTTGGTTTCGCAACATATGGATTGTGTGATGTCGAGGTGTATGGAGGACATGTTAAAGACATGGAGGAGAAAACTTCAAAATAAGAAAAGCAAACTAGTTTGGGACCTTATTCCGGGATGTATTGTGTGGTGTATGTGGAGAGAGAAAAGAACGCTCTTTTGAAGACCAAACACGGACAACAGAGCAATTTAGGGAGTTGTTTTATTTGACATTATATACTTGGTTTAATGTTGCGACTACTAGGCATATAGATGGACTGCCCAATTTAATGATTTTCCTTTCTGATTTGTATCGATGATACACTTACTGTGTATTAAGCTTTGATTAATATAATATTTGATTACCTTTAAAAAAAAAATTGGTTGGAGGAGTTGGACTTGACCTCACGGGTTAATATTTCTTTTATTAACACAATGTACGATCTTAATATAGGTCTTTGCACTGCATAAAAATTGAGATCCGAGTATGAAAGAGCACTATGATAGTTAAAATGGATAAAACAACTAAAAGCACGATAGGAGGATATGATTAACTATAACTTGGGGAGTAAACAAAGATAATTGCAATTAGACATCTTGAAGGTTTTCATTCCTGACATTTATTTTGCAAATCCCTAAAGGGCTTGGCATAGACCAAAGCTCTTATGGTCTTTTCAGGATCTGTCAACCTTAAAAGAGCATCCATTGATAGCATCTGATCACATTTTATATCATTGAAATTGATAAAAATAAAATTAAAATAAAAGCTATTAACATTCATACAAAGATTCAATAAAACCATACAAAATCCATGATAGTTTAGACACAAGAAGGGTCCGTTCGGAACTCCTATTGTGAGTAGAGTTTCTAGAAGTAGAGCTTTTGGCTATAAAGCTTTTGGTATTAGAGCTTTTATTAAAAAGCCATTGACTTTTTTGTTGTGAATCCAAAGAGTACTTCAGTATAAACTTATATTTATTTGATTGGGTTAGAAGTTAGCAAGTTTTTTTTTTGTATATAATATTAATGTGTATTTTGTTGATTTTAAAGCTTCTTTAATGTAAATTACAGTTTCCAGTAAAAGCTCAATTAGAGCTTTTTAGAGAAGCTCAAATTTGGGCTTCTCTAAACAGATTTTTTTTTGGTGAAAAAACACTTGTGACTTTTGCCAAACAATCAAATATTTTAAACAGATAGCTTTTGACCTTTAGAAAGTGCTTTTAGGCTTTGGAAAAGCCCTTCCAAACACACTAATACTGTGATCATAACTGCCAGAACACTTGCAACAGGTAAAATTATCCCCACATTGGAGAAGGATAAAGATTCAGTCTAGACCTTGATAACGTAGATAAAACAGACTGAAGCTTAGAGGTAACAATAAAAGAAGTAAGAAACACATGGCACATGATTGCTTTTAACAGGGGGAGGGGGGGGGGGGGGGGGGAAGGGGGGGGGTTAAAGAAGAGCCTTGGAGGAAGCATATGAAAATCTGGTCATTGAAAGTAGAAAAGGAAGGGATGATAAAGAAGAATATTATTGTAGAACATAAGTGAGAAATAAGAAAATTAAGCAAATATAGAGGTTTTTTTTCATATTCGGATACGAGGTTAAATGACTGAAGAAAGCAATCCAGTAAGCTGATGTATCCCTTCGGAATTTTGCTACACATCCAAACCTCCTCAAAATTATTGGTAATGTCCCTCTCTGAGTCAAGCCATGATCCCCGTGGGTAATATTTCGAATAAAAGATTCATACCAGGTTCCATATTTCATTTTCACTCTAATAATGAGATAAATAGGTAGAAACGTAAGCCTTGGAGACAGATAGATCACTGAAATCCTAGAAACATATCCTTCTAATTTAACATGCTGGTGAGATATTACATCCACTTGCAACAAATTACTCAACTCACAAAAGATATGATAAACTAGAATCGAAGTTATGCCAAGGTCATTACATCTTTTCTATTCTTGTATTGATTGATGTGCAGACAATCAATACTGCAGTCGCCTATCATGCTAAAGCAACAGTTAAGATGGAAAATATATAACAGAAGTGCATTATGGTACTGAATTTTTCTTCTAGCTTATCAGTGAACACTGATGAGAGTGCTAAAGACTGCAGTCAGACCCTGCATTAAATTGTCTGGACCCAAACAACTATGTTTTGAAGGCCTATGAGAAAATCCTAAAAACTGTATATAGAGATTTACATTTTCATGTAAAAAGAATTAATTAAACAAATTTTACCTGCATAATAAACTTCAGATAGTTATTAATCGCATAGAGAAATGCGGGAACAGCAAGTAGCACATTACTTCGAGCTGCCTGCAGGAAATATGATGGAATCAAATCAGTAACATAAGATAAAAAGAAAATATAAAAGTGATACATATTTTAAAAGAAGACAATTGAACAACAAAAAGTGGATCAGATATAGAGAAACTCAGTGATTTCTGTCTTGTTAGCTTGGGTACAGGACTGTATAAGATCAAAGATAAGGTGTGAGTTACAATTAGGATTGTTAAGATTTATTTTGAAAACGCTTGTGATCATTGACATAGGGACTTTTAGATACTTTTCTATTTCTATAAAAGGAAGGGTTTGGTTTGATGTGGAGGAAATGGATCAATGGATGGCTTAGGATGGTTTCCCTTTCAATCATGATTAGTGGCAAGCTGAGGGGTAGTTTGAGAGAGTTAAGACAAGATGATCCATCTTGACCTAGATGGCTCACAATAGTGGTAGATGTCTTAGGGTGTGTTATGTACAGAACTAAGACGGGCTACTTTGTTAAAAGGGTTGGAGGTAAAAAGCAATTGGGTGTTAGTCTGACATTTACATTTCCGGGCAACAATTGCTTTTTGATATATCTTCAGGGGCTCATTTGCATACCCCTCCTAAGAGTACAGTTGATTTTCACTCTCACATCGGGTTTTAATATAAATATAAATAAGAGTGTGGTAGTGGGAGTATAAGACACTGCTCATTGTAGCACGTGGATCTCTTCATAAAAATTACATTGATAACAGAAAGAAGGAATAATAGTAGAAAGAAGAAAAAGAAAATGGGGAGAGGATGACCAAGAAACCAGAGCTTTCACTTTCAAGTGAAAGGTGGGCGGGGCTTAAGGGGCATGCAAATCAACAAGTTTGACATAATAAATATAATTAAATTAAAAATAAAAAAGCATGTGATAGCAAAAAAAACCTCAATTAAAAATTTGAGAATGCTATATCAGAGTAAAATGCACCTGGATAAATGTGGAAATAGAGAGGAGCGGCTTTTCACCAACCTTCTGCCTCCTAGCCTGCCAGGAAAAAAAACATGCACAAAAAATCACTACGCATAGATGTAAATGTGGTTCTCTCTCTCCCCCCACCCCCTCCCAATGTGCGTTGGGAGCATTCTCACAAGCTAATATATAAACATGCATTTGTAAAACATAAACCATTTATTTCTTATCCATGTACATATAAAAATGAAGAACAAGAAAGCCATGTGCCATGATTAGAGATAACTAGCTGTATGTTTGCACATGGATTCTCGGAAATTTTTGAAAAAAATCAGTTTGTACAAGTGAAGATTCCTTTTAACAGTATTATATTTTAATCAAAATAATATTACCTTTTCAATAAATACTACATAAATATAATACCAAAATAGTTTTCTAAGAATCACATTTTTCTAATAATATAATAATAAATAGTTTTCTGAGAATCACATTTTTTTAATTTAGTTAGAGAAGTCTTCTGGCTGAGGATTTTGACAAGCTAGTTACCCACTCTCTTATATATCCGCTGTACATGGGTTCTCACCCGTGTTACTTAAGTTTACTTGAAGAAATCCAGACGTGTTGACACACCAATAGCACTTAACCAACAGAAAACACAACATGCCCTGGAACATGAAGCGATATGGTACCTGGATTAGAAGCATTACTATAGCGAAAATAACCTTCACAGCCTCGGTCAAAAAGTTGACACTAATAGGGCTAAACTTGAATTTTCCATCCACCTTTGACATAAAAACCAAGATAGGCTGGAAAACAAAGAGAATGATTAAGTAGGGCTTTGTAATCATAATTAGGACACTGCGGTATGTAATGTCAAATAACACAGCATGACACCTTGCAAAATTACCATCAGAAATGGTGGTAGATACAGTAAACAGACATATTGCTTAAAAGGAGAATGGAAATATAACGTGTATCTCATACAAGTGCATGCATGTATTTACCTTTTTATAAGGGACAGAAAAATAAAAGATTCGAATAATCAGGTACTTCTACAATTCTCAGAATTCCACCTTCCTAATCAGAAGAAAGCCATAAGGGTACATTCACAGATACCATAGACATAATGAAAGATCTCCTTTTAGTTTACTTGCTCTTTCATCTTATGTACTAAAGAAACAGTCAGAATCCAATTGTTTAAAACAGATGGAATGTAAGTAAAAATGTTGGCAGTTAAATGGTCTAACAGGAATACTTAAAGTAAAGAGTTAGATGGGGCACAAAATACAAGACCCAGAACACAATAAACAGGTAATTTTGCAGATAATACTATAGCAGAATATGCTTTCTGCTGTAAATGAATCTGATACCAAGTGGATAAAATGTAGAATGCCGCAGACTCACCAGTAATCACTAAGCTGAGTATAAGAATTTTATATAGTCAATCATAAAATAGTCTTATTACACAGTTTCTTGCCACATAGCCTTGTGACAATTTGTGTTTTACAATAAAAAAATTATAGTCCATTTAACTGAAGCATGGACCTAATCAAGATTAAAAGTATCCAGGATTTTCTTCACATTTCAATATTAAGAACTAGGATTGAATCAACAGTTCTTGCAGGAAGAATGGAACAGCTAAGACTCTTGAATATGCAAGAATGCGATAAGGTGAAAAACATTGAACAAAAATACATAATAAGTCAGTTACCTGTAAACCAACCAGGACACAATCACCACCAACCAACAGGAAGTTGAGAGCCCGTTGCTTTGATGATACCTTGTTCCTGTGGCGATCATATGCCCGTGAAACAGATTTTGTTGATGGCGAGACGAGCTTGGAATGACAGACACTGCACTCTATCATCCCGTTCTTCATCAGCTCAAAATCCCCAAATAATTACCCGGGCTATGCAAAGTTTAACCTGTGCATGAAAAAACAGTAACGGAATGAAGAACCCAGGTAATAACCCTTTCCCTAACTCACCATTAGTAGTTCATTTATTCAAAATACTACAGAAAGCAATATGATTCGTGAGTTGACACACAAGTATCATGTGAATTTCGATGTTCTCAAAATCTGGCTAATAACAGCAACAGTCTTGAAAGAAAACAATTCGCAAATGCAATAATGACATCTCGTCAACACAAAAAAAAAAAGGCATTACGGCCACATCTTATCAGAACAACAAATTCTAAAATTCGTCCACATGAAAATGAAACCTCAATTTTCCGGATCAAGCATTGAAACGATGAAAACAAAATCCGATTGCATAGGAATTAATTTTATTCACTACAGATCTATTGAAATTGGGTTTTCTTGTTGAGATTCATGATTAAGAATGTGTACAAATTTAAACAAGTAAACACCTGACCTGTGAAATTGATTGTAAAGATGGGACAATTAACGCGGTAGCCGGCGTAGAATATTCAGGCCAGATCCAAATGAAATTCCGGAGACGTAAATTGAAGTGCCGGTAAATTGGAAATGGACTGAGCTTATAAATTATTCTGAGAAGCGGAATTTATATAGAGAATAATATTACGTGAAAATGAAGATGTGTTGTTGAGTTGGGTGAGTTAGCTTATAAATTATTCAATTGATTTTATTTTTTTAAACGTGTGAAATTAATCTAAAAGAATAAAGAGGGGAGATTTTGCAAAATGACCTATGAATAGTGGCTTTTTAAGATTTTTGTTAAAAAGTCAGTTTTACCCTTAATGAAATGGGTTATTTATTGCAGATCAAGTCCTCAATCCTTATAATTTTTTCGAAATTAGTTTTATTCTTGTTTTTATTAAGTCATCACTGAATGCGTTTCTTCTAAATCGATTTTTTCTTCAAATATTTCTTCATTTACTTCTATTTCTTCAATATCAAATTCTTAACATTCATCTCTAATTTGTTCAAATTCCGTAATTAATATTCTAAATTTCTTTTTTGTGCATTCATTAATAATATGACCTTCATTGCCAGTCCAACATTTACATCGTTTTTTATCTAATTGTTTTTTATTATAAGGTTTATATTTTCTTCTAAAATATTTTCTTTTTGGTTTAAAATATTTCTTTTTAAACTTATTATATTTTTTATATTTCTTGGGTTTTATTTTTTCTTTTTCTTTTATAATCATAACATCCCGATTCTCACGGTACGGTATCTCTACAACAAATCCTATCTTGTATAAATCTGATTGTTTATAAATCATTTGATTACTACACATAGTACTTATTTAAGTCTTTTATAGTTCTTATAATAAATCCTAATGTATATCCTTCTTCATTTCTTCCTAATTGTTTTTCTTTAATCTTATTTTGAAAATAATTATTCCATGTAGGTGGTAATTTTCTAATAATAACTTCATTATAATAATTATTATCATCCACTTCCAAACATCATATAATAATATTTACTATATTCACAACAATATTCATTGAGGTAACACATATTACAAATTTGTAAATGTTCCATTAAATTTTAGCATCTTCTATTTCTTCTAATCTAGCTTTAGTACTTTCATTTACCCAATCTTCTCAAAGCCAAATTCTCTATAAATTCTTGTAGCAACTCTATTTATTCCTTCTATTATACTAATTCCAAATCTTGCTTCAATACTATCTTTTCCAAATACCTTTTGTTGTTTCTTCTAATCCTCTATACCAATTAAACACATTTCCTTTAAATGTTGCTAATAAATATTCAGATTCTATTTTTATTATACGTATTACATCGCGATTATAATTAAAGTGTGCTATCATATTGGTACTCCATTCACTTATAGCTCTTCTAACATCTAATTCACAATCTAAATTTAAATATGATCTGCCAATTTTCATTGGGTTTGATTCTCTTAAAATTGGTTTAAATTGATCTCTATACATTCTTTCTTTGGTAGTTCTAAAATCTACTTTTGTATTAACATATCTTCTAGGGTCTATTTCTGCTTCATATTTATCTGTGCTAGTTTCTCCATATTCTTCTTGTTTAGCGCTCGTGGTCCTCTTGTTTTTCCGACTATATGATTTTTAGTTATTTCTTCACAAATTTTTAAGTCTTCTAAGTCAAATATTAAATTTTCCATTTCTTCGTTCATTGTTCTTCTATAATTATTTTTCCTTCTTCTTTTTCTATAAGATTTTCTTCTTGCTTTCTAAGATCAATCAATAATTTTTCTATATCTTCTTTTAATCCTCCATTAAGTTGTATTAATTCTTCATATTTTTCAATTTTCTTTCTAACTTCTTTAAGTTCTTTAGTATAATCTGGTTTTAAATGGTTTTTCTTTATTTAAGTTTTCTATTATTCTATTTAAAAGATTTTCTATTCTTAAAAAATTATTTTGTAATCTTTCTTTCTCTTCTTCGTAGCCTATTTCAATTCTAGTTATTTTTTCATCAATTGTTTTTATATTTTTTCTCAATTAAATTAATTTTATCATTCATACTCATATTTTAGGTTTTTTATAAGATGGTTTTTCAATTTCAAATCCTAATTTTTTCAAGAATATCAAGTTTATAATTAATAATGTCTACTTTTTCTTCTAAAGTTGCTATTTTATTAATACTATTTTTATTGCAATTTTTGATATTCGATTTTGAATTTCTTCAAGTTTAGCTTCATCAAGTATTTCTAAATTATTAATTTGGTCTTTTATTTTATTAAATTGTTTAGACATATTTTTGCTTAAAACTTCTAACCTTTCTTTAGCTATTTCATCTTTTGGATCTATATTATTTATTTAGTCTATAGCTTCTACGTCTTTAGATTTTAATTGTCCTAATTGTTGCCATAAAAATGCATTAGTCCAATTTGTAGTCATATGTAACCATTCATCTGTATTTCCCCATGAGCTTAAAGGTTGAAATAGAGTTGTATTCCATTTTTTAGTTTGATAGCTTCCTATTGGTAATCTAATATTTTCTATTTCTTGTTTATCAAATCTTATTTTTGTTGGTAAACTCATATTAGTCCTTGTATGTTTAAGGAATTAATTATTATATTATTTATCATTTGTCTTATTTCTCTTCTAAATTGTTCTTCTCTTCTTAATTCTCTTGTAATTTCATTCCTTAATAATTCTCTTTTAATTTTATTCCAATTAGAAATTTCCCTTTCTATTTCTCTACGATTATTGTCAGTTATTATCTGTTCTTCTAAAATTTTTATTTTATTATCACAAAATTTTCTAGTTATTCCAGGCATATTCTTATTCTATATCGTCAAAACTAAGATCAAAATCATATAATTAAAACTTCATTATAACTTACATGCTCCGTAGTTTCAAAAGTTCTTTCACTATTTTCACTATCTAATCAGAAAAATATAATCATTTTTATTATTTCTTTAGGCGATTTTTCTTTTAATCCAAATGATACAATTGTAAGGCATTTTTCATAATATCTACTATCTCTTTTTATGAAATTTATTCCTCTAGTATAACTATCATAAGTTTCTGGAATTTCTATTATGTGACTATAATCAATACTATTAGTATATCTAAAAGGTACAGATCTATAATAAAACTCGTAACTTTCCATGATAAAAGTTCTTCAAAGTAAACAATCTCATAAAAATTCTTATATAATAATTTTCATGCAAATTTTCAGACAATAAATTTTCTTGTAGCTTGAAATAAGGGCCTTACCACGCTTCGCCAAATAGCAAGAATGTTATATGTTCCTGGTCACCTTCGTCACAAGAGTTGGCCAAAGTCCAACAGCATCACAGCAAAATGGACACAAAGGCACTCAAAACTCTCAAACAGACTCACTGTGTAGAACAACACTCAAAGCGTAATAAAAGATTTATTTCAAACTCAAAGATTTTATTGATCTGAAGATAGCTTGAAAGCTATTATACAAAGATTTTTACAGAGATTGATACTCCGAAGAGTGGTTTCTACTCTCTAAAGAGAATGATTACAAAGATCATTGTTGAGGGTTTTAGATGGTAGTTCAGGATGAGATTTCAGATGGCTAATTTTCGATGATCTTTTCTAATGAGAAGGGTCTCAATTTATAGAAAGGCTCGCACTTCAGAAGCTTACGGCCAATCAGTTATTACAACACAAAAGTAAGAAGTACAATAATTTCAAATGTGGTTGAAAATATTAAAAGTGGTTGTTGGTTGTCTTTATTCCGAGTCGGCAATTTCTTTTGATTCCGGCTTGATGTTGTCTTCTTTTCTTCAAAGTTCACATGGTCTTTGTCGATGCGTTTTCTTGATCGTCCTTTACTTGTGGACGTGTCCCATAAGTCGACGACTTCTTTAATGCATTCTTCACTTCGAGAAAATTGATCGTTCATGATTCCAGATTTTTTCTTCAAGAATTTTTGATTCTTTATCTCCTCTACGAGATAAGGATCCACTTATTACTCATACCATAGACCATGTATCTTTCTCCATAAAAGAAGCGCATTGTTGGAGCGATCGATTTTATTCGAGAGCTCGTCCTGTAAATCATCCATTTTCTATTAATAGTGGGCAAATCTTTAAAAATCTGAATCTCCTTGAGTGGATTTCCATTATTTTTCAATTGTGATGAGATGATGTTCTCCATACCACTGCGGTTCTTTATATTCGGGACTAATTGTGTAAAATCTCGAGTTCAATAGGTTGTTTATCGCTGAATTTTTTAACACAATTAACAAATTCTTTGTCAAAGCCCCATTCAATTTCTTTTAGATCTATCCCTGGAAGAGTCGATCTAAAAATCCAAATCTTGCCAATTTTCGAACAATATTAGGATGTTTGCTCCTTGAAGCTGCCCGATCCTTGGATAAATCGCCGTTGGAAGAATTTGTCAAATATAGAGAACTTCCTTCTCTGAAATTATATACCCATTCTGAGAATTCATAATACTCCTTTTCCATTGGATGTAGATTAGCTCTAATATGATGAGTAGCAATTATTCCTTTTGGTGATTTAAGGTCACCAACTGGTGATTTTTTATCTTCTTGGAATTCACTCGATATGGTAAGGTCGTTCCAATGGGCCTTTTGATAAGGATGTTTGAGTACTAGACTCGGCGGCTCCTTTTCCACTTGTAAATTTTTCCAACAATTTGTCCATCTTGGCCAAGGTAGTTGTTGTGGACCCTTTTTTATGACTTTTTCCTCTTGCGAGGTAAGAGAGTCATTTCTCTTAAATTTTGATTCTCCACTCGAGGTGGATGTATTAATCTCCCGAAATGGGATGTGACTAGCCTTTCGGCTGTATTCACCTTTTAAAGGAGGATACTCCTGGCTACAATTTGCAAAAAAGTCTAAACATTCTGACAATTTTTCAACTATTTTTTCTTTGTTATCATTCAATTTTTCAATCTTTTTCCCACTTTCAACAACTTTGCTTGATAAATCACACAAAGTTTGTCGAATATCAAGATGATCTTCTTGAACAGCAAGATAATCTGCATTAAAATCTGTTAGAAGATCTTGTAATTCCTTTGTAAATGCTTCAATCTTTTCCATATTCATGATTCCTACTCAAAAAATCAGAAAATAAATTATCTTTTCCTTTAATATATTCAAATTTAAAATTATAAAAAGATAGTAACACTTGTCATCTATGTAATCTTCTATGTTGAGGTGAATTAGGTAATTTATTATTTACTAGTCCGTTTAGTTGTGTATTATTAGTTTGAACAATAAATTCCTTGGGTAACAAAAACATTTTAAATTTGTTTATTCATTTAACAACTGCCAATAATTCTTTCTCATTGGTTGAATAATTTACTTCAGCATTATTAAATGTTCCACTAGTATACCTGCAAATTTCATTTAAATCAGTTTTTAATAAAGCACTCCAATATAAATCTGAAGCATCGGTTTGAACTATTAATTTATCTTTTTCATCAGGAAGTCTAAGTTTAGGTAAATTTCTACAATTTTCTTTTAAATTTTTAACACAAAGAGTATGTTCTTCATTCCAACCTAATTTATTTGATTTTCTTAATAGTTTCTAAAGCTTATTTCTTTTTTCTGCAAGTTTTTCTATAAATCCTTCAGCATAATTATGACAACCCAAAAACTTTTGAATTTGTTGCTTATTTTCTAATTTATCAGGAAATAAAATTATTTTTTTCTGAAATATGAGGTTGCAATTTTATTCCATCACTATTTATTATCATTCCTAAGAATTCAATTTCATGTTTTGCTACTTCTGCTTTTTTCTGACTAAGTATTATACCTTCTTTTGAGTAAAGTGTAGCAAAAATTCTAAGATGTTTAAGATGATCTTCATATGTTTCTGAACAAACAAGTATATCATCAACATAAACAATAAGAAAATTATAAGTTTTAAAGATTTCATCCATTCTTCTTTGATAAATTTGTGGTGCATTTTTTAATCCAAATGGCATAACTAACCATTCATAATGCCCTTGAGGAGTACTAAATCTTGTTAATGGTATACTATTATCTTATATTTTAATTTGCCAAAATCCAGATTTACAATCAAATTTTGAATAATATTTTTTATTCTTAGCTATATTTATTAATACTTCTTTATTTGGTAAATAATATCCATCAAACTTAGTGTTTTTATTAAGTTCTTTATAATTTACTACCATCCTAGGTTTTCCTCTTTTTATCTCCGAATGATTTCTAACCATAAAAGTTGGGCTACTATGAAGGGCTATTACTTCTTCTTATAAGTTTTTGATTAAGAAGTTCTTGAATTTGTATTTGAAATTCTTCCTTATCTTCTTGATTATAGAGCATAGGTTTGACTCTAATAATGATTGTTGGTTCTAATAGTTCTATTTTAATGTTGTTTTTGATTTTTCCCATTTTTCAAGTGGGTTTTCATTATAATTTTTAGCTAAAAGATCTTTTATTTGATCAAGAGTAATTGTTTTGATTGAATAATTGAGTAATTTTGGTATAAATTCTATTTTTTCACCACTAGTAAATTTGAACTACGAATGGTTTAAAATCTATAGCAATTTTTAGTAAATGACAACATGGTATTTTTAATTGAATATTATAAATATTTTGACTATATTGACTAAAATTTTGTATAAAGTAATTTACAAGAATAATATCACAATCATTAATATTATATTGGTAAACATTTCTTATAGTTACTATTTTAGATCCTATTATAACTTCTATATTTTCATTTTTATATTTTAAAGATTCTCTTTCTCCGAGTTATTCCTTGTAGAGTTAATTGTTGTTTATTTTCTATCCACTTTGGTAATAAAAATTCTTTAAAAATAGTTATCTCGACTCGTATCAATTAGAGCACAAGTAGTTATTTTTGATTCAAATACAGTTATTTGTATATATACACTTATTGGGAATTTTATTTCTCTGCTCATTTTTCTTTAGGGCAATATGTAGTTATTCCTTGATGTATAATAAGAATTCCTTCCTTGTCTATTTTATAATTATCAAGACTATTTAAAAATGAATTTCCTAATAATATTGGATGTTCATCAAAATTCATATTATTATCAATATAGCATTCTATGCTTAATAATAGATTTCCTAATTTAATTTGAACTTGTCCTATGATATCACAAGAGTTTATTTTTCCTTCAAAATCTCTATAACTATAAGATTCAACTTTTTTCTTTTTAATTCCTTCATCAATAAGAGAACAAATATGATTCTGACTTGCTCCAGTATCAATAAGTATTTTAATTTCATTTATCCATTTACTTCCATTAAAGAACTTTCCCTTGATTCCATAAACACTATTATTTTTACTTTGTACTATTTTTGAAATACTATGTCTTACTGTATTATTTCCAATAATTATTTTATTTTCTTTATATGTTATTTGTTTTGGTATTATAGGTTGATCAATACTTATAGCATCATCATGTCCTATCTCAAAATTTTCTATTTCTTCTATGTCTTGTTCTCTGGGTAAGATTGCTTCTCCTATATCCCTAAATTCTTCGTCAATTTCTATAAAAGGTTTTTCTTTATATATATTTCCATAATTACTATTTGTATAACAATACAATCCTTGATATAATATAGTAAAAACTTTATTATCGTCTTTTAATATTTTATTAGTCATCTTAAAATGTAGACTAAGACAATCATCTAAATTTTTATCATTTATATGCACACAATATCTTGGATAACAAGTAAATTTTAATTTTTTATAGGCTAAGTTTCCTTTTATTATTCCTAAATTTCCATTTTATAGCGATTATACATCTTTTATCTTGTAGATTAAGTATTATAGGACTATTAATTCCTTCTTTAAAACATGATTTTATTATTATTTGTATTCCAGCAAGGTAAACATAAGATATTTTATCTCGTTTTTCTTGTTTTAATTTTCCTAGGAATTCATTAATATTTCTTTTTGTTATAAGATTTAATTTTATTTTTCCTTGTGTATGTTTAATATCTATGGCCTTTTCTATTTCATGATATTCGTTAATGACTAACTTCTTTCTTACGAATTTGATCCTAAGATATTAAATAATTTATTTTCTCCTGGTGGTTTTAGACTTAATTCTGCTTTATTAATTTTTCTAAATTTTTCCCAATCAAATTTTCCTTTTAAGGCATATCCCTCTACTCCTTCGTATACTTCAGTTTCTAAATTTTCAGAATTTTCAATTTCCATGATTTTTAGGTATCTAATTCTTCAATTCTCCTAATTTCATTATTAAGAACTCTTTGTATTCTTTTTAAAGTTTTCATTTCTATAAGAATAGGCATTTTAACAAGATATCCTATGTCTTCGTCTAAAACTTCATCAAAATCTATTAAAAGAAAAGTAATTTTCTTTTCAAATTTTTTCTTTATTTTAAGATTATCGGAGTCTTTTATTTTATTAATCAAATTTCTTGATTTATTAACAAGATGTTGAATATAACTATCAGTATCTAAATATTCAGTAGAATTGTTAACGTACC
The DNA here is from genome assembly GCA_035079005.1 of Fraxinus americana. Classification (NCBI taxonomy): domain Eukaryota; kingdom Viridiplantae; phylum Streptophyta; class Magnoliopsida; order Lamiales; family Oleaceae; genus Fraxinus; species Fraxinus americana. The sequence goes on from CM068716.1 coordinate 29,289,819, forward strand.
ATCCTATGCAAATTTCGTTATTATCTTCCATTCTCTAATGTCGTTAATTCCTCAAGATATAGGGCTCTGATACCATTTATTTCTGACCTAAAATGCAAAGATTCAAAAATAAATGCAAAAATTCAAAAATAAAATTATTAATCAATATCAAATTTTTCGGCTCAAGATAGGTGGAAAGAGTTGATGGTGAAGAAAAGTTAATTTTTATTGCAAGGGGCAAACAATTTTGTCGAATCCAAAATTAGAATTAAAGTTATGAGGACTAAAATGACTTATTTTGAAACCTTTTATATTAAGGGTATTTTAGGTAGTGACTAGAAATTACATATGGGCAGCTAGCCTAGTGGAGGTGGCACATTTCGTCGAGTCCATTCGATTACGCCAACAATGAACGTCGTGTCATTACAGCATAAAATTTCTCAGTCGGTGTTATAAATTTACGAATATGACACGACATAAAAAGAATGATACTCTATGAATCATTTTATTAATTACACAACATAGAAAGAACGATACTCTCAAGAATGAAACGTGCAAAAATTAACATCTACACGCTCAACTAAAGAGCTAAATATGTTATCCAGCGTTGGCTCTGAAATCGACATGCTATTCTAAACATGTATCACCGTAAATCCTATTAAATAATACCATCTCATAATCATCAACTAAACTATGTATTCGAAATATGTATTTTCGTAATATCATAATATACTGAAAAATTTCACAAAAAAAAGTACCTTCTAATATATTGTAATTTGATCACACACGCGTACATCGTCCCAAGGGCTAAGCATTCTCGTGTAAGGGCTCAGAGCCCCCTCAGTGCATGGAAGTGGTCCCGAAATCTTATCTTTGATAACACGATCAAAATCCGTCAATGCACTACCATACACGACAAAGACTTCTTAATGAACTAAAATAGATAAAATCATCACATACTTTTCAGGTAGACATTTAATGTATGTCTCACTTTTCACTACACAGACAAAACAATTTAAATTTTTTGTCATTTATTAAAAAAAAATAACATGACATTACATTACAATTAATTCATAACAATCACTTTATAAAATAATTAATTGATGGAGATTAAATATGGCTGGTTTCAATTTAATTTAGGCAATTTTATCTATGTCCTATTTTTTATTTATAATTAGTTTAATCTTTAATATGTATTACCTTTTAATTTTTGTCATTATGTAGAGTTTAGTTATTCAGATTTTAGTTATTGCTTTTAAATATGGATTGCAAGCCTTAATGGTAGGAAAAATGGTTTTTGAATAGAAATAAAATATTAATTGTTAGTTCTTCTTCAATTGCTTAAATTATCAGTATTTGATATTTAAAATTATCGAGTCCAAATTATCTGAATTTGTACGCGAATCAAAGAGATTTTAATACATAAATTTCTAGTATTCTTAGAATCAATTGAAATTAAAAGGTAATCGTGTTGAGTTATTCCTTTAAATTCAACAAAAGTTCGATGACGTGTTTGTTACATCGTTTCTTTGCTTCCGCCACCCTAAATCACAAATAGTAACAAGTCTTTTGAAATATAGGAGGATTTACTCAAGAACATAGTTTTGGCTTCTAGGATGTTGCTGTTAGAGCTTTCTATTTAATTGTATCTAAAAGCCCAATAAATTTGGATTTTTCTTTTGATCCATGTTATTTTGGGGCAAACTGTTCAATTATGATGAAGAGAATGAACCAATGATTTTTTGTATAATGGAACTAAATGATTTTTTTTTTAAAGATATGGAATCAAATCAAATTGTTTGGTTTTAGTTTGGTTTAGTTCTAGTTTCATTTTTAAAACTCTTAAGTTAGTAATATATACTTAAATAATAATAATAAAAAAAATCCAACATTCAGTAAGTTTAACTTATCAATCATCAAGATCACAAAAGTCCAAATTACCAAACATAATATAATCATAATTTGTACACACAAATCAGTTTTTATTCACACACAAGATTGTTTAATAAGTAATAGCAATTATTTACTAAATTAATTGAATCGGCTTTGGCGGCACATCCCCACAATAAGTGATGAATTACGCAAAACTTTTATATCCACTTTTACAAGCAACCATTAACCGTTTAATACTCAATAAATGTTTATTGGATTTTTCTCTATTTGTGAAAAACACAAATAATTCATCAAACAGTCATGGTAAAAAAATAATTTAAAGGCTTTCTAAATGACAGACCAATTTTATCTCTCAATCTTGAAAGAGTATTCTCCATTGACGTGATGAATTGTGGTGCCAGTTTTCCACAGTATTGTGTAAATTATAAATGAGTGCAAAATTAAAATGTAAACAATTAATGAACAGTCTCCAATGATTCAGAACCGATTAATGGGCTGTATTTAATTAATGAATTGTTTCCAATGAATACAAAATTAGGTTCTCCAATATATATACGCATGTATGTATGTATATACGTAAAATTAAACATTAAGGGCCTGTCTGTCTGCACTGAAAATTAAAATTCAGAATGTTGGAGAATTGAAAACACAAATGTTGGGCATGACAACTTTGACCAATTGTGAGTTGCGGACTCCTAGGCTTAGAAAATAATGGTCGGAAAATCCATTTTCTCCCTGAAAGAATCTCGGGCAGACAGGCCCTAAATTTTATTTTGGTTCTGGTTTTCAATTCTAGAACTAGAATCAAACCAAACCAGAATCAAATGGTTCTCGATTTCAAAAATCAAAATCATTAATTTTTTTGGTAGAATCGAACTCGGTTTAGTTTAGTTTGGTTTGGTCAAACATTTTGTTCACCCCTAGAATGAGCTTTGAAATAATAATTTAGAATTCATGCAGAGTATAACCATGCAATGCCAAATAAGAGATAGAACGTTCAATGAGCTAAGCTTTTTGAATAAGCCAATTCATTGAGAACCCATATGTCCCTTGTGGATAATAATAAGTAGTAATTAAAAATGTGTAATTAATATTAGTATTTGATTTTGACTAAATTCAATTCAAATTTCACCCAAGAGCCGTCAATAATTATCATTTTTTAAATTCCTTTATTGCAAGGAGACTTGAAATTAATGATTGTCACATCTATTTTGATATACAAAAGATTGCCTTTTCCAATTAAAATAAAAATTAGATCTATGTAAGTTTGTAACAAAAGAAATGATGGGTCCAAAAATGCGAGAATATTGCAGCTTGGGTTTCTAACATTTCAAAAGAGTGCAAATAGATCAAAATCTTTTCACTTTTGCATCGCCACCCCAAACCTCATGGTAAATATGCAATGCAAGGACTATCAGACAGAAAGAACATCTCTAATGGATTTGTGACTTGCTATAATTTTCTGCCAAGCAGCAAAATAGACACTTGGTTCAAAAAATTAGTCTATCAAAACAGGCTAATGTGACAAGTAAAAAAAAAATAGACACGAGAGGTTTGTATATATGTGGAGATCGACGAACTAACTCGATAACTTTTTAAACTTTTTTGGAGAAAAAAAGAATCATAACAAGTCCCAATATCATACTCTGACAATTGATTTATTTCGTACAATAGAAAAAAGTTAACAATATTAGTATTGATTCGCTATGCTCTAAAGAAATAGTCAAAGTAAAATCTTTATCGAACGGTTGGAATAGATTTTCTATTAAGGGTCCGTTTGATTGTAAAGTTGGAAAATGGGTGGAAAGAAAATGTTTTACAGGGAATTGATTTTCCTAAAAAATGTTTTACTGGGAATTGTAATTAAATGTGTTTGATTGGTAAAATTTTCTATGGAAAATGTAGAAAGTTTTGTGTCCATTTGACTTCATTTTTTATGGAATTTGTCCATTAAAGTGATAATTTTTTCTACCATTGGATCTAAAATTTGTTCTAATTGTAAAAAAAAAATTTGAAAAAAAAAAAAATTTACCATACCGAATATCATTCGTTTGACTTTGTTTTGCATGGAAGTTGTCAATAAAAGTGAAAATTTTTTTTACCATTGTATTTAGAATTTGTTCACATTGCAAAAATAAAAAAAAAAAAAAATGGTGGAAAATGTTTTCCCACCAAATAGGTGAGAAAACAAAATCAAGTTTTTGTGCATCAAAGAATTGTACCTAGAAAAAGGTGGAAAACCAATTTCAGGGAAAAAAAGTGCAATCAAACACGACAAAAGTAGGAAACGGAATTTCAATTCCAACTTCCATGGAAAATAAAGGGCTATCAAACAGGCCCTTAGATTTTTAGTGACTTTCTAGCCATTATACGGTGCTTTGTCGGTGATCGAAGCCGCAATCTTTTAATGAATTAGGTAGAATTATTTGTATCCTTATACTCTCATTTCATTCTTCAATACAATAGGATATTCCAGGAAAATGGTTCATGTGAAGTCAATAATTACTGCAGATTTAGAAACTCATCTATCATATCAACGATCAAAAGTTGGATTAAAATTGGGGAAAATTCGTTACGAGACATAGGTCATAGGCTTAGTAAATGTTACATTGAATTCTTCATAAAATTATATTTTTCGCAAAAACTTGATTTTTAAATTATATTCAAAAAATTACATTCATAAAATTATATTCATAAAATTAGTAAGGTAATTACATAGGATTTAAAAACTTGATTTTATATATATATATATTATTTAAAATGAATTTTTTTTAGTTCTGAGCTAGTCGAGGACCGTTCACACGTACTCATCACCGACTACCTATTTTATCCTGCAGAATATGCCGAGATTGAAAACACGCACGATTGCCACCTTATAAACCCATTTCACGGCACGTGCTACGTCCAATGCCACGTGTGAGCTTGCATGCACCCGTCCCTCCAAGCCAAATACGCCTCCTGGCTCCATCTCAACATGCGAACCAAGTGCAGTTTTCTCAAATTCAACGGGATCGATCTGTGTTGTGGGATCAATTGGAGAAGAGAAAAGGAAAGGAAAATCAATGGAAGGAGTTAATGTTTCTACCCATCCAGAGATTCCTGGTGAGCCGACCCAGACAGGAACAGCCCTTCTTGAGAAGGCCACCGCCACTATTCAAGGGTTTGGCCCTGTTAACAAAATTCACCAGCATCTCTGCGCGTAAACACTTTTTGGTTCCTACAATTTTTGGAGATTATTATGTTGCACACTATCGGTTTGTTAAAATGTCCGTTTGATTTCAGATTTCATTTCTATGGGCACGATATGACTCGACAGGTGGAGGCGCACCATTTCTGTGGACATCTAAACGAGGAATTCAGGCAATGTCTTATATACGACAGGCCAGATGATGATGGGCGGCTGATTGGGCTGGAATATATAGTATCTGAACAACTGTTCTTGACACTGCCAGATGAAGAGAAGAAATTCTGGCACTCTCACGAGTTTGAGGTGAAGAGTGGGGTTCTGTTCATGCCTGGAGTTCCCGGCCCCATCCAGCGCCAGGATTTAGAGAAGGTTGCCAAGACTTATGGTAAGGTGATTCACTTCTGGCAGGTTGATAAAGGTGACAATCTTCCCCTAGGAATCCCTCAAGTTATGATGGCTCTCACTAGGGATGGCCAGCTCCATGAAAATCTTGCTAAAGGTAATAACGGGCATTGGTTTAGTTCATTGGTTCACAAGATTAGGTCGTATAAGGAACTAGATATTAAATTGAAATGGATAGTACTAGTTGGAACTTGGAGTGAATTGTTTCAAAAATTACTGAACTTATATTATCGTCACGGATTGCTCACCGAACTTCATTCTGCTTCACAATACTCACTCAATTTTGCCATTTACCTCTCCATCCACCACTATCAAAAAATCCGTTTGTTGGGCGCTGACTGGTGAACGGAATTTCTAGGTGGCGTCTGAAGACCATTAAAAAATTACAAATCAGCAAAAATATTGTTTCATCACTCATCCAACTTACTCTAGGTCACAGTTTACTCGTCGAACTTCAAAATGCTTCCAAATGATCACTCATATTTGAGAATTGCAATCTATCCATTATTCGTCATCTTTTATTCATTTCGTTGCTAATTTACTGTCCGAAAATTTCACGGATAATTAAAATAATAAAAAAAATTATAACTCAACCAAACCATCAACACATGGAAATCACCATATGATCAATTGAATACAATTAGAAGTAAAATCGGTGAAATATAGACAAAATATTTTCACAAATCAAGTTAAGTTTCCGATTTGTAGCTTTAGATTGAAACCTATTTTTCACACAATAAACATTCGAATTATAAAAGTGATATTTCTAAAGAATAATTGAGGACACTTTATTGGATTTTAAAAAAGTTTATGAGGCCGTGGAAGTCATGTTTCACACATGGTAATTTTAGTAAATTGATAGTTTCATTGAGTTGTGATTTTTCTAATATTTGTAACTTATTATGTGGATTTTCTATGTAAACTTGCACCCCCCCATGGTGACGTCGACCCCCATGGGCCGTCTACCATTAAGAGGCCAGCGACGTCGACCCCCATTATACTTAGCCAAATTAATGGCCATGAGATAGACAAAAATCACCCAACATCAAACTCGGCCATGACCAACCGCTATGCGAGTGGGTGTTAACGCTACAAAACTTGGGGGAGTGGGAAGGCATACGTGGGACACGTGACACCGTAAATCGCGGAGCAGGGGGCGTGCCATCAGGTGCTTATAAATACCCCAGTGTGAGAAAATGTATGGCTTCTTGAAACCCGAACTATTTGCATTCCATATATACATCTCAAAACTTGTTACTGATTCTCACGCCGGAGGTACAACGGGGGAGAAAGCCCCAACCTCATTTTGCAGGTAGCAACCACCAATTAGAGCAACCGGACCACCGCATTCATCAAGCCGAACACGGAGGTCTACCTTGCTACTATTTCAAAGGATAATGGATGGAGTGCAATATCTCAATGATGAGTGACAATTGTGAAGCATTTTTAAGTTCGATGAGTAAATTGTGACCTAGAGTAAGTTGGATGGGTGATGAAACAATATTTTTGCTGATTTGTAATTTTTTAACGGCCGTCAGACACCACCTAGGAATTACGTCCGTCACGTCAGCGCCCAACAAACGGATTTTTTGACAGTGGTGGATGGCGAGATAAATGGCAAAGTTGAGTGAGTACTGTGAAGTAGAATGAAGTTCGGTGAGCGGTCCGTAACAATGGTATAAGTTCAGTGATTTTTGAAACTATTCACTCTTGAAACTTGGAAGGTAGTGTGGTGGATAATATTCTTTGATTTTCCATTCCAAAAGAGATGGGTTATGCTTACAGTTAGTTTGACCAAATGTTTGAAAAACGATGGGCTGACATGCATTTTGGCTCTTGATTTGGATTTACCTTATCATCCACATCAAATGTGTAAACATCATTGGTACAAGTAGCTTAATTGTCCAAAGATGGGTACTGCACACTACACAGTGCGCCAAACATAACCATGGTGTTTTGACTTTTGAGATATGGTTTTCTTTAGTCGGGTGATGATTTCTGTATGCAGATGTCGAGAACTGCTATAATATTTCGTTTGAGAAGGAGAAGGAGAATCGAGCATACATTAAGGGCCCTGATCATGGAATACATCCAATGGCGAATGCAGCTGGCAAAGGGCTGCGGACAGTACTGAGGGAAGTGGACTGCTTCAAGGAAGGGAAGTCTACTTGAGTCTCAGTGTGACTCTACTGCAGTAAGTTTTTGTGGTATCTCTGGGTTTGTCTTGGGTTACAAGCAATCAGTAGTACTAGTATGGAGCAAAGAATATAGATTCTGTTTGTGTGTGTATATTTTATGTATGCACATTTTTAAGTATTTATTTTGCCACTAATTCAATAATGCATCTTTGTGTACAGCGTTCCCAGTAATTTCTCTTGGTTATTTATAGGTTCATCTTTACCTCCCTGAACTGCAATTGGTACATAGTATTGGACATGTAGATGTCTTTATTCTTTAAATTGATATTACATAATGCACCGGGGAAAATCAGGGTTTGGATTTAGGGAAATCACAACTTCAACAGAGCATGCTGTCAAAATGGGAAATGAAATCTTTTACTCTGTAATCCAATGTGATAATGGGGGTGTCTCTGAATTAATCCAAGTATTTCTCATAAAAGCATGTCTGTCTCCTTTAACTGCATCAGCTGCAGCATAGGACTCCAGTTCTGCCTTTTCATGTGCTGTCAATTCCACTGATAATGCCCCAATGTTCTGGTTTAGGTTCTCAATCTTGGTGGTGCCTGGTATGGGACACACATCATCACCCTGTTGATGAACCCAAGCCAATGCCAATTGTGCAGGGGTGCACCTTTTTCTTGCTGCCATTTCACAAATATGTAGGTGTATTTGCTTGTTCTTTTCTAGGTTTTCTGGTTTGAACCTTGGAAATCTCTGTCAAAAGTTGAACTTTAAGATATGCGCAAATTCTGTCCAAGAGCTTGAAATTATGGAATGTGCTCAAAGTACTAACCTTACGGAAGTCACCCTCCGATAAATTCTCAATAAATTTGGGACCGGCAGCAAGGAAGCCTCGTCCAAGAGGACTATATGGTACAATCCCAATACCGAGTTCCCTGAAGATAACAAGACCAAAGAGAATATTGTTGCGTTATTACTTCACTCCCTGAACAAATTAGTGACAAATGAAAAAGAGTTCCTACCTGCAAGTAGGAACTATTTCTTCCTCCAAATCTCGAGACCATAAAGACCACTCAGTCTCAACAGCAGCTAATGGATGAACAGCATGAGCCCTTCTGATTGTTGAAGCAGATGCCTCTGACAAACCTATATATTTTACTTTACCTTCTTCAACCAGCTTCTTCAGTTCTCCAATCTTTTGAGAAATGGAAGAAGAAATATTGATATTAGAGAACAAACACAAAAGATGCTAGACTCAAATCCTTACTTGGCAAAAGATTGAATTCAGTATGATTTCTATGTGAAATTTTCATACAAGTAACTGCTTGAAGTTAGAGATGATCTTCAATCACAAGCTATATTTGTCAGCTGTGGATAAATTACGTTTTCAAGAGTTCGAACTTTTAGACAGGCTGTGTCTGTTCAACACACAACTTTTCAGTTTTTATAAATTGATCATCACAATCATGCTACATGAACATCAATGTTGACATAATGCCATGCGTCATTCTATCATTGGACAATTTAAAACATAATTAATTTTTTCATTTAATCATTTACTGACACATGCAATTATGTCAAGCTTTTTGTCAAATCCTTTTGGCAAATTAGATTTAGCATTGATCACCATATGTTGAATTTCATTGATTCCAAAATCAATTCAATTTCTCTCTTGCAAAATAACATTTTTTTCCTTTGTGCACTATTCTATATTTTGTATTTCAATCTTGAATATTATTTTCTTGTATTTTTTAGCCCACCTACGATTTAGAGAGATTAAAACATTAGTAAGTTCGACAGATCTTGTAATTCGGAATGCTACGATTACAAGTCGAAGTCATTGTAATTTGCCCTCATTTTGAGCGTAATCGTTAATCGTTTTATAATAATCAACATAATTTTTTCGTAAGTCGATCAATGTTATCAATATAGCACATGAATAATCAAGAGTTTGAGAGGGACGAACCGTGACTTCGATTGGTACACGAGTGTCGATCCGATGAACATAATAGAGATCAATGTAGTCCATTTCGAGCCGCATCAAGCTGGCCTCGCATGAATCCCTCACATACTTTGGGTCTCCGCGAACTTCAATTTTCTCATCCTTAAATTGTACTCCAAACTTGGTAGCCAATTGCACTTTCTCCCTTATTCTTCCTTTCAAAGCCTACATTTTTGCTAAGTTAACGTCTATTTCAGCATAGGATGACCAAAATTTGAAGCAAAAGCATTACCTTTCCGAGTAGAACCTCATTGGTATGGGGCCCATAGAAATCGGAGGTGTCGAAAAATGTGACGCTTGAGTCGACGGCATGGTGAATGAGCTTGATCATGTCAATCTCCGGCTTGGGCGGGCCGTAGGTGGCGGACATGCCTACACACCCTAGACCTTGTTTCGACACTTCTAGGCCATGTGATCCCAGCTTGATTCTCGGCACCGCCACGTGAATTGATGTCCCCGGAGCAGCCATTTCTCTTCAAAATTCCGTTGATTGCTAAGGTGTTAACGCCGAAAAGATCCATTTAAGTAGGAGTGGAGAACACAAAAGTCCAACGTGCATTATGCAAAATAATGGATTATAGTATTTGTTTAGTGGGTCTACGGCGGCGTCGTCTTTTACCAAATTCGGAAGACCAAATAATTGTGGTTTGATTTGGATTCCAAGTTGAAAGTCATAGTCCCCATCTTCTTCTGTTTCACCGGCGACGACAATTTCTAGATCCCTTGCTTGAGCAGCCATGTCCATTAAATTTAATGGTAATTGGGGCAAATGGTCTATTTGATAATATAGTTTGGGATTTTAGCTTTTGACCACAATTAATGATTTAAAATAAATATTTTAATTCAAAATTAATAGATTACCTAAATTACCCATATTATATCACAGTGAATTCTTCTACTTTCATACACAATTTAAAATCAACAGTAAAATGACATACTGTCGTTTTAAACGACTGAATGCCGTTTTAACTGATTTTATGTTTGTATCAATTTATGCTTTCTCGTATCCACATAAAAATTAATGAAAACAAGTTTTAACAATTTTTTGAGCGAAATTGAAAATTCATGACCCAAAACGACATGTTGTCGTTACAAACGGTTCGATGACGTTTTAACTAATCTAGCATTTGTTTCACTTTATATTGTCTCGTACCCACATAAAAATAAGCGTAAAAAAGTTTTCACGATATTTAGAGTGACATCGAGACCTCGTAACCCAAAATGTCAAGCTGCCGTTTTAAATGTTTTGCTGTCATTTCAACTAATTTCATATCTGTTTCACTTTATTTGCATTCGTTTGCACAAACAAAAGCAAGTTTCATTACATTTGGACATCAATGTCTATACAAATTTCATGCGATAATGACCAACACCGTTGTTCTGTGAGTAAACTACATATACTTACTACGAACAAAGGCAAGTAACCCAAATTCCATATATTCCAATTATAGGATAAAATACTCAACAAATTAGCTCGTTTAACTTGTATAAGTCTTCCAGATGGTTCAAGATTTGATTGATTTTTTTGGGAGTAAAATCAAGGTCCTGTGATCAGGGGTGGAGTTAGATCATGAAAGTAAGGGGGCTTAGAGGTAGAGGTGAAGGGGTTGGGGTTTGCCCCCGAATTTTTTTTTTAATACGTTATTAACAAAAAAAGTCAAGAAACGTATACAAGAAAGTAATAATATTTAATTTAGTAAAATCATACCTTATTACAAGCGTTCCCTTCGAGCCTGGTATCCAAAACATAGCACGTTTAGTCGTTCAATGTGTACGAGTCTGGTATCCAAAACATAGCACGATTGCATGTGTTAAGTTGTGTATACCATACTTGTTACATTTTTCTTGGTGGTTAAGTGTAGTATAATTTCCAATCGGGCGTATGATGTGACTCGCTATAGTTTGAACTTTGAGTGGACTGTGACATTTAAATCTAGTCATGTGAAAACGATCGAGAATGAAGTGAAACGAACACGAAATTAACAAAAATAATATACATACGTTTAAAATGACTACATGCCATTTTGGGTCACGGGCTCAATTTTTCTTCGAAGCCAGTAAAAACAATGTTTGGAACATCATAGATAAGTTGTACATATTGAACGATTGCACATGCTATGTTTTGTATACATTTTCCTTGGTGTCAAGTGTAGTATAATCTCCAGTCGGACGTATGATGTGACTTACTATAGTGATCAAATGTCGTTTTGGGTCTCAAGGTCTCGACTTGTGGGGGCTAATGAACGAAAGTGATGCGAATTGAACACAAAATTAGAAAAATGGCAGTCATACGATTAAAACGTCCATGCACCACTTTAGGTATCCAAAACAAAGAATCACCGAATCGCTGAACCGAACACTAAATTCGTAGAAACGCGCCATATAAGTGCTTAAAACGACAACATGTCGTTTTGGGTCACAAGGTCTCGACTTGGGGGGGGGGGTTGAATGAACGAATGTGATGTGAATTGAACACTGAATTAGAAAAATGGCAGTCATACGATTAAAACGTCCATGAGACATTTTAGGTATCTAAAACAGCAATCAGCTGAACTGAACACTAAATTCATAGAAACGTCATCTATGCATTTAAAACGACAACATGTCATTTTGGGTCACAAGGTCACAACATATTGCATTAACTAATTTATAGAGTATCTTATGTGGATACGAGGGAATATAAAGTGAAATGAATACAAAATTTGTTAAAATGGTACTTAGTCGTTTCAAAGGGCGTGTTGAATAATTACATGTTTTCTCTTTTGCCCTATACCCTAAAATCTAACCTCAATACCCTAAAACCTAAACCCTAAACGGCAACCCTCCGTTTAAAATGATTGGATGCCGTTTGGGGTCACGGGGTATCGATTTCACTTCGAAACTAATAAAATTGTGTTTGAAACTTCATACATGACTCGTACACATTAAACGACTACACTTGCTGTGTATTGGATACCACACCTGCTACTTACGTTTTTCTTAATTGTCAAACGTAGTGTAGTTTACTATTGGATTATGGAGTGATTTACTATAGTTTGAACAAATGTGTCAACCGTAACATCGAAATATAGTTAACACTTTCATCCATAAACTTTCATGTGGATACGGACGTTAGTGAACCGAAACAAATATTAAATGAGTAAACAGTCATCTATACATTTAAAATGATCAGATGCTGTTTTGGGTCACAGGGTATCGATTTCATTCCGAAACTAGTCAATTTGTGTTTGAAACATCATATATAACTCGTACAAATTGAATGACTACACGTGCTATGTTTTGGATACCATACTTGCTACTTATGCTTTCTTTATTGTCAAGTGTAGTGCATTTTCATAGTGTTGGTCACTATCGGATGAACTTTTTATCTAACTTCTTGTTCAAATATGGCAAAAACTTGAATTCGTTTAACTTTTATATAAATATAAGTGAATATAAAGTGAAATGAACACGAAACTAGTTGAAATAACAACTAGCCATTTAAAATGTCAGCATGTCATTTTGGGTCACAGTGTCTCGATTTCACTTTAAAACCATTCGATCATATTTTTGAACATCTTAAAAGATTTTTATAAGTTAAACAAACTAATTTTTTTAGTATCTCATCTATAATCGAAGTATAATAGAATTTAAGATACTTACCTTCATTCATAGTGAAGACTAGTATAGTTTATTCATGGAAAATGTTGTTGATCACTATCGGGTGAACTTTTTTTTGTCGATCTTGGATGTTTAATGTTACTTATCGATTTACTCTAAATATAATGAAATTTTTTCTACTTTCATTTTCATGTGGGTACGAGAGAATATAGAGTGAAACAAATACAAAATTAGTTAAAACGTTATCAAATCATTTATAACGATGGCATGCCTTTCGGTTACAAACTGTAAATTTCACTCCAGATGTAGTTAAAACATATTTTTCAATAATTCTCATATGGATACGAGGGAACTTAAAGCGAAATGAATACAAAATTTGTTAAAATGACACTTAGTAATTCAACCCCCCCCCCCCCCCCCGAAATGAATACGAGGGTCACGAGGTATCGATTTCACTCCGAAACTAGTAAAACCGTGTTTGAAACATCACACATGTCTTGTACACATTGAACAACTACACGTGCTATGTTTTGACTATCAAACTTGCCACTTACATTTTTCTCTATTGTCAAGTGAAGTGTAGTTTAGTATAGTATCCAACCAAATTATAGAGTGACTCGCTATAGTTTGAACTTTGTGTGGACTATGATGTTGAAATCTAGTTAAAACTTTCATTCTTACACTTTCATGTGGATACGAGCGAGAACAAAGCGAAACGAACACAAAATTAGCAAAAATGATATGCATACGTTTAAAATGATTGTATGTCATTTTGGGTCACATGTTCTCGATTTTTTCTTATAACTAGTAAAAAACAATATTTCAAACATCATAGATAAGTTGTACAAATTGAACGATTGCATGTGTTATGTTTTGTATACCATACTTGTTATATTTTTCTTGGTTGTCAAGTGTAGTATAATTTCCAATCGGACGTATGATGTGACTCGCTATAGTTTGAACTTTGAGTGGATTGTGACGTTTAAATCTAGTTAAAACTTTCGTTCTTACACTTTCATGTGAAAACGAGCGAAAATGAAGTGAAACGAACACAAAATTAGCGAAAATGATATACATACGTTTAAAATGACTACATGCCATTTTAGGTCACGGGCTCTCGATTTTTCTTCGAAACTAGTAAAAACAATGTTTGGAACATCATAGATAAGTTGTACATATTGAACGATTGCACATGCTATATTTTGTATACATTTTCCTTGGTTGTCAAGTGTAGTGTAATCTCCAATCGGACGTATGATGTGACTCACTATAGTTTGAATTTTTTGTGGACTTTGACGTCTAAATCTAGTTAAAACTTTCATTCTTACACTTTCATGTGAAAACGAGCAATAATGGAGCAAAACGAACACGAAATTAGCAAAAATTATATACATACGTTTAAAATGACTACATACCGTTTTGGGTCACAGATTCTCGATGTTTCTTCGAAATCAGTAAAAACAATGTTTAGAATATCATAGATAGTTATATATATTGAACGGTTGCACATGCTATGTTTTATATACCATACTTGTTTTATTTATTTTATTTCGTAGTTAAGTTTAATACAGCTTACTCATAGACCAATCGTGTTGGTTATTATCGAGTGAACTTTATGCCGATAAACGGGTCCAAACATAATGAAAACTTCAATTCTTTCATTTTTATGTGCATACAAGTGAAAATAAAGTAAAGCAGATACGAAATTAGTTAAAATGACACATAATCATTTAAAATGACAACATGTCATTTTAGATTATAGGGTCTCAATTTCACTATAAATGTAGTGAAAAATTATCTATGTTAGTTAAAATGTCACCAAACCGTTTATAAATACATCATGCCGTTTTGGATCCAGGACTCTCAATTGCGCTTAAAATATTGTTAAAACTTGTTTTCTTTAATTTTTATGTGGATACGAGAAAACATAAATTGATACAAACATAAAATTAGTTAAAACGGCATTCAGTCGTTTAAAACGGCAGTATGCCAATTTACTGTTGGTTTTAAATTGTGTATGAAAAGTATAACGAAAGTGAGGATTCATGTTTGAGGGATTTGGTAAATTTTTGTTTCAAATTGGATATTTTAGACATTTCAATTGAAGGGTATTTAAAACTTTTAATGTATGATTTAATAGACTAAAGACTATTGGAACAAAAACTATTGAGATAGATTATTTTACCAATAATTATGGTTGACTGGCCTTTTTAAGCAAAAACCCCTTAAATTTAGGGATAATACTTGTTTAATATAATTTATGTACATAATGTGATGTGACAATAGTTGATGTGAAATGTGATATTTGAATTAAAAGTTGAATATGTACCACATATAATTATGCAAACGATTATTTAAAAATTTGTGTACCCCTAGCAAAATTCTAATTTTAGAGATAACGTGGGTCCCAAACCTTTTATTTTTCTGCGAACTTTCCTCCAATATTTCATTTGTATCAGTAACAGTCCCAAATCTTTAATTTAATTGCGATATAAGAACAACTGAATGATTATTATTTATTTATTTATTTTTGCATATTCGCAAAATTTAAGTATTTTGATTTATATAAAAATATGATGGGCAAATAAGGTTTTTTACTACCGTTTAAAATAAATTTTGGATAGAAATCGTCATCACAGACAAAAATATGATAATTAGTGAAAGACTAATAATGTGATGAAAAAGTTGGAAAATAAGTGTAAAAATGTGTAAAGATTACGAACATTTAATACAATTAGATGTGGTGCTCTAATGATAATAAAAATGTGATGAAAATATATTAAGCCATAATTAAACTTTAACTCTACCCCCTTTAGAACCACTCGAGTAGAGTCAACTTACAAAAAAATAACTCAAATCCATTCAAGCTTGACCTAAGCCGAATTTTTGAAACTTCATGAAATCACGCTACGTGAATGTAGACTAAAATCATATAAAATTCTTGTATCTCTTTCTTTTGTACTCGAATCTTTCACGCCCTCTTCCATCTGCGTTCTATAACTTTTATCAGTAGAAGACTTCAAATTAGACGATGAAAAAATTTAGTCCCTATTTGGGCACATCTTAAAATTTATTTTTTCAGTCGCATAATTTATGTGTTTTACAATTTTTATCAACTTTTCAATTACATTTCATTAATTTTTATTAAAATCTATTAAAATTTTGATTTTGATTTTTTTTTTTTTTTATCAAAACCAAACATGAGCTAGTTTCATTTCATTTGTAACTGTAACTTAACCACTTTCCTTTACTATAATAGTGTTTGATTGATTTTATTTTTCATGTAAAATGTTATTTTTCAGCAAAATTCATAATTTTAGGACGTTTGATCAATAATTTATTTTATGGAAAATATTTTTCAACTTTTGATTTCGTGACCATATTTTCCTCAAAATAAGGATAATATTTGTTTAGGGAGTGATGATTTTTATTTTTCAGGTAATTCACCCACATTCTATCTCTCACCTATCCACCAATAAAAAATGAACAAATATAATATTTTTTTAGGTTGAAAACTAAATCAATCACTCATTTAATTAATAAGTTTCATACAAATAAGTTCTTAGCAATTGAATTATTTAGAATTTATTTTCTTTTCATGTAGGGTTGTGTTTGAGCCATATTATTTTAGAAGAATGTATTTTGGAATAGTAGATTGATAGAGAATGTGTGCTTGAAAAAGAAGGAAAAATTATTGATTGATTTTATTTTGGAATAGTAGTCTCATTTTCATTTGTAAATATAACTTTACCACTTTCCTTTACTATAAGAGTGTTTGATTGATTTTATTTTTCTTGTAAAATTTCATTTTTCATTAAAATTCATAATTTTAGGACGTTTGATTGATAATTTATTTCATGAAAAATATTTTTCAGTTTTTGTTCATGTGACCATATTTTTTATTCAAAAATAAGAAAAATTTTGTTTAGGGAGGAATTATTTTTATTTTTCAAGTAATTCACACACACACAGACACACTCACACACACACTCTCTCTCTCTCTCTCATGCATCCACCAATAAAATGAACGAATATAATATTTTTTAGGTTGAAAACTAAATCAATCAAACTCATTTAATTAATAAGTTACATACAAATAAGTTCTAGGTAATTGAATTGTTTAAAATTTAGCTTCTTTTCATGTAAATTTTATGATCAGAATCAAACTTGATTTTGGCTTTTTTAAAACAAAACGTTGGAACTTGTAAATTTTATAAAAGACCTCAAACAACTACTTTCAGATTATCTCATGCTAATTAGATAAATAATTTATCTAAAAGTTTAAGAAAGAATTTAATATTTTATATTTCTCTGGAGACTAACATACATATAGTAATTACATTAGTACTCCACAGTTTCTGTCCCTTTTCACCTTCCAAGTTCCAATCCCACCGGCATGAATCCAGCAAGCATCACTATTCGGCCTTTCCAGCTAACAGATGCCGACGACGTACTTTTATGGGCCGGCGATGACCGGATTATCCGGTTATTCCGGTGGAATACTCTGACCTCTAGAGAAGAGGCCTTAACATTCATCAAAGAAGTCTGCATGTCTCACCCTTGGTTCAAATCAATATGTATCGACGACCGGTCTATCGGATTCATATCGGTTTCTCCGGCCACCGGAGATGATCGGTGCAGGGCGGATTTAGGGTATGCAATAGCAGTGCAATATTGGGGGCAAGGAATAACTACAAGGGCTGTGAAAATGGTGCTTTGTCAAGTTTTCAAGGAGTTTCCTGAATTAGTAAGGCTGCAGGCTTATACTGTATTGGAGAATAAGGGTTCTCAGAGAGTATTGGCGAAGGCAGGATTTGTTAGAGAAGGTGTGTTGAAAAAGTATACATATCTTAAGGGGGAAATAGTGGACTTGGTGTTTTACAGTTTTTTATCTACAGATGCTATTCCTCCCAATTCATAGGAAAATGTTCCACTCGACTGAGAGATGCGGTAACGAAATTTGTAACACTTAGCATGTTGTTTCGTGCACTTATCTTGACCAGTTTCTCACTATTGTTTAATTTTGGAGGTTGTAGTTTTGTTATTGTCCGTGTTTGGCTCCATTAATATTATAATTTATTTCTCTCTTCTATTATCAACAATGCATTCTTTAATAAAATAATATTACACGTAATTCCAATTTTTTTTTAACTACACATTCTTTTAAAAAAAACACTATTTCAACAGTTAAAATTTGAAATAATGAAGGCCAAACGAGGGCATGTCCAAACATTTATTAGTCATAGAAAATGTTGTTTTTATCTTCTAATACGGCTACTTTATTACGACTTCACCTTAATAAGACTTGGTGACATTGTAGGATGATACTGGAAGACGTTTTGGCTCCGTCCTTCCTACAAAACACTACTACACAGTAATAGTAATACTTTTTTGAGTAATAGCCACGTACACACACAAGCCTTAAAACCTCCAATCTCAATTTATGAAAAAAGGATCTTTTATTGCTCATGCACTAGCATAACCTTTAATTTCAGGATAAGGGGTGCCTCACAAAGGGCGGGACCAAGCACAGGCGATTGTTTACCTCCATCCACTTAACAACACCTTAGGATGACATAACCTTAGAAGGACGAGGTTCAAACGAGAAAAGACTTGTGGAGAAGACGTAAGCACCCAAAGACGTGAAAGTTGTTCAAGAATAGTGATTGTTGAGACTATGGCCACTGAAGCCCTCTATTTTACCAAAATACCCGTTTTGATCTCTCCCAATACAGAGGGCTTCTTTAAGCATCAGTGGCTACAACTGTTTCCCGAATTTATGTTCTTAAAAATGAATTCTAGTTGTATTCGCAGGCTTGGAGGATTTTTTCTTTTGCGCTTGATTTCTTGTTTACAGTTATTGTTCTTCAGACGGAAGGAATCATTTTAATGGCATTTCAAATTCGTGTTCGCAAATGCATCCACAATCAGTAAAGAAACATCTGTTCAGGGATAAAGTATACTGATTGCAAAACATGCTCTACAAGATGGGGCGGAGGGACAAAAGTGATGCAGGTCCAAGTGTCACAGCGTCGTGCAAATTTATAAAACTACTTCAATTCTTGCTTTTACAAACCAAAATCAATTCTATGGGAAATGCTAACTTCTCATTGTCATCAATCTTATGGCTAATAAGCATCTGGATGATAAAACAAGAAGGGATCAATCAAAGGCTTAAATAAAGAATACAGATCTGTAGACCAAAAACATAGCTTTTTACCAAGCAGTACACTGGATGGTAACATAGTCCTCCATTCTGGATGCATTTAGTCCTCGTGCAAAGCCTTCATCAGATATAATCTACTAAAGTTTTGTCCAGCAACACTGCATGCCACAAATCAACACAACACTATCAATTCCTCAAGTATAGACCAAAGTATAACAATTACAGTGAATAAGTTCCGTAATCTTAACCATTACACAAGGCGGATATCCTACTCACAAGAATGCCAATGAAGAAAGGAGGCAACACGCTTAACAAGGGAAATAACCTTCTGATCAATAGGGGTATCTTTAGACACGAGTAACTATTCTTGTCAAAGTAAAAGTAGAAGAGGTTTATTTGGTGGAGAACACCGAGTGTGCCATTTGCAACACCCGAAATATGTGTTAGGGATCAACAGAAAGTTTTATCTTATTTCTTCTAAAATTTCAAATATCATACATCCAATCCAGTCTGTTTGACATCCTGATAGAAACACTAAATATACACATTCAAAATAAGTAGGGCAAAGAAAGTCAGGGACTAATTAGTGAAGATAGTGGTTGTTTGCAAATGCGTGAGAGAGAGTGTGTGATAATAATGATATGATGATAACGATGATCGCTGTTCAGCCAGCCTGATGAAGAAAAACAAACTAGTACATAAATGACAATTAAGTGCATTAAGTGGTGCAACATACCCATTAATTTGGTTGCAGTAGTTGGGAATTTGATTTGTTATGAGAAAACTATCTGTTGGAATTTGATGTCATTTGTGACATTTGGATTTCAATATTGGAGCGATGATGAAATGGGTTAAAGCCCAAATTGCTGGAAAGTTTTGGAACTAAAACTATTGCCCAATAACTCAAAAGGAAAAGCCTAAGACCCGGCCCGAACTTAAATGCCAAGTGTGTCGCTCTGGTCCGTTGGATCTGTAGCCTGATCTACAGTTGGATGGTTGCCTATATGTTAGATATTGGATGGCCATTTTCTGGTGTGATTTTTCATTCTGTTCAGTGAGGTTTTTGGCTTAGTGCGAAAGCTTCTGGGTGTTCTCTGTTCTTCGTGTTTTCTCTGTCTTCTCTTTCGATTCTTTGTGATAGAGTTTATCTTTGTGATTCCAGTCTTGGTGATTGTTCGATTGAGGAGTAGAGAGGTTAGATTGGTAGTAGATTCTTTGAACCATTGTAGTGGCTACTTTGTGCGATTTGGGTTAGGGCTTGTGGTCTTTGTGGCTAGTTCTTTTGTACAGACGGGTACAATATTCTGTGTGAATTTCTGAGCTCTATATAAAGTGAAAGATCTGTATTCTTGTTGATCGATTGGTGTTCTATTTGAATCTTGATTTTCAACTTCCGTTGGTTTATTTCCTTACAAGTGGTATCAGAGCGTGTGTAAGGGCGATTGAGTTTGCGATTTACGGTTTGTCACTGGAAAATCGATTTCCAGCTGATGCCCTAGAAATCGATCGAAATACAGAGAAACCCTAACCCTAATTTTTCCCCCAATTTTATTTTTTGTTCGATTTTAGTTACTAATAATTTTTCCTCTATATTTCGTGTTTTTTGTTGGATCTTTGTTCTTGGTGAACCTGCTCGGAGCCCTGACCTTCGAGCTGCTGTTGATTGGACGATCGAATTTGCCTTGTGCTTGTTCTGGCTTCGAACATTCTTGGTGAAAATTCCCTAACCCTGTCCTTATCCTGTTAATTACCATATCTGAATGTTGTAAATTCTCCCTGTTTTCCCCATTGTTGTGTGTCCTTTTGGTGTTTAGAATTGAGTCTTGACCTGGGGTCTAGAACCTCACGGAATCCTGTGAATTCTAACACCTGGAACTGATAGAATTCTGATTATTAGTCTGTTGTTTTCAGTAGCTATATTCTCTGTGAATTTTTTCTGTGATTATAGATCTGTTTAATCTCAATGTTCTATCTTTTGTGATTTTTTTGAGTTTATTAAACTGCATATTATCACTGTTATCTTTTGTTCATTGAGTTAATAGTCTATTTTTCAGTTTTGATATGTTTTCATTCCTGCTTGGTTACACTATGTTCTGTGTGATCTTTTAAACGGGTTATTTTGAAACATAGGTTTACTGTTTTTCTTTCTGTGGAACTGTGACCTCAAAAATTTCTTTGTGTTGATTAAAAATTTCAAATGACAATGGCAACATTTGAACTTGGAGTTTTTAATGGAAAATGAGATTTTCCCATTTGGCAGCAAAAAATGAGAGGGGTCTTAGTTCAACAGAAAGTTTCTAAGGCTATAACTGGTGAATTTCCTGCTACTATGACTGATGATCAAAAACTTGAATCTGATGAGCTTGCTTATACTTCTATAATTCTTCATTTGTCTGATCAAGTGTTGAGAAAAGTTGGTAGACTTGATAATGCTAAGGCTTTGTGGGATAAGTTAGAAGAGCAATACATGTCTAAGAGTCTACCTAATAAACTCTTCCTTTTAGAGAGGTTCTTTAGCTTTAAGATTGATATGTCTAAAGACTTAGATGATAATCTTGATACTTTTAATAAATTAGTTCAAGATATAGCTAATACTGGGGAGAAGGTGTCTGATGAATATAAAGCTGTTATCCTGTTGAATGCTATACCTGATGTGTATAAGGATGTTAAATCTGCTATTAAGTATGGTAAAGATACCTTGACTCCCGACATAGTGATCAATTCTTTGAGGAGTAAAAAATTAGAGCTTAAGGTTGATAGAACCGGGAAGGATTTTGAGAGTTTATCTGTGAGAGGTAGACCTATGACCAGGCCAGTCAGTAGTCAGAGTTATCAAGGGAGCAATCATAACAATTCCAAGAAGAAACTGAAATGGGGACCTAGATCTAAGTCTAGGAGTGGGGTTAGAAAGTGTTATGGGTGTGGTAAGACATGACATTTTATAAAGGATTGTTATAAGAAGAAGAATGAACAGAGAGAGAAGAGAGTGGATGAGGGGAATGTAGTTGAACCCCTAGATGAGAGGAGTGTTGATGTATATGTGGTAACAGAACCCTTTTCTGATTTGAATACTGTCAATTATGTGGATGACAGTGGTCAAGATAGTGAGTGGATTATGGATTCAGGATGTACATTCCATATGACCTCTAGAAGACTTTGGTTAAAGAACTTTAAGGATCTTGATGGTGGAGAGGTGGTTATGGGTAACAATGTAGCCTGTAGCATTAAGGGAATTGGTAGTGTGACTCTGAAGTTTGATAATGGATATACCTTTACTTTAGAAAGAGTAAGGTATATTCCTGATTTGAATATGAACTTAATTTCTATGGGAAATCTAGATGACATAGGCCTGCAAGGCCGAATTGGAAATGGTTCTTTGCAAATAATTAAGGGTTCCTTAGTTGTTAAGGTACCAAGATGAATGGTATATATGTCACTAGAGCCAGTGTTGTTCAGAGTCACATTGCTGAGTCCTTTAGTGCTGAGATTGATGCTACCCTGAAGTGGCATAATAGGCTAGCTCATGTGAGTGAAAAGGGGTTGCACATTTTGAATAAGAGAGGGGCTTTTGGAAAGGATGTGATTTCTAAGGTTCCATTTTGTGAGCACTATACTTTAGGAAAACAATATAGGCTTCATTTTAATAGTGGTCAGTATAGGACTGCATCTCTCCTTGAGTATATTCATTCTGACCTGTGGAGCCCATCATCTACTACCACTCAAGGTGGCAACAAATATTTTTTATCACTGATTGATGATTTTTCAAGAAAAGTGTGGATTTACCTTTTGAAACAAAAATCAGATACTTTTGAAAAGTTTAAAAATTGGAAAACTTTAATTGAAAATCAAATGGATAAAAAGATCAAAGTTCTAAGAACAGACAATGGTCTGGAGTTTTGTAATACTGAATTTGATCAACTCTGTAGAGATAATGGGATCCTCAAGTACAAAACTGTTCCTTATACTCCTCAACAAAATGGAGTTGCTGAAAGAATGAATATGACTATATTGGATAAAGTTAGATGCATGATGATTAGTTCAGGGGTTCCTAAAGTACTTTGGGGTGAGGCTGTGATGACAGCGGTGTATATTGTGAATAGAACTCCTTCTAGTGTTTTAGATGGTAAGACACCTGAAGAGGTATGGTCAGGGAAATTATCTGATTATACTATTTTGAGAACTTTTGGATGTTCTGCTTATTCTCACCAAAGTATAGGTAAGTTGGAGCCTAGGTCTCAGAAATGTGTTTTCATGGGGTATCCTGAGGGAGTGAAAGGATACAGAGTGAAAGGATACAGACTTTGGGCTAGAGATGAGAAGGGTTTCAAGATGATAACCAGTAGAAATGAGACCTTTAATGAGGCTGATATGCCTTGTTTGAGTAAGAGAGTCTTTAGTGATGATCCTAAGAGTGATGAGGATGATGAGACTAGAATGCAAGTGAGAGTAGGTAACTCTCCTGAACTTGTTGAGGAGGAAGAAGTTGAGATTGAAGGGGTGAACATGACTTAGTGGGTGATGTAGTTGATCCTCTAGGTGATTATCAACTTACTCCTGATAGAGCTAGGAGAGAGATCAGGGAACCTGCTAGGATGGGTGATTATCATTCCTTTGCTGTCTTGTCATATCAAGACTTAGCCTTCAAGGAGCCTAAATCTTATGAAGAGGCTTTGAGCTGTCAACAATCTAAAGAGTGGCTAGGTGCTATGGAAGAAGAGATGAAGTCTCTTGTCAAGAATGATACATGGAAGTTAGTTCCTAAACCTAAGGATAAGTCTTTGGTAGACTGTAAGTGAGTTTATAGTATTAAGGAAGATAGTTCTTCTAAAGAGCCTCTTAGGTTTAAGGCTAGACTTGTTGCAAAGGGATTTACACAGAAGCCTGGTATTGATTATAATGAAATTTTCTCTCCTGTTGTGAAATATACTACTATAAGAGTCATGCTTACCTTAGTTGCTCAATATGATTTAGAGCTTGAACAAATGGATGTTAAAACTGCTTTCTTGCATGGTGATTTGGATGAAATGATTTATATGGTGCAACCTCAAGGTTTTATTGATTCAAAAATGCCTAATCATGTTTGTTTGCTTAATAGATCTTTGTATGGTTTGAAACAATCACCTAGACAATGGTATATTAGATTTGACAATTATGTGTCTTCTATTAGCTTTGTGCGAAGTGCCTTTGATCATTGTCTTTATTTTAAAAGAAATGATAAGAATGATGTGATTGTTTACTTACTTTTGTATGTTGATGATATGCTATTGGTTGGACATAAAATGAGTGATATAAATGACATCAAAAAAGCTTTAAGTATTGAATTTGAAATGAAAGACTTAGGACATGCTAGGAGAATTTTAGGGATGGATATTAAAAGAGATAGATCACAGCAATCTCTTCTTTTAACCCAATCTGACTATGTGAAAAAGGTGTTATCTAAATTTGCTATGCATGATTCTAAGCCTGTTACTTTGCCTCGTACTTGTCATTTTAAATTGAGTAAAGAGCAATGTCCACATAATGAGTCTGATATTAAATACATGCAAAAAGTTTCTTATGCTAATGCGGTTGGATCGGTTATGTATACTATGGTATGTACTAGACCGGATGTTGCACATGCTATTAGCATTTTGAGTAGATTTATGGCAAACCCGGGTCCTAAACATTGCACCGCTTTAAAATGGCTTTTAAGATACTTAAAAGGTTCTACAGATTTAGGATTGCATTTTAAATCTTGTAAAGAGGGAGTTGTGTTGAAAGAGTACGTGGATTCTGATTATGCTAGTAATAAAGACAATAGAAAATCAATAACTGCATATGTGTTTACTTTGTGTGGTGCTTGCATTAGTTGGAAGTCTCAATTGCAATCTATTGTTGCCTTATCTACTACTGAAGCTGAGTATGTAGCTACTACTGAAGTTATAAAAGAGTCTTTGTGGCCTAAAGGCTTGTTATGTGAACTAAATGAATTGCATGATCCTGTTGTGGTTTATTGTGATAGTCAGAGTACTATTCATTTATGTAAAAAATCCTGTTTTTATGATAGAACTAAACATATAGATATTAGGATACATTTCACTAGAGATATAGTTCATAAAGAATCTATTTTGCTTGAGAAAATCTCTACACGGTTTAATCCCGCGGATATGGGAACAAAGGTACTTCCTCTTTCCAAGTTTAAATCTTGTTTACAAATTCTAAGAATTGATTCTGGGTGAATTTTTTGTTTTTCTTGCAGGTGGTAACCTTCTTGATGTTGGTGTTATGAAACACTAATGTGTTTGGTGGATTATGGCATTGGCATCAAGGGGGAGATTTGTTGGAATTTGATGCCATTTGTGACATTTGGATTTCAATATTGGGGCGATGATGAAATGGGTTAAAGGCCAAATTGCTGGAAAGTTTTGGAACTAAAACTATTGCCCAATAACTTAAAAGGAAAAGCCTAAGATCCGGCCCAAACTTAAATGCCAAGTGTGTTGCTCTGGTCTGTTGGATCTGCAGCCTGATCTACGGTTGGATGGTTGTCTATATGTTAGATATTGGATGGCCATTTTCTGGTGTGATTTTTCATTCTGTTCAGTGAGGTTTTTGGCTTAGTGCAGTCGCATAGACTTGAACTATGCGGCTGCACTGGAGCCTTCAGAAACTTGAGCAGGCTGGTTCGTGCCTTCCATGTGGCCACATGGTTCATTTTGCGCGCCGTCCTGATTTTTCTCCTTTTACGTTATTTTTAACGTACTTTCCATATTTTACATATTACTAGGGTTTGGGACGCCCCCTATAAATATGTAGCCCCTCCCTTTATATTAGTGAAGCAAAATACACATTGTTATTTTGTATGTTCTCTATTGGTTGTTATAATAAAATCATTCATCTTCCAATTCTTCTTTGTTCTTTACTTTTAATCTCGTCTTTATGTTTTGCTATCATATACTTCAATTGTGTCAATATCAAATCTCTATTTCTCCACGGTGGTGTACAAAACTTTTTTGTTAGATCTTAACAGAATAATGCCAGAGAAGTTGGTGTTAATGTAAGTTATTTATTTGCTCTTTTTAGCCTTTCCACAGTTGAGTCAACATTAATACCGTGATTTTCATTCGTTCAACGACACAAAATCATATTCCTTACTTTTTCTTGCTTCTAGATTTAAAAGAGTAAAAGCCCAAAACAATAACAATTACTATAATAGAGATGATAATTTTTTTTTTGTCTCATGCACGTGACGTGACTACATTAGCTAGGTTCATTACTATGAAGATGGGTGGTACTTGTGCTGTATGCGTGGTAGGTGGCGACAGGTAGGGATGGGCGCGAGTCGGTTCTGTTCTGTTCGATTTTGTTCGATTTTAAAAATTTTCAGGTATTTAGTAAATGGAACCGTTCGGGTTCGATTCCGTACTATAATTAATTTTTTTAACATTTAGAATAACACTACATAAATACATCTGAAAGTATATACTAATACTAATAACAAAAAGTAGATACAAATACCAAGTTCGATCTGAACTTTTGTGAGTGTGTGTTAGGTTATATACTTTATATATATACACACACACACACCCACAATAGAAAAGAAATGATAAAAAGACTAAAAATAAAACTAATAAATAGTTAAAACAAAAAATTGTTAATTTGTTTTAAAAAAATAAAATAATTTGACTTATCCAGTAAAAAAAACTTTGGTTCTTATTCGGTTCTTAATCTAGAACTGAGAACCGAACCAAATCCGTCAGTTCTCGATTCAGATACTCGTTCAGGTATTTAATTTAAGAAAAATCATTCGATTCGGTTCGGTTCGGACGTTTTGCCCCAGCCCTAGCAAAAGGTCAGTAGCCTGGTTTTTGGTTCAGTTTTTCTTTCTTCTCTCTGTCTGGGCTTAGTAGCACAAAACATTCATATGTTTGACCCTTATTGCCGAAAACATCCTTACGTTTCTTTTTTTTTTTTCTGCATTTTCGCCCTTACTTCAACATTTTATTGCGGAAAACGTCACTTTTACTGTTTTCAATGTAAAATGACCAATATGGCCTCAAATCTAAATAAAATAAAAAAGGAAAAGGAAAAGGAAAAGAAAAATAAAAATAAAAATAAAAAATAAATTGCAATTATACTCCCAAACTTTTAAAAAGTACAAATGAGTCCAAAAGCCTTATTAAAAAGCTTAATAGCACAAAACGTCCCTACGTTTGACACTAATTGCGGAAAACGTCCTAACTTTTTTTTTTTTGCATTTCGTCTTTATTTCAACGTTTCATTGTGAAAAACGTCATTTTCACTGTTTTTCAATGTAAAACGATCAATATACCCTCATATTTAATTAAAACAAAAAAAGGAAAATAAAAAATTGTAATTATACTCCCAAATTTTTTAAAAAGTGCAAATGAGTCCAAAAACCTTATTAAAACATTAAAAATGAAAAAAAAAAAAAAATCTCTTTCCATCTTCTCGCCTCCTCCTTCCTCCACCACCTAAACCACCAGACCCCACCACCATTCAAACCATCTCACCTCCCTCTACAATCTTCGGGCAATACCTGGTTGGGAACCAAGTGAAAACATTACATTTAACACATTAAAAAAAAAATAAAAAACAAAATTGGGCTTGCATAATTGGGCAACAAAATAAAAAAACAAAATCTTAGTTTTTAGGTAAAGGAAGCGAAATCGATGAAGACCTATTAATTTGTTTTTTATTTTTTTATTTTTTAATGTGTCAATTGTAATATTTTCGGTTGGTTCCCGGCCAGGCATTAACCAAAGGTTGTAGAGAGAGGTGAGATGATTTGAATGGCGGTGAGGTCTGGTGGTTTAGGTGGTGGAGGGATGAGAAGGCCTGAGGGAGGAGGAGACGAGAAGAGGGAAAGTGAATTTTTTTCTTAATGTTTTAATAAGGTTTTTTGACTCATTTGCACTTTTTAAAAAGTTTGGGAGTATAATTGAAATTTATTTTTTTTATTTTCCTTTATTTTATTTTATTTAAATATGAGGGTATATTGGTCATTTTACATTGAAAAACAGTGAAAATGACATTTTCCGCAATGAAACTTTGAAATAAGGACTAAAACGCAAAAAAAAAAAAAAAAAATGAAACGTAAGGACGTTTTCCGCAGTAAGTGTCAAACGTAGGGATGCTTTGTGCTATTAAACCAAATGGAAAAAAAATGAAATGTAAGGACGTTTTTCGCAATAAGTATCAAACGTAGGGACGTTTTGTGCTATTAAGCCCATGTCTGCCATGTGGTTAAGTAAACTTGTCTTTAGTTTTTACTTTTTATTAACCCATATCCTCCAACGCACTGAAAAATTGGATGTTTTTGGAAAATTTAATTAAATCACGGTGTCGTCAATATAATATGAACGGTTATTAAAAAAAAAAATCAATGGGTTTATGAGGTGGCAATAGGGTAAGACTCGCTATTTCCCATTTTCATCTTTCATTTTCTCTCGGAACTTCACGCTTCCAATTTTGGGTGGGAAGAATGTTCTTTCGGCTAAAAGGGTTTCGATATCACACCCCTCGAACATATATAGAAAAAGGAAAAAGGAATACCTCAAATTTAAATCGAGTAGGTAAACACGTAAAAACTACTATTTTTAACAAAGAGCTCCAAAAGGAACACCGAGAGTTTACAAGGAAATATAGGAACAGAAACTGCTGATTAGAATAACATTCCAACATCTTGAATTAGGCTTTTATCTCATATTATTTTCGAATTCCTCCTTTGAAAATTAAAATTTTGAATCGAAAAGACAATCCTCGAAGACCAGCAATTTTTCACAGCAAGCATTCAAACGAAGTTATTTATTATCCAAATTTTAATTTTGAATTTATTTAATTTTTGTGTTTTTTCTATCGTTGATTGGATAATTGTTAAGGAATAAAATCTCACGTCAAATAAAGATAAAAAATATAAATCAATGTATACGTGTTTTGGCTACCCTTCCTAATAATATTGATTTTTTAAGATGGAACCTTAAGTGTTAATATAATATCAGAGCACATTAAATTACAACAAGCAGTTCGATCCAAATAAGATTAAAAAAAGAGCACGTGAATTTAAAAATTGATCTTCTCAAACGAGCCATCATTTTGTGAAGGGTATGTTGAAGGATATGTATAACGATAAAAGTATAAACCAATATATAAGGATTTGAATTATTCATCTTACTAAGATTGACATTTTAAAATGAAATCTCAATGATCAAGGATAAACCTCAATAATAGCCTTCAATCCTAACTCATATACAATCTTGTATCCAGTAAAGCCAGCATCGAAGAACAGTTTTGCCCACTCTTTCTCCGTTCTTTCTCTTCCATTAGTAAAAACCATCATGCACATATCGTAGAACAGCTGAGTTTCAATTCCTTCACGGTCTTCTTTCTTGTTTCCTACGATCATGTCAATAATTATCAATTTTCCTCCATTCTCCTTACTTGGGATTGCTTCTTTGCATTTCTTCAATATTTTCACGCCATCTTCGTCACACCAGTTATGCAAAATCCACTGTTTGTTACAAATATCATGTCACAGTTTGTTTGAAATAAATTTCGTAAATAAATTTGGGGGCAATACAGTTAAATAATTTTACTGTAAGATAAAAAAGTACTAACTCATAAGTTGGATTTGGAGCGTATGCATGGAATTAGCCAATATTAATAAAAATCAATTGCAATTTGCAAAATAATGTGTTGTTAGTTGGAAATAAAAACAAACTCCATACCTTGAGTATAAGTGCATCTGCATGAGGAATAGATTCAAACATGTTTCCTCCAATGTAGGTCAAATTCTTTGTCCCTTCTAAGCCCGCAATAACATGTGGAAGATCAAACACGACACATTGCAAGTCCGGAAAAGAATCAGCAATAGCTTTGGCCATCGATCCCGTGCCACCACCAACGTCCACAATTAACTTCAACTTTTCGAAGACTTGTTTGCAATCTCTAGTAACTACGTTAGTCACCACCTGAGTCTCACTAGCCATTGCTTTATTGAACAGGTGATTCATCCTCGGCTCCTGACTGCCATAGTCCCAAAATGTCCTACCATAGGCCGTCTCAAAAGCAGACGAGTCCTCATTATTTTCAAACCATTCACTCATATGATGCCATGCCTTTATGAAGATCGGATCGAGAAGGATTTGTAAAACTGGTAGTGAACTCAAGGCGTCATCCTTAAGGAGGAGACGAGAAGCTTGTGTAAGACAATATCCCATATTTGTATCATCCCCAGAGATTTTTTCCTCAACGAAGAACCCTGAATGAGTTAGAATCCGCATCAGACGGTACACAGCTTGTGCTTTTGCACTGTTGATCTGGAGGGCATCGACTAGCTCTTGAAGTGTCATTGGTTTGCCATGTCTGTGGATGATATCTGGTATGCCTAGTTGAGTTGCACATTTGAGAGACATGGAGTTCACGTAGTTGAATATGCTGTTCAAAACGTGAGCTTGGGCTTGCAGAAGCTCAATAGATTGTTCTCCAATAGGTAATGCCATCCTTGAATTTGAAACTTTTAGGAGTTCTTGCATTACCGTTTATTCACTATATATAGAAACATGACAGAAAATGGCTCGCCATTGTAGACTTTTCATATGAACTGTGCACATTTAGCAGCCATGAATAAGTGAAAGAGCTTGTTTGGGAGAGATTTTTGAGGGAAGAATTGATTTTGAATAGTGATATGATGGGAAATGTGTGGTTGAAAAAGAAGAAAAAATTATTGATGTGATGGAAAATATTATTTTATTGAAAAATGTGTGGTTGAAAATGAAAATTGATTTACTGTAGGAAAATCTAATCTTTCCCAAACAAGGCCAAAATTTTTAGGATAGTTCTACGTGTACGTATAAGGAATGTACCAGAAGGCGCCCCCTCCAATAGGAGGACGCCACTTGCCCCTTATGTACACCGTTATGTACGTTGCTATGTAAATGTAGACTAACCCAAATTTTGATCGGTGGGTATCAAAAGATGATGAAAGCTATCTAATTTGGACATCTTCTAGATTGTATATTGGGTAATTGATACAAAGCGTCTCTATCTTTCAAGCCCATTGTGGAAAACGTTTATATCTTTTATTTTTTGGCATTTGTGCCCGTTGGAGGTCATTTTCATCCATTTTTTCAATAAAATGACGATTTTACCCTCTTATTCAAATTAAAAAAAAAGAAAAGAAAAGTTAAATAACAAATTGCAATCATACCCTCAAACTTTTTAAAAAAGTGTAAATGAGTCCAAATAAATTATTAAAAGAGTAATTATCACAAAACGTCCCCACCTTTCATTATTATTTTGCAAAACGTCCATACCTTTCATTTTTTAATATTTGAACCCTTATTTTCATATTTAATTGCAAAAAACATTACTTTCATTCATTTTCTCAATTAAAAGTTATAAAATGACGAATATACCCTCCTCTTTATATATAAAAAATAAACTAAAGAAAAATAACGAACAAATTGCACAAAATTTTTAAAAAGTACAAATAAATTTCAAATAAATAATTTTAAAAAAGTACAAATTTTTATTTTTTAATTATTTATTTGTAATTGTTTGAAAAATTTGGGAGTATACTTACAATTTGTTCATTATGTTTCTCTAGTTATTTTATTTTTTCTATATAAAGAGGAGGGTATATTTATCATTTTATAGCTTTTAATTGAGAAAATGAATGAAAATAATGATTTAAATAAGGATTTAAATATCAAAAAATGAAATGTAGGAACATTTTGCACAATAATAATGAAATGTGTGGATGTTTTGTGTTAATTACCCTTTTAATAATT
Source organism: Fraxinus americana (assembly GCA_035079005.1). Classification (NCBI taxonomy): domain Eukaryota; kingdom Viridiplantae; phylum Streptophyta; class Magnoliopsida; order Lamiales; family Oleaceae; genus Fraxinus; species Fraxinus americana. Next base: position 29,321,980 of record CM068716.1, read on the forward strand.
TATTTGGACTCATTTGCACTTTTTAAAAAATTTGAGGGTATGATTGCAATTTATTCTTTAACTTTTCTTTTCTTTTGTTTGATTAGGAGGGTAAAATCGTCATTTTATTAAAAAAATGGATGAAAGGACCTCCAGCGCAAAAAAATGTTGGAATGAGGACAAAAATATCAAAGAATGAAACATATGAACATTTTCCACAATATGCTTTAACGGTAGAAATGTCTCGTGCCAATTACCCATTGTATATTTCGAACAAAACTCTCTTCTCTTAAAGGGAATTTTTTGGTCGTGGGCCCCTCCAATTTTTTGACCCTTTTTCACACACCTATGAAGTTTTGGTCAACAAAGACGGCTGCAAATGTTGTCCAACAGTCCAAAAAATCATTTTTTTGCCCTAAAAATTTCTTCCAAGGCAAATACGGGAGTGTTTCTTATTTTAGTTTCACCTCTAAATTTTTTTTATGAGATATTACTTATTGTTATGTCCTTATATTTAGTGAGATTGTAATTATCTTATTAGTAAAAAGTTACTGGTACATAATGGACACCATTGTGTACCAATAATTATGTACCCCAAGCACAATCCATCTTATTACAGTAGAATCCTTCTATACTGGTTCATGATTTTCTTACTTCAAATTTAATGGGATTTTTCATGTAAGATCCTTGTGTTCATTTTATTTTCAACTTTCCTCAATTTCCTTTAGTTGTGTATCATGCTCAATTTCATAATAACGACTTATTTTTTTCTTTTCCCTTAAAACTAGATAACATTAATCTTCAAAAAAAAAAAAAAAAACTAGATAACATTAGGAAATAAAAAATTAGATCCATTTGATTCCCATACTTTTTCTTTTTAGTAGAGGTGTCAAAACGGACAGACCGGCCGACCCGTGAAAATCTGCCCGAATCGACTCGAGACCGCGGGCCGACCCGTGACCCGAGCGGACGGTTCACCGGTTAAGGAAGTGTGACCCGCGAGATTCGTGGGTTGCACCTTCATGGGCCGCGGTTAACCCGCTGGCCCGTGATTTTTTTTTTTTTTTTTAATTTGAAAAAAAAAGGGAGAGAGCAAAATAAAATTATTGATGATGTTGAAAACTTCAAAAATCTTTCAGTTCCTGAAAATTGATTAGAAAACAAATATTAAAATATATTATTTTTAAACAACTATAAATTATAATAAAAGTAGGTGTCAATCTAGTTGGGATGTACTTATGTTATAAATATTTGATAATAGTAATTAGAAATGCATTAAGTTGTTATTTGTTTAAGTTAAATTTAATTTTGTAAAGTTATAAATAATTCATGTAACATTAAATTTGAATTTTATGTAAACATTTCTTGATATCATTTTGTTCAATTTTTAGTTTACATTTAACAAAAAAAAATTTTTTTTTGCTATAAATATGAAAAATTCTATATTTTTATAATTTTATTTATACAATAATACGGGCCAAATCGGAACAAACAGCGACCCGTGATCCGCATGGGTTTGACCCGGATGGGTCAGTGAGTGGACCTGGGTTGTAGTCCAAAATTTGTGGGACGACCCGGAACCGGCCTTGAACTCGTATCGGGCTGGCTTTTTTTCACTCGGACCGTTACCAGACTTATATGTCGGCGAGCCGACCCGACCCGAACCACCCAAATTGACACCTCTAAGTTTTAGCCAAAAAATGCACTCTTATTTCACATCAACTTGGACCCGCTACAGTTCCTATGTTTTTTGGTCAAATGAATTGATTGCACTTTTACATTTTTGTCCTCTCTCTTCTTTTTTATTCTGAAAGCTGTTGAATTTTAAAAGGGTAAATGTGGAATTATAATTTCAAAATGTCAAATTTGGCACAGTAGTTCTGAAGTCTGTTGTCAATCCTTTACTGCTCGAACGGTTTATTTTTTTTTGAGTTATGCTACATGTATAAAGTTGGGTTATAAAATTGGTTGACAAAATAATATCTACACTAATCATTTTAAAAATAGATTTTTAAATCATTTGAAATCAACAACGGTCTGGATTTTACAAATATACTTTGTTACTCAACTATGTACAAATGGTTTTATTGATTTTTTTCTACATTTGCATTAAAATGTCAATCGTACTACAGTGCTCGCAGGGGTGATAGCGGGGATGACCACACACACATGGGGGGTCGGGATTATTTTATTCATTTGGGACCGCGCCTCGACTATGAGGGCATGGTCATCCCCGGGGTCACCAGCATGGGTCGTTTAGCATTTTCCTTAAAATGTGTTCCAAACAGGGGCTTAACTCAAATGAACAATGTTAGAGTTACATCAATTTTGAGAGCCCTCTCACATGCAATTGGAGTCCACGATTAAAATAATCGTGGGCCCCACCCCTGTGAGAGGGCTGACTGTACATTCACCATTTTTGAAGTAAAATACACTACCACGACCACACCTATTTGATATGAATTTATATGCCCAGGTTACATCTAAGTTGATTTTTCATTTTCTAAAAAATTCTCAGCCATCGTGATGGGAAAGTGAGACTTGAATTAGTCATGCAAATATAGTCATGAACTTGTTAAATTTGTGTTTTTCTTCTTCATTAGAGATGTTGACCTCGAAAAATGGCTTCGACACGTGGCCAACAGATGAAGTCTCCACGTAAGCTCTTCTCTGCTCACAGTAGCACACTATTAGTCACCCGTGGCCCTTTCCGGTGGGGGTGGAAGCGGCCGCGAGCACTCCGACGGTCAAGTTAGTGATTCGGTAAACGAAATATGTGATGTTCGGTGGTAAAAAGGGCCATCGGAATGTCACAATAAATATATGTGTAAAAATGCCTTGTTCCTTCCCAGAGTTCAAGGAATCAAGATTCAGAATCCTTTCCTTACCTTGGTGCATGAGTATTTATACTAAAAGAATGAAGAGGAGGGGTCACGTGGCTTCAGATCCTAGATGGGTGATTTTCTCATAGGTGTCAATTTGTCAATCCGTAGGTTGGCGTGCATTAAATGTTTTTTTGATGTAATAGCTGAGTTGACCGTCTGTAGCCTGCCAAACGTCTCATCAATCAGTCAGGAACTGACTTTAAATTGATTTTAAAAGATCTTGGTAGAGGCGTGGTGAGGCGAACTGTTAGGTGTAACGAATGCAGAATGCGGGCCTTTGCATCCGTTGTGAATGGCGGATGAGTTCAACTCTTTTGCGAGGTGGGAAAGTAGTGTTTCAGTTCGAAATTATGGAGTCAGTTCGTCCGACATGAATTCAGTTCGTCCACCACGTGGCAAGGCCGATCAGCTCGGCTAACACGTGGTGGATAAGGTGGACAGATTTGGCTCGTCCACCATGTGGCAAAGTAGATCAGCTCGGTTTTCACATGACGGATGAGATGGATGGACATGATGGAGGGCCTCAGAAGGCCCGGAACAAGAGATATTCAAGCACGTGACATTCCATTTGCAACTGATGACGCTAAACCCTTACTTATAGGACACTTTAATATAGAAAATTTTGGGTCAAACTAAAGAATGGACTTTAACAATTATATTAAAGAATTAACCTATTAGATTTTAACACAAGCCTAATTTTATCAATTGTTTTTGCCGGTCGTTCACTGTTCCAATTCCAAAGCCATCAAAGAAAATTCAAACTCTAGAATCGGAAGTCATTTGAAGAACAGTTATTTATTTGAAACTTTGTATAGGAGAATACTAAAGTATGTATTTCATTGGCTTCAAAAGAAAAAAAAAAGTACTTCATTTATCTTTTATCATTAAATACATAAATAATGTATTCGTTATGAGAATTTAGTTAGATTATAATGACTATGAATAATTTTATTATTTACATAGTATTAAATAGTTTTCTAAAATTAAAATATAAATTTTTAAAATGTTCATAACTTTTCGTGTTCTACGTATTGTTTCTGCACATCGGCTGTGTTGCATTTTGTTTCCTGTTATCCATTCCTACGATTGCTCCGGCCAGTATTGCTGGTATTGGTGACTTACAAAGCACTGCTGCAAACCACCAAGAATTTGGCCAACCCAAATCCAAAATCCGGCCATTCTCCATGCCAATTTTTTTCTTTTTTCAAATTAAAATCAGTGCGAAAGCAATTTTTTTTGACAGATTGAACTACAAACAATTAATTAATACAACAAACTCCAAATATTTATTCTCCTGCCAAAGCTATTAGGATTTTATTGCCACCAACTCTGTAGTTTGTCTTTCACCGTAACTGGAACTTCTCTGGTTTGAGTCCCATTATTCAAGAACTTCTTTTTTTACATACTATTTTCAATCATATATTTTTTCAATAAAATATTTTAAACTCTCCTCTTCCCAATTAGATATAGGGGTGGGCGTGGGTTGGGTTGGGTCGGTTTTTGTCCCAACCCAACCCAACATTGTCGGGTTGCTCAAAATCCAACCCAACCCAATCCATATAAATGTTGAAACCCAACCCAACCCAACCCAATTATGTGTCGGTCGGGTTGGGTTGGGTTGGGTTGGTCGGTTTGTATCACTTTGAAGCCAGAAATGCAGCAGTCAAACTTGATAGGGCTATTCTTCAAAACCGACCTCCATAGTCGTTGCCTCCTGTTCTGTTAAATCACTTTTCATGGTACAATTTACATCTGTCCCCATCGAATTTTCTTGGGCTATGCTTGGATTGCAAAGAGAACCCTGTTTAAGCTTCAGAAGTGTAGTTTCTGTGCCAATTGGAAACAAGTTAAAAAGTCTCTACTCTCATTTTCTAAAATTTAGTTTCTGGTTTTTGATATTCTCATCAGGGTCACTCATGAAGGCAGCCAGATAAAGCATCACTTTGTATAGATTTTTATTCCAAATAATACAATTAAAAAAAAAATACTTATTTTTAATTTTTACCAGAAAAAAAATATTTATTTTGAAATTAACTTATTCACTTATTAGTGAAATTTTAAAGCTCAGCCGATCTGGATTGGTCTAATTTCCCTTTCCCACTCAAAAAAACAAGGAAATATGAGAATCGCACTCAATTTTGATTAAAAATCCGTCATCGAACTCAACCGATTTACTGATTCCTGTAAATTACTCTTACTGGTACCAAACATCCAACAAAAAATTCCTAATTTTTGTGGAGTAAACTTCTGATTTTGAACGATATTAATTCAGAAAGGAATAAATGCAGCATTTCACCGGAAGAAAAATATCAGAAATGCGCAAGTATTGACAATGTCCAGTTTGTATACGACAAACCAAAGGGACAAAAAAAAAAAAAACTTACCGTATATCGAAATGGGCGAAGAGAGTACAAAGAAGTCGGCAAAGAGAATGTGATATGAAATGTGTACCTAGTTTAGGTTTGGTTGATTTACCCTCTCTTGTTTTGCCTTTTGTTTTTTCAATTTAACATCTTTTTTTTTTTTAATTTTCGGGTCGGGTCGGGTTTAGGGTGCCAACCAGCGACCCAACCCGAACCGACCCGACCCGACTCGACCACCCAACCCGAAACCCGAAAACCGTCCAAAAAATGCAAAAAACGACCTAAACCGGTCGGTTCGGTCGGTTTCGTCGGGTCGATCGATTTTTTGTCCACCCCTAATTATATAGGCTTGGTTTCCTTTTTCTCTTATCCCAAATATATAGACTTGTTTCCAAATATAAAATATTTTGTTGTGTTCTTTTACTATCTTATTAAATTTTCCCCACTTAATATGCAAACTTTTTGAAAATTCAAATTTTTTATTAATTCCAACAATATTTTAGTTTTACACACTGAAAATTAAATAAGGGTAAACTAGGAAAGATTTTGGCAAAAATTAATTTTCCAATGACATTAAGCCCCTGTTTGTCTACCATTTTTACAAACATTGTTTTCTACAGTAAACAATCTCAATCATATATTTATTCAATAAAATATTCCACGCACAAACCAATAAAGTTACTTTAAATTTCAATCATACATTCTCCAAAAAATACTATTCATTGCTCCATTTTTCTACCAATAATGGTAGACAAACAGGCTCTAAATAAGCTTTCTTAATCCGTGTGAAAAATTAAACAAGCTTATATAATTGGGACGGAGGGAGTACTACTTTTTAACTGTTCGTTCTCTCAAAACTCACTATTATAAAATTCGTTTTAACGTAATAATGTGGCTCATTCTACACCAGGAGATCTTCTATAGGAAGAACTCAAGTACCAAATCCTAAGGATTAATTGATGGAACGTGTGGCAGGCTCAAAGATGTCAAGTTAAACATTACTATGGCATGAAAATTAAATGGACGGCGCATCTACGGATTGACTGGTTGACGCCTACAAGAGAACTGATCGTCGTAGATCCAAAGACACGCGTTTAGCATCTAACGGTTCTCCTCCTACTCTTTCTTCCTATAAATTCCCACACTTACACTAGTTAAGAGAGATATGGGCAGGGGTGGGCACGGGTCGGTTCGATTCGATTTTTTTCGGTTCCAGAAATTTTCGGGTATTTAGTAAATGGAACCGTCGGTTCCAAATATAATTTTGGAACCGTTCGAGTTCGGTTCAGTTCGGTTCTGTTCGATTCCGTTCGGTTCCATACTATAATTAAATTTTTTAACATTTAAAATAATACTACATAAATACCCCTGAAAGTAGATACTAATATTAATAACAAAAAGTAAATATAAATACCAAATTCAATCTTAACTTTTACAAATTAACGTAATCTAATTTAATAACATATAAATAATAAGTTGTCAAATACAAATGCGAAAAAGTAAATATTACTAATAAAACTTCGATAATTCATATCAATAATTCATTTGTTTCAAACATTCAAATCTACATAAAAATGAAATATAAATTAGAAGTAATAAAGATAAAATATTTTAAAGTATTGATAATACTTACCAACTATTTAATGTAATAATTAGTTGCTTGACTTTCCATACTAACTACTAAGAGACTATACAAGAAAAAATTGAAAAAAACACAACTAACAAACATAAATAAACTCTAAATTGTTCAACTAATAAGATTTAATAAGAAAAAAATTGTTAATTTATTTAGAAAAAATAAAAGAAATTGATTTATCCAATATAAAAAAAAAAATTCGGTTCTTATTCGGTTCTTCGGTTTTGGGTCTAGAACCGAGAACCGAACTAAATCATTCGATTCTCGATTCGGATACCCGTTCGGGTATTTCATTTAAAAAAACCCGCTCGGTTCGGTTCCGGTTCGATTTGGACATTTTGCCCAGCCCTAGATATGGGTCCCTGAATTGAGAAAATAAACATAAGCTCTACACTCAGTCACCACCACCACCACCACAAGAGATCACATTCCGACGAACACCATCGACGGAGGTCTCACATTCAGTTCTCCAGTTTGCTAACTTGACCGTCGGAGTGTTCGTGACAACTTCCACCCCCACCAAAAAAGGTGACGAATGACTAATGGTGCTCTACCTTGCGCAGGAAGGAGCTTACGTGGAAATATTCTGTTGGCCACGTGTCGGGGACATTTTTTAGGGTCAACAAATTGACGCCGCCTATGGGAAACAGTTACTATAACCACGAATAGCCACTGAAAAAAGCTTACCAAAATATCTACCTAGCGCCCCCTCCCTTTAAAAAAGGAGTTGTTCTTGAAGAAAGAACAAGTGGAGGCCCCAAAGAAGAGAATTAGAGTTTTATTAACCCCTTAAAGAGGTGTTTAATGCCTCCCAAGGGGCCCACCTCTATTAATGATGTCTACTTCGTTAGGAGAGGTACGCGATGCCCCTACTGGGGTAGCCTCATTTTTTCATCCGACGTGATGCTTTTCACGGATGCACCATCCAATGTGGAGAACGCCATTGAAAAGGTGCGTGATGCCACCACGGTGCCACCTCTGTCAAGAACATTTACTTCTTCATTCAGTGAAGCATAGTGTTTACACCATTAATAGTTTTATTCACTTCTTCATTTATTGAAGCGAGGTGTTCACATTAATTGTTCATCGTTCACTTCTTCATCCATTGAAACGAAGTGTTTACACCATTAATAGTTTTGTTTAACTTCGTCATTTATTAAAGCGAGGTGTTCACATTAATTGTTCATGGTTCACTTCTTCATTCATTGAAGTGAAGTGTTTACACCATTAATAGTTTTGTTCACTTCTTCATTCATTGAAGCGAGGTGTTTACACTTCTGTTCACTTCATTTATTGAAGCGAGGTGTTCACATTAATTGATCATTATTCACTTCTTCATTCATTGAAGCGAAGTGTTTACACCATTAATAGTTCTGTTTACTTCTTCACTCAGGGGCTTCGAACCTTCTGATAGGATTTCGCCTCTACCACAACTTTTCTTAAAGTTGCAATCACTTAAGGGCTTCGTCCTTGAGTGAGTTCACCCTTGCCACAACTTTCCACAAGTTGCAAATCACTAAGGGACTTCATCCTTGAGTGACTTCACCTCGGCCAACTTTTCACAAGTTGCAAATCACTTAGAGACTTCGTCCTTGAGTGAGTTCACCTTGGCCACAACTTTCCACAAGTTGTAAATCACTTAGGATCTTCGTCCTTGAGCGACTTCACCTCGGCCCCAACTTTTCGCAAGTTGCAAATCACTTAGGGACTTCGTCCTTGAGTGAGTTCACCTCGGCTACAACTTTCCACAAGTTACAAATCACTTAGGGACTTCGTCCTTGAGTGACTTCACGTCGGCCCCAACTTTCCACAAGTTTCAAATCACGCAGGGACTTCGTCCTTGAGTGACTTCACCTCGGCCCCAACTTTCCACATGTTGTAAATCGCTTAGGGACTTCGTCCTTGAGTGACTTCACATCGGCTACAACTTTTCACAAGTTGCAAATCACTTAGGGGTTTTGTCCTTGAGTGACTTCACCTCAGCCCCAACTTTCCACAAGTTTCAAATCATTAGACAGTGATGATTAAATTTGATTTTTGGAAAACATTCGGGAAATTCAGCAAATACCAGTACGCAGCAGCGAAAAGAGAAAATATGTTTGTCCTAGCAAACGTCGACTAAAAATTTTGAAATTTTAACAAAGACTATAACATTCACAAACGTACAACATATAAAAAATTTAGGTCTTGACGATAATGTTTGAAACACAAAAATATTTTTTTAACTAAGTTGGACAGTATTTTCGAACTAACTCATCGCAGTCTACAAAAACGGACATAACTTTTTTTTCTAGATAATATTTTAAAGTAATTCCAAATTCGACTGTTAGTAAAGTCATAGATCTTTCAAACCTCGCTGATTTAACTCAAAAATATGCATAGTAGCCCAAGTTATGCCACTTTTAACTAGGTAGAAAAAATCTGAAATTCAATCCTACAATAAAAAAAACTTTATGCATAGTCATTCTAACATTTCTAAATTATAGTCGACATGTAATATATATATATATATATATACAGAAATGATCTAATGAGCACCGGTGCTCATCTTATCCTAAACGCCAATGAGTTGGCACATTAATTCATTGGTGGATTGGAACTCACAAAATCTTTATTCACTAATGAATTAATGTGCCAACTCATCGGTGCTTAGGATAAGATGAGCACCGGTGCTCATTAGATCATTTCTGTATATATATATATATATATATATATATATATATATATATATATATATATATATATATATATATATATATATATAATATTAGGCAAAACAGAAAGTTTAAGTCACTTAGCCACAACTTTCCACAAGTTGCAAATCACTTCATCCTTCAATGACATCACCTCGGCCACAACTTTTCACAAGTTGCAAATCACTTAGGGACTTCATCCTTAAGTGACTTCACCTCGACCACAACTTTCCACAAGTTGCAATCACTTAGGGACTTCACCTTTCAAGGACTCCACCTCTGCCCCTAGCTCGGAAAACTGTTGCCTACATATCAACAAGGCAATACCTTTAAGTATACCTCAACAAAGTCCACGCATTATATAAATATCCATACATGGACTTGAGGAACTATTGTTACGGGTTGCTGAGTCACCTTTCCACATCATATGCCACGTATAAGAAGAGCTAATTTGCCCCTACCTTGAGTAGATGAAATAATTTACCATTCGGACAAGCCGATCCACATAAGGATGAGCCGATCTACATATGGACAAGCCAACCCGCATTATGGACGAGCTGATCCGTACGAACCGATTCGCCTAGATTTAACTGATCCTCATCCACCTCTTTTTAGTAGATTAAAGGCATGCACTCTACCTCACTTCGTGACAAGTGTAATCACCACTTCTGCTACAACCGTCCCACCTCTACCCTAAGCTATGAGATCTTCTATAGGAAGATCTCAAGTACCAAATCCTAAGGATTGGCTGATGGGACGTGTGGCAGGCTCCAAGATGTCAAGTCAAGCATTAATATAGCAGGAAAATTAAATGGACTGCGAATCTACGATTGAGTGATTGACGCCTACGGGAGAACTGATCGTCGTAGATCCAAAGACACATGTTTAGCATCTAATGGTTCTCTTCATACTCTTTCTTCCTATAAATACCCACACTTACACTAGTTAGGAGAGATTGGGTCCCTGAACACAGGAAATAAACATAAGCTCTACACTCACTCACTCACCACCACAAGAAATCACATTCCAGCATACACCACTGCCGGAGGTCTCGCATTTAGTTCTCGAGTTTGCTAACTTGACCGTCGGAGTGCTCGCGGTCGCTTCCACCCCCATCGAAAAAGGCCATGAGTGACTAACGGTGCTCTACCTTGCATAAGAAGGAGCTTATGTGGAAATATTCTGTTGGCCACGTGTTGGGAATATTTTTTTGGGGTCAACATGATTTATGTTTGGGGATGAATGACACTTCATTTGGTGCAAGTGTATTTGTTAATGGAAATTTTGTTCTAAATTATTGATGGGAATTGTGTGGATTTTAAATTATGCAGAAAATGAACCTATTGATATCTCCCTCCGAGATGAATGGAATTCAATTGGGGACTAAAGTTGTGAGATGACGATTATACCCTTCTTATATATTCTAATTTGGTCATACGTGTTTATATTACCGCAACGGCTCAGAGTCCCCTTCAATGCATGGAAGTGGGTTCCAAATCCTCAGATAACACGATCAAAATCCTACAATGCAATGTAGTACAAAGTCAAGATCTAAATTGCACTATCGTACCCGACTAAAACCTCTCAATGAACTAAAACGTATACAATCATCGGATATTTTTCAGGTAGAATTAGACTTAGGTTGCAATCCCAATGATACTAAATAACATTACTCAAATATGGCTGGTTTCAATTTAATTTAAGCAATTTCATCTATGTCCTATATTTTATTTATAATTAGTTAAATCTTCAATTATGTATTAGGACTTTTGTTTCTTGTTACTATATTTTAATTTTCGTCATTATTTAAAGTTTAGTCGTCATCCAAATTTTAGTTATTGCTTTAAACATAAGTTGTAACCGTAATGTCAATTATTATGTAGAGTTTAGTAATTATCTAGATTTTAGTTATTACTTTTAAATATGGGTTGCTAGTTTTAATGGTGGGGAAAATGGTTTTTGAATAGAAATAAAATATTAATGGTTGAGATCTTCCACAATTTCGTAAATTGTAGATATTTAATATTTAAAATCATCAATTCCAAATCCTCTGAATTCGTCCGTGAATCATAGTTTTTGATGCCTAGATTTTTTGGTATTCTTGGGAATCAATGGAAATTGAATGTGATCGTGTGGCGATATTTCTTTAAAATCAACAGAACTTTGCTTGTATGTTCATTATATCATTTCTTCACTTCTGCCACCCTAAATCACAAATAGTAATGAGTCTTACAAAATAGTGGATGATTTATTCAAGAACATAATTTGGGCTCCTAGGATATGTCCCCCAAAGCTTTCTATTTGATAGTATCCAAAGGCCCAATGAATTGGAATTTTTCTATTGGTCCAGATTATTTCGAGGCAAACAGATCAATTATGATGAATATGATGAGCTTCAAGAGAATAATTTGAATTATGCAAGACTAGATAAGAGATAGATCTTTCAAAAAAGACTAATTATGTGGCACTAATGTGGCACCATGGCATATTTATTGACCCTATGGATGCCTGGAACCACTAAAGTTAAATGACATGTCAATGCTAATGTGTCATTAAATAATATGTCAATGTCGCCACATTAATCAGTAGGACTAAATAGCAATATTCTTCAAAAAAAATAAGGTCTTTTCAAATTGGGGACCCTACATATCAGCTGTCTATAATAATAAGTAATAACTATAATTGTGCAGTGAAAATTAGTATTTGATTTTGACTAAATTCATTTCAAATTTCACCCAAGTTGTCAGTAATTTTCATTTTTTTTTTGAAATTCCATTATTCCAAGGAGACTCGAAATCAATGAGTCAATGACGGTCTCATCTATTTTCCTACCTTCTCTTATAAGAGCCGCTTTGGAAGTTACGGTTCATTCTTGTAACCTCCTTTTCACACTTGGTCGAGTTAACTGTTCATAAACTGGTTGTTCTACAGCTGACTATTTGGCTAATATAATGGCTCAGAAACTTAATCACGAAAGACAACCTTTGCTCCTTGATAAGAGTGTAACATAGCATGATTTTCTCCTCTTATCTATTGTATTTATGTGATTATTTGATGCCTAAATACACTAAGTACCCTTATATTTTGATTTAGGCTACAAATGGATGAAAGCGGTGGAGATTTGAGGAAATAAGTGAAAAATGACCAAAGTGAAAGAAAAGGAAAGTTCATGGACCAAATTGTAAATGCATGGCTCGGAAGGCAAAATGAAGTTGTGAAGATTTGAGAGTGTTAGGCATCAGTTGGATTAGGAAAAAAGCCAAAGGAATGAAATATAATCAAAGTACTCTCACATATAAACTCATAGCCGAAAAAGTTATGTTTCGGATTTTCAATCTTAGTTTAAGACCCATTTTTGGCAAAGAAAATGTTCGAATTGGAAAATTTATATTTCTAGAAGATTTGTATCCCTTTGAGTCAGATTTTCAATACATCTTGAATCGTTTCAATCGAACATTGCGAGAGAATGTTATGACAAAAATGCTGAATACTAGTCGATGCAAAATTCCTAAAGCTATGCGGTAGCATAAGGTTATTTCTCAGCGGTCGCATTGGACCTTTCAGAAATTTACAGTGGCCAATTCCAGCCTTTTATGCGACCACAACACCTATAACTATGCGGTCACATAGTGTATTTTTAAGGCAAAAATTTTGTTCCGAATTTAAGTCAACCACTTATGGAAACAACTATAAATACATGTTTTGGAACCCTAATGAACCAGATCCATCCAGAACGCCTTCATATACCATTTTTCTCTGGTTTTTGCTCAAGAAACTCATGAAGAACTAATTCTCTCGGTGCAGCTAGGGAGGAGCTCTTTCGAAATTGGTAATTTCACATCTATTATTCACGTATTTTGATATTTTCTTGTTGAACAACTCTAAAATTTATAGTTTCTTTACATGAATTTGTAATGAGATTGGTTTAACTTTTATTAAATTAATCATAGATTTAGTCATGCTTTTTCTATCGACGAATTGAAATATTTGTTGAATTATAATCTCATGAATGTTATTGGTGGATTGTTTACTATTTTATGCTAGATGTATAAAATCAATTTTTTTTTATCTTATTCCAATACTTAAGTACGTAATTGTGTTATAGGGAAACTAGATTCTAGAGTTACAATTGAAATTAAATTGATTTAATGGTTTATTCTCCTCATCATGAATTAATTTGAGATTGACTTACTATTTATTAAATTGCTCATATAATTAGTCATGCTCTCTATGGATTGATTGAAATAATTACTTAGTTTTAATATCAATTATTTAAGTTCATTGATGTGATTTTCTACTGTTTTATGCTTTAGTAAATAGTCGATATGAATTTGATTTCGATAAACCAAGTGTGAACATTTCAATATGAAGATTAACCATTAGGATCACGTTAGAATTAAATTGGGTTTAAACGACATATCTTATGATTAGAGTGCCAAGATGAAAGCATCTAATTATGTTATAAAACTGGAATAATTGATGTGATTGATTCGATCTAATTGAGGGAATTTCGACGCTTCACCACCTCAAATTATTGATTCTAATTTCACCTTTCAAACATTAAATTTTATTACATATTGAAGACGATAATTCAACCTTTTTGGAACCCTTAAGCATTTTCCATTTCTCTGTGGATATGACACACAAAGCTGCACTACAACTATTGCGTTATTTTTTGGGCGTAATTAAATTTTGGCACCGTTGCCGAGGAGATGGTACAAAATACGCAAGGATCCAGTGAAAAGGGTGATATCGTTCCTTTACTTTTGTTTTTAGTTAGTTTAATTTTCATTATTGAATTTTTCTTATTTTCACTTTATTTTCTTTTTACTTGTGTTTCAGCGCAGGTATCGAGGAGAACGATGAAGATCTGCGGCAGACCTGATATAGAGTTTGAATCTCTTTTTAACCCTGCTTTTTATTCTACATCTGTTAAAACTAATACTTCATCACATAACACCATATCCAATAATGAGCATGATGCACATTTTAGGACTTTACAGGATTATTTTCATCCCATACGCACATCCATACCATCATGCATTATTTTTTCACCTAATATGCCATATATGGATCTTAAACCGGGAATGATTCAACATTTTCCTTCTTTTCATGGACTCAAAAATGAGAATCCATACGTGCATATTAGGAAATTTGAGAAGGTGGTTGCAACCTTCCACAAACATGGTATAGCGGATGCATTCAAGCTTAGATTTTTCCCATTTTCACTTAAAAATAGAGCAAAAAACTGGATGTATTCGCTGAGACCATATTCTATTGGAACATGGGGTGAAATGACTCGAACTTTTTTCTGCAAATATTTTCCCCATCATAAAACTAGTGCTATGAAGAAACAAATTTCTTCATTCACTCAAAAAGATGGCGAAACATTATACCAAGCATAGGAGAGATACAAAGAGCTCCAATCTCTTTGCCCCCATCATGGTTATGAGAGCTGACGTATTGTGGGTTATTTTTATAAGGGATTAACACATAGGGAGCGTCAATTTATTGAGATGATGTGTAATGGTGAGTTCTTGTAAAGAGATCCGGACGAGGTTATAGAGTACTTAGATGACCTAGTTGAAAAAGCTCACACCTGGATTGGCCCTAGTTCTACTAATAACACTAATAGGTCACGACCCGTGGGAAATCTTTCTAGTGTAGACATTTATCATCTTAGAGAAGAAGATGATTTTAAAGTTAAAGTAGAAGCCTTAACTAAAGAAATTAAAACCCTACGCACTAAGAACTCAAAGCCTACACCTACTGTTGCCCGTGTTGAATCTTCTGGACCATGTTATGTGTGTAGTGGAATTGATCATCCGGCGTATGAGTGTTTTGCTCTAGCTGAGATGAGGGGGTTTATGAGGAATATTGCAATGCTTTAGGCATGTATAACAAGCCTTATGCTCATTTTTCTGAAACATATAATCAGGGGCGGCAGATCATCCTAAATTTAGCTGAAAACCTGAAAACTAGCAACATGTTCAAACGAATAGAGCTTATACCACACCATCCTATCAACCTACAACTTGTAGGAACTCCTTAAAAGACACCCTACATGCATTTATTGAGACACAAAGTAAAACAAACCAAAAATTTAAGACTATGATTACCCAAATTGTGGAGAAAAATAAGGAAATCAAAAATCACATCTCCAAACTAACTAATGTCTTAGCTGTAGTAGAACGTGAGAAATTTCCAGCTCAAACTCGACAAAATCCTAAAGGGCAACAATGACACAAATTTCGGGTTTAAATGAAAACAATCTTAGGGAAGTAAGTGTCATAACCACTAGATCAGGAAAAGTCATATAACCAACTCCTAAACTTAGGAAAACTGAAAAAGAGTCCAGTGAGCCTGAAGAGAATAGTCATAGTGAGGAAGTAGTGAAAAATCCAGTGAGAGTACCTTTCCCACAAGCTCTTAAGTCTACCTCAAAATTTGCTAGTCAACATAGTGAGATCTTAGAACATCTAAAGCAAGTAAAAATCAATTTGCATATCTTGCATGTAATTTCACAGGTTCTTACTTATGTTAAAGTTTTGAGGACTTATGCACTGTCAAAAGGAAGTACAATGTTAAGAAAATCATTTTCTTGATTGAGCAAACGAGCACTGTGATTGATGCACTCACTCAGGAGGTAGCTGATAATATATTCTTTGGACAAGCACATGAAATTTTAGAACTAGATGGATTGGACGTATCCATCAATAAACATCTTGAGATGGAGGATCAAGAGTCAGGTTATAGTTCTTATTTTACATTACCAGTTTCTAACTAGAGGACTGTACCTTTTGTCTTGCAGGTCCCTATTCCTGATTTTAAGCTTTCCTCTAGTCATCTCACGCATGTATTTGATGGAGGCGGAGGAACGTCACCGGTGATTATGTCCAAGGAGCTTACTGCATTGCAAAGAAAATTGGAACCATGCTTGTTGGATGTGGGCTAAAGGAGGAAACATTGGATCAAGTCAACGACAATAAACAAAGGCCCTGCTTGGGAGGCAACCTAAAGGAAGTTAGTTTGTTTCTTTTTAGTTTTACTTTTGCATTCATATTTTAGTTAATTTTTGTCATTTCCTTTGTATTATCCTTCCATTGAGTGCTTTTAGGCTTCTTATCTTTCAACCTTATGTTGAAAGATGGACTTTCGGAAAAGAAGGTGCACCTTGTTGGTATGAGTAGTACCTATCAAATCTTTTAAGGTTTCTTGGTCTGGGTATTACAATCATCCCCTGTTAGACTCGCGACGTCCTCGTCGCGCTTGATCCATCTGAGGATTCGTTGCCAGGTGTTGAAATTCTAGAGGTGGTTCCTACGGGTTCAAGAGGTGGCTCCCGCCCTATGGTGTAGCACTTTGTCCCACATAGCACTTAGTTCCCAATTTTCGGCTGGCAACCGGGCTCTGATACCATTTGTAACATCTCGGTTCCCACTTAACGAGCTGTCCCGACCGTTAGGACGACGACGTACTATCCTCACTGTACCAATATGGGTCTTTTCAGCATGCTTTATCCACACTCACACACTCTCCAAGAAAACTTCCCAGGGAGTCACCTATCATAGAATTACTCCAAGCTAAGCACGCTTAACTGTAGAGTTTCTAACGATGGACTTCCAAGAAAAAAGGTGCACCTTATTGGTATGAGTAGTACCTATCAACTCTTTTAAACTTTCTTGGTTTAGGTATTACATCTTCCACTCATCTCCCGCCTGTATTCTTGGTTTGGGCTCTGATACCATTTGTAACGACCCGGTTCCCACTTAACGAGCTGTCCCGACCTTTAGGACGACGACGTACTGTCCTCACGTACCAATATGGGTCTTTTCAACATACTTTATCCTCACTCGCACACTCCCCAAGAAAAATTCTCAGGGGGTCACCCATCATAGAATTGCTCCAAGTTAAGCAGCTTAACTGTAGAGTTTCTAACGATGGACTTCCGGAAAAGAAGGTGCACCTTGTTGGTATGAGTAGTACCTATCAAATCTTTTAAACTTTCTTGGTTTGGGTATTACATCTTCCACTCATCTCCCACCTATATTATGATTTGGTGATATCCGCTCTTAAGGTCAATTTTTGAGAAGACCTTAGAACCGAACAACTGATCCAACATATCATCCAAACGGGGAATCAAAAACCTGTACTTCACTGTAATCTTGTTGATTACTCTGCTATCAACACACATACGCCAAGAACCATCCTTATTTGGCACTAGTAGAGCAGGAACTGCACATGGGCTCATGCTCTTACGAATGTATCCCCCTCTCCAACAACTCTACCACTTGTCGCTGCAATTCCTCAACTTCCTTGGGACTGAGGCGATAAGTCGGTCGATTAGGCAGACTCGACCCTGGAACAAGGTCAATCTGATGTTGAATATCCCTCATAGGCGGTAACCCCGGAGGGAGATCTTCAGGCATCAAATCAGAGAACTCCGTTAGCATCTGCTGCACTTCTACCGGTAAATTTGGATTCTCTTATCTTGTATTATTCTCACGAGGTAGTAGAGCATAGACCACATCTTCACGCTCAATCTCTCCCAAAAACCTGGACATAGAAAGCAAGTTGGCATTTTTAGCTACCGGGGCCGGAATGATTTCTTCTCTACGTGGCGCCAACACAACCCTCTTCCCTTTGATACTAAGGGAATAAGTATTTTTCCGCCCGTCATGCACAACACTGCGATCATACTGCCAAGGTCGACCCAACAATATGTGACAAGCGTCCATAGACACACCATCACACCAAGCATTATCAAAATATTTCCTGCCGATCGAAAAGGATACTAGACATCGTTTTTCAACTGATACTTCACTGCCTTTACTCAACCACGACAACTTATATGGCCTGGGATGCCGATCTATTTTCAACTGCAATTTCTGAACAGCTTCTTCGGACACTATATTTTCATAGTTTCCACTATCAATGATCAATTTGCAGACCTTATCTGCCACGTGCGGTTGTGTGAAAGATGTTGGTTCTCAACCAGTCGTCCCCGAAATTGTCTTTGGCAGTCAATAGACTCTTGTGTACGACTAGTCTTATGACCATCTCCATACAGCACACATCCATCTTCATCATCGTCATATACAGGTTCTCCGACCTCTTTAGTCTCGTCCACTATCTCTTCATCAATCAGGAGATTTTTACCTGTCCAACTAGATGGTTTCCTACAATCAGTTGCTTGATGTCCCTGTTCTCCGCACCTGAAGCATCTAATACCCGAACCAGGATTATCCCGTGGTGGCTATTGAGTAGGACGAGGTGCTTGAGGGCGAATTGGTTGACTACCTTCGCTTCTGTTCACCGGGCTCCTATTCTGCTGCTTTTCTACTAAAGTGCACGCGGTATGCTTCAGAAACAGTCCACATTGAGTGAAGGCTGAGGACATCCTATATGGACTGTTTCAATCCTCCCAAATATCTTATCACCATCTATTCTTCCGTTTTAGATAGATTATTCTGAGCTACCATTTGATAGAACTCATCGGTGTAGTCATCAACCGATATTGTGCCTTGCCTCAGAGAATGAAGCCACAGGGAGTGAAGGTCGAGGACATCCTGTATGGACTGTCGCAATCCTCCCAAATATCTTGCCACCATTTGTTCTTCCGTTTCAGATATATCATTCCGAGCCACCAATTGATAGAACTCCTCGGTGTAGTCATCAACTGATCTTGTGCCTTGCCTCAGAGAATGAAGTCGTTGAAACAAAGTTTGATTATAGCCGAAAGGAAGAAAGTGACCTTTCATCATCTTCTTCATTTTCTCCCAATCTATGATTTTGGCTTTACCCTACCTACTGCTTGAACGTCTCAACTGCTTCCACCATGCAGATGCTTTTCCCTTAGTTTGATGGCAACTAACCTTACTTTGATGTGATTTGGAATCTCTTTATACTCAAAGATACATTCCACTTCATTCAGCCAATCAATAAAATCTTCAGCCTGTAACGTACCAGAAAACTCTGGTAGATCCACCCGAAATTCGAAATCTACATGACAATCCTCCCGACCACGATGCTCCCAGACTCGAGCAGGGTTGTGATATGGGTTTTCATAACTGGTATCGGACTTGTGACCCTCCAGTTCGCAGTCACCGAGATCCTGCGCCGCCAGACGCTTAGTTAACTTTGCAACTGCCTCTGTAAGTCTTCAATCGTCACATCTTGAACGTTACGATCACGGTGTGAACTTCCTCATTCGAAAACTACCCTCTACGACCATGACCATGACTACCAACCATGATTGACTGATGAAATCTAGCCCAAGAAGATGCTGACTCTCTGATACCAACTGACACCGAACAGAATAGTGATTATTCGGCAGGCTGGAACCAATAGACAATAACAGATAAGAACGCAAGAGAGTAACACCAAGAAAACGAGAAAATCTTTATTATTCAACAATTGAACGAAAATAACCCACAAGTTGGGTTAAATAGCTAAAAAATAATAATTATCGGAAATTTGCCAAAAATAGCAAAATCCTATTATTCATACAAAAAAGAAATACGTAATGAAAGGAATAAGATCCCAAAAATCTGGCTAAATTTGAGATCGTAATCTTTTTCAAATAGGAAATCAAAATATTACTAAAAATGACAAAAATAACTTAAATCAATGATTCGGAAGGGAAAACAGCTGAATTTGGTCTCAAAATCGATGCACACCAAGCATAGCTAGGTGACTACAACGTGCGCGCGGAAGAGCTTTCCGAATTGGGGTCACGGGCGTGATTCTGACAACCATAACCAAAGTTATAGCCAAAACACCGAAATGTATCCAAAAACGGCCCCAATTAGGAAAGATCGATGATTACTTGCCATTCTTACGCCGATCCGCCTGCTCATGGTACGTTAGCGCCATCAACGAGCTATCTGACAACTCGGCTTCGTCTGACTTGGATCCTCCTGCATCATTATTTGATTTATTGAATACCTAATTTTACTTTTCGACTGCTTCTTGAATAATGTTGCGCTAAACAGCACGCGTTTTTTCTGTTAAAGATATGTTGGTTGTTACAAGTTAATTTTATATTGTTCTTTTTTTGGATGCATTTGACAGTCTAGAATTTGTTTACTAGGAAATGAACATTTTGATTGTTGGAAACAATAAAGAATAAGACAGAACTTCTATCGCAACGAACTTACAAAACAGAATAATATCACTGCAACATATAGACAACAAAATTAACATAAACGATACTGACTTGAATTTCAGATTGAGGCTAGCACAACGCTATGTCCTATAGCAAAAATTCGCCCCTACTCCTGTGCTTGTAGTTCGATGAGCGTCTGCCACCAGGATTCAACAATCTATATCCAAGGAACGAGCACTCGATTCTTGGTTCTGGCGATTATACTCAGTGTTTTCTTCTCTCAAACAAAATTTATGAAGGAATAAAAAATGCAGGATTTTTTTTTCAGTAGTCCGAAACAGAGTTTTCTCTACAGATATATAGAAAACGAAGATTCTTATCCTTTGTGTCGATTATGGTAAAACAGTTGTGTTGATCAGACACATCCATTCACACAAAACCGAACAAAACCGAAAAAGAAAATTATAAGCGCTAAAACTGAAATTTATATATAATATATATATTTATATAGACTATTAAGGAGCCCAATCAAGCCCAAATCATATGGGTCAGGTCCAAAGCCCATTTGAGTGGTCTTTTATCCAATTTATTAAAGATAAAACTTTCACACTTATAAACAAGTTTTTCTTTCTATTCCTATCCTATGTGGGACAAACAACAACATCCAAAACCCCTATTTCTACACAAACTCTCCAACATTGATAACTGGGTTGATTTTGGGGTGGTGACAGATGATAGAGAAGGAAGCAGGAAAATTTAGCTCCTGTTGATAACAATCCAATTTCGTTGCCATTGAAGTTCAGATTTGAAGATGAGGAGCCTCTCCAGCAGAGAAATCAGATTGGGAGAGAGAACTTGAATCTCTTTTCTGTGATTTGAATATGGGTTTCATGGAAAGTGATCCTGGCTGCACGAATCCTTCTACAGTAATTTCAAACTCTTCTTATGTATGATTTCAGGTGACATGTTATATCAATAGTTACAGTTTCAATTGTAATGATCTTAGTATTACTAAATATTTTCTTTTCTTTGTTTCTGAATTTATTCTGCAATAGTGATAAGAATTTTCTTATCACTTGAGTGTATGCATTTCTATGTACAATTTGGACTACAACTTTGGTAGGTTCTAAATGCAATCGATTATTTGGTTCATTCTGCATAAACTTGAAGCGATATAGTCATAAATTATCATTGAAAATTATTTACCTTTGGATGTTAATAATTATTTTATTTGATAAAAATAAAATAAAAAACTTAGTAGATTAGCTCTCTATAAAGTGCTGCATGTCTAGGTAATTTTCTTCCTCCTTGACTCTGTCTTCCCAGCTTAATCAACATGCAATTAGGAATTTTCTCAAAGAAGTGTTTTTCCTTCTACATACCTTGTAGGAATATTCGATTTCCTTACACTGGGATGGAATACATTTCATTGTTAGGAAAACTTTTGTATGTGAAAATTTGACAGTGTGTGTGTACGATTTTGGGTTCAATTGATATATGTAGTGCTGTTTCATTTCAATGATGCTTGCAAGTGTTTTTTGTTTATTATTTTTATTTTGTTGCAGAAAATGGACAAGGGACTGTGCCCGAAGGTGCATTCATTGCAACTGAGAAAAGAGCATCCTCTATGTGGCATTGATATACAGCTTATTTCCTTCTGCGTGAATGTGTTCGGCTTATAGATTTACACGTAATTTGTATATATCTGTTCTTTATACACATATGTTAGGTATTAAATTTTATTCTCTTTTGCCTTATTCTGTGTTAGATATGAAATACTTTTGACATATTTGTAATTTTTTTTTGTGATCTTTTAATTTTGTATGATTTTAAAATTTTGAAGCTATCAGGAGTTGAGGTACATCTTCATACATCTCATTTTCTTATGGCAGAAACTTATGAATTTGTATCCAAAAATTGATAAACAAGCATGTGCATATACGAAATTTTTATATTGTGATGGTATGTTTTTATTTCAATCCAATTTGCGTCTTGCCATATTTTATCTTTGTGTTTGGGATATAGGATACCTAAGTGTTGATATAGAAAAATCTTGCCTTATTATTTTTATACAACGATTACCACATATCTAATAGTTGCTTTGATTTTCTTTTTGCTTGAAATATTGTCTTAGCAATTTTTACTTTACACAATATTCAACTATTAGAAGTACAGAGATTTAGAGAATGTTTATACACAATATTCATGTATTATCACGAGCATAAAGGGTTATATCTTGATTATTTTATTTGGATGCATACAAAGGATTTTCTCTACGGAGCAGTTTCATTTGGAAGACTACGTTTACTCGATGATACCTATTTCTGTTTTCTAGAATACTTTTTATTGAATTACATTTCTATTTTTTCTTTCCAATTTATTTGAGGATAGATTTTTTCTTATTATCTGCAACATATATAACATTACCTTCTTCAAACTTTCATTGCCTCAACAATCATGACAAAACTTATTCCAATAAATGTTAAATCAGCATAATATCCATTCTCATCCTTCTTTTAAAGATATCAGAAACTAAAACTCAGTTGAAATCAAATATAATTTGCTTCTGTTGGGATTTGATGCCATTTGTGACATTTGGTTTCCTAACTCTTGGGGCAATGATGAAATGGGCTTGGCCCAAGATAGTGGAAAATGTTTTGTTTAAAGCCATTGCCCAATAACTCACAAGAAAGTAGCCCAAAACCCGGCCCAAAAGGAATTGCCAAGTGTGCTGCTCTGGACCGTTGATCTATTGCCTAATCTATGGTGTGATGATGGACTATAAAAGGGGAGATGGACGGTCATTCTGTGTGTGAGAATTCATTCGGTTTTCTGCCTTAGTGTGAGAGGGATGTTCTGACCCTTTTCTTCTTTGCCTTCATCGATTCTTTGTGAAATTGATTAAAACACTTGGTTTTAATCACAGAACTTGATAGTGTGCATCTGTGTGATCCTTCGATTGAGTTTGATATGTGTTTAGATAGGCAAATGAGATCGAGTCCATTGAGTAGCTGCTTTAGTGCGATTCTCTTAGGGTTTGGGTTTTTGTTGGCTTGTTCTTTGTGAACAGACGGATACAATGTATCTTTGTGATTCTGAGCCCCAAATAATATTCGATTTACTTTGTGTAAATTGTTCTTGATCTACTTGGTGAATTTTGTTGTCTGCTTCCGCGTGAATTGAGGCCGATTCCCTTACAGCTTCTTTCCATAAACTGACAAGAGTATGCAAAAGCATAGAGCTGCTAGCATCTTACAACTCTAGATTGATCGACTTGTATATTTTAGGAAAATTAGTGAAAATGAGGAGAGAAACCTGTTATTAATCAAAGATTTTTATAAGCTTGTCGTTGGCTTGCAAATCATGAAAAAATCAACAGCTTGTTTCTTCACGTGAGAAGTTGCATGTGAAGCATGGTAGGATATGGTTTCCAGGGCATGCGTTAATTAAAAAATATTGTGTCTGTCTTCCATAGATGAGCATGGGATGGTAATGAGAGAAATCGAGCTTCAACAGGGGAAAACAAGATGCTATTGATGCTGCAATCTTGGGGATGTTGGTTGATCCTTTAGGGAGTATACAGATTTTACTTACAAGCTTTGTTGGAGGTATGCACCTCAAGGCATGAGTTTTAGACAGCTTTTAAAACAAAGATTTATATTGAATATTGTCTTCTTACTTATTGAGCAAAATGAAAGAGGCCCAGTCCAGGACTCAATTTTGACATCTCGAGCTAGGAATTCTTTGAGAAAATCAGCATTTAGAGAAGATATACTTACAGCAATTCTTGAAGGACACAACCTTGATGTTTCATTTCATAACTTCCCATACCATTTATCACACATTCTACTTTCTTTTATAGTTCGCAGGGCATACAGTCGTCCATCAAAAATGTTTTACTATGTCCAAAAGACTGGGACATCTTAAATGTCTATTAAGGTTTCAAAGCACTAAATCATTTTAGCAAATTTGTGAGAAATTATTTAGCTTCTCTAAATGTTTACTATTTATCAGAACATTGTAATTTGTTTTACAGCAAGGAGGCCACTATGACTCGGAAAGGTCATTAGATGGCCATGATCCATTTGCTCATGATATGCAGTAAGGAAGTGATGATGAAGGTATTGTGGTCCTTGATACATTAGAATCATAGGGTTTTCAAGAGGTATTATCTTCAGTTAACACAATTGTTGTTTTATCTTCTATTTTAGAGAAAAATTCAAATGTAGATTCAGATTCTGATGCACGTGATATCGAGAAGAAAGAAACTCTATTCACGAGTAAATGCACGAGAAGCAGCAGCAGCTTAATTACAGCTCAACATCATAGAAGAAGATGATGAGTTTAGACTGCTAAGGTGTAGTTCATCAATTCTTTTCATTTTTGCAATAACTTTATCTTATGTTAAATTCTTTTCAGTTGTGCATTTGCTTTCGACAATTGAATCTTTGAGACAAGAGGGCACAACATAGGATTATGTTGATAACCGTAAAATAAAGACAGATTAATTGCTCTATTAAACATGTGATTAAACAGAACAAAGATGAGAAATCATTAAACAAACAAATAGAAGCAATAGAGGATAATTGTACTGATCAAGATTAAGTTCATTTGCTAAGCATATCTATTTTATGTTTGCTTGTTTTATTTGTTTAAATAGAACTAAGATCCCATGACTTTGTCAATTGGAAAGTACAATTCTGTGAGTACTTCTAAGTTTTAATACTTACTTTAGAGAGAGTGACATGCCAATATGTGTATGTACCTATTTATTTTTTTAAAATAGATTACATATATTCTTTATGGATTAATTTCACAAATGGTCACTGAATTTACCTGAAAATTACAAAATGGTCACTGAATTTTTAGGCGGTTTCAGAAATGGTCACTCAACTTAGTTGTAGGCCTGTTTGTATTAATTCAAACATAAAGCATCAAATACGCTTGGAATAAAGTTAAAGGACCTCAAGAGCAAATCTGGGTGGGCTCGCAAAAACCACGAACTGCAGCAAGAAATTGAACGAGCTCAGAGCTAAATTGGCCTTGACCCATGCTTGGGCAAGGGGCGCTAGGTGGTGGGGAGTCATCCCCAGGTGGTCTGCGATCTTGATTCAGCCAGATGGCGCTGGAATCAGTAGAAGAAAGTCCCGGTTTCGCGCTGCTCGCGACGGCAGATCTTCTGGGTTTAATTCGAACTGATGAATTGATGTTTGGGCTGAATTGTTTCCATGGGTAGGGTCGTCCAGGGGTAGGTTATCGACCGGTGATTGGCTCCAGCCAAGTTGGTGGCCGGAAACGGGGATTCCAACAGTTTGCAAAAAACTGGGCAGCGAAGTTTGAACTCCATTTCCGGCCAGATTACAATGAGTTAGAGGGAGTTCTTTGGATGGAATTGAAGAGAAAGATGTGTTCTTTCCAGTAGTAGCAATATCCAGTGGTTTTGAAGGCAGTAGATTGCCGGAATTCTTGGCCATATTTTCGGCCAAAAGCGTGCAAAAATCGCCCCTTAGTTCGGTCAGATTTGCTCTTAAGGTCCTCTAACTTTATTCCAAGTGTATTTGGTGCTTCATGTTTGAATTAATACAAAACAGGCCTACAACTAAGTTGAGTGACCATTTCTGAAACCACCTAAAAATGCAGTGACCATTTCTGCAACTTTTGAAATTCAGTGACCGTTTTGTAATTTTCAAGTAAATTCAGTTACGAATTGTGAAATTAATCCATTACTATATGTTTCTTTTAGGAATTAGTTTCATGGAGTATGCAACATTTTATAGCTGAAACATATTCTTTGAATTTCTATTCTTTTTGTTGTGTGTTTCCAGAGCACGCTTTCAACATTCATGTAAAGAGAATGAGCATATGTCCAATTTGGATGCAATGAGAAATTATGTAAATTATCAAAACTTTAGATATCATCTATTATCTATCACCTTGTATGCTTTGGGATAAATGTAAATTCACATAAACACGTTGCTTTTATAATATATTGAAGGAGGAAAATTGAGATTATGTTTGCCATTTATTTATCTTTAGCTTTACTTGCTAGCACGCCACCAATAGGAGCGGAGGGAGGGGGGGCTTGGGGCCCCCCAATTTTTGACCAAAAAAAATTTTTTTTTTTGTAATTACCACCGTGTTCTCACTCATATTCTATCTTTTGTTTTCTTTTTCGAACCAAAAAAATTACACACTCATAACCATCCTCAAGTGATATAATTGATGGTAAAACTTTATATAGGGGGTGTTTGATGCGCATTTTTTGATAAAAGAATGCATTTTATGATGTGATGTGAAGAAAAATATGTGATTAAAAAATAAGAAAATATTTTTAATTTGCGAGTAATATTATTATATTGAAAAATGTGTGGTTGAAAATAAGTTTTGAAAAAATGAATTTTGAGAAGAACGTGAATCAAACGTGGCCTTACATTGTGTTACAAATCATTTAGTGGCTAGCATAAGGTTCAAAAAGTCTTCCTACTAAATGGTTGTATGCGTCTCTATAATCAGTAACGACATATTTCATAAAATGGACTCAGCAATAATGTACAAGACAAAAAAAAGTAATAAGCTAAATCTTGTTCTATTGTATATTATCTTATATAGCTTATACCATACTTTGTTGCTACTTCCCTTCATTGTCTTTGCAAACCACATTTTTGGTTTAAGCCTCATGAAGTAAATCTTGTTCTATTGTAATTTTTTTCGACATGATTGATGATAAGGTAGTTATACAACGTTATTAAAGTATGAGAACTCGAAAGGAAAGCTTATAATAAGGTATAATTTTGCTAAATTAAAAATTAGTACTTTCTTTTATACGTTTCTTGATTTTTGTTATTAATAACGTATCAAAAAAAACTTTCGAGGGCAGCCCGTGGGCCCCCACCCCTACACCTCTACCTCTAGGCCTCCCCTACTTTCAAGGTCTAGCTCGACCCCTGGCCACCAAGGTTGATTTTCTTGGATTTTGGGTTTATTAGTGGAAATTTGAGTGTTTCTACTCAGGGGCGGATTCAAAAAAATTTTCAGTACGGGCGGCATTTGTATAAAAAAAAAAAAAAATACAATATTATACTAAAAGAAAATACCTTAAAATTATTCTTTACGAGTTTTCATACTTTGATATCTTTGTACAATTGCCTCTATCAATCTTTAAGAATATATCTTTCTCTCCACATAAACAATAAGGCTATCATTTTTCCAATCATCTCCAATTCGATTGCGTAATCTATCCTTCACAATGTTCATGGCAACAGCAACAAGCCAAGTAGCCAACAACACTTGTGGTTTATAGTTATTCCTATTTCCTCAAAATTTTCCTTTTCAACACTTGACTCTACAGAATGATTCAACACTTGAACTCTACAGACTACACTCTTGACTCTACAGCATGATTCAGAAATATTCTTATTTATAAGTACTAGAATGCAAAAGGATTCAATAAGAAAAACATAATCAAGAATTAGTAGAAAAACAAGGAGACGCCAATGCACATTTAGGTGAATTTGTTGACTGACAGCACATCCCTCTCGATCTAATTATAGTAATCTTCTATCATCTATGAATCTAAGCCAAAAAAACCATGTCCAAATTCATACCAATATTACATTATATAAGTTTCTTAAATTATGAACTTGTAATCATTCAACAATTTTCTTTTCTCCTCCTCCAGCACCCAGGAAAAGTGAGTCTACAGCCAAATGGCCCAAATCCAATACTCTATAGCATATACTCTATTAATAATCCCATTGCATATACTCTATTAATAATCAATTTCAAATCTATTCATAATCAATTACAAAACAGATCCGGAAAAAACCAACATGAATTGATTTCATACGCAATTTCTAAATTTCGCCTTCAATTTACTGAAGCAGATGACACATGAATACAAAATACGAATTGAAATTATAGAAAACTCACCTACTAGATGAACGCTGCCACGGTGCACGGTGCGTGGACGGTGGATGCAGTGGCCGGCGTCGACGGCGTGGAGGCATGGGTTGACTAAATTTTCATACAGCACATTGTCTTTTGACTAATAAGGTGTTTACTTTACACCAATTCAAAAATCAGGTTTATAGTTTGAAAATTCAAAAATCAGGTTTTTTTTTAAATATAATATAATATAATATAATTAACCCACCCCACTTGCACCACCCCTACTGCCCCGGGACTATTCCAACGACCATTCTTCTCCGACAACTTTTCCGGCGACTGGTCACATATTCATAATTATAAGTCACAGATTTATTTACTGGTCAAATATCATCAAATTAATTGGTCACAAATTATTTTATGGTCACAGATCAAAAATTTTACAGGTCACATATTATTTCGATGTCACATATCATTCAAATTACAGGTCACATTTTTTTTATAGGTCACATAAGTTACAGTTTCTTGGTCACAAATTACATTTCGTCACAGACACCTAATATATAGTCACAAATCAGCCAAATTGTTGGTCACAGACGATTAAATTGTTGGTCACAGACACCCACGCCACCATTGTCACAGATAAAAAACGGTTGGTCACGGATTATATTTTTAGTCACATAAAATCAAAATCAAATTAACCAAATCCTCCACCTGCACCACTGTCGACCACCTACACCACACGACCACCACACCATCGCCTACACCGCATCCGCTGCCTGCAATACAACAAAAATCAGCCACCATCGTCACTGCCTGCACCATGCCACCAACAAAAATCTCCGTCGCCACACCACCACCACAACCATCTCCAACAACAACAAAAAGGACCACCACCACACAACCGCTGCCTGCACTACACCACCACAACCAAAAACCCCAAAACCATTACCTGCAGGTGACGATTATGTGGTGGTGCAGCATCTGTACCAGTTGGCACAAGTCGGCGATTGACTCAAAAAAAACCCCCCAAAACCCCTTCCCCACGCAGGCACCAGTCGGCGATGAAGGATTGCAGCTTCGTTGTTCGCAGAGTTCGCCCCTGCAGGTCGAAAACAGAGAGAGATGTTGGCGACGAAGGACTGCAGCATCGGCACCAGTTGGCACAAGTCAGTGATCGACTCAAACCCCCCCCCCCCCCCAAAACCCTCTCCCCACGCTGTTCGCAGAGTTTGCCGTCGCCATTCAAGTCGCGATGCTAACTTTCATAACAGCGTTGGCTGGCAGTGCGAGTAAGGGAAGATAGAGACGAGAGAGGCGAAGTTCGTCGTTCATAGGCCGGCGGTGCTACGGAGAGGGGAGAAAGAGAGAGGCGGGAGGAACTCAGGTGAGAGAGAGAGGTGAGAGAGTAGACTGCAAAGTGATAAATTAGTAAATTAGGGTTAGGGTTTATATTACCGATTTTTGAATAAATAAAATTTGGACCTGATTTTTAAAAAGTTATCTTTAAACATGAGTTTTTATAATTTCCTTTTTTTTTTGTAATGGGTTGCTGAAAATTTTGGGGCGGCCCAAATCTCAGTGCATGCATCTGCCTGCACTGGGCCTGAATTGGGTCCGCCCCTATTTCTACTGAACTTTTGTTTTCATTTTCTTGGTGGATTTGTTCTCAATTTTGAAATGCATGTGATGATTTCAGTTGGGGAATTAAAAGATGGGGAAGATGAGAGAAGAACTGGAGTTGAAAATGAGTTGGATTTAAGGTTTGACATTTTTGGTATTGCAAGGGTTAGCATTTTCAGTATTTATAATTGTGTTGCCTGATGTAGTTTTAGTTGTATTAATATATTATTGATCATATATCACTTCACTATCACTTTCACTATCACTATCACTTCACTACTTTATTAGAAGAGTGGATGGGCGAAGTATTTTACTTTCCCATTTTACCCCCTATCCCCCTTATAAATATCTTCCATTTTTCATGCTTCTCAAATACGCTTCCTTCCCTTTTCCGTTTAGATATTTTCTGCAAGAGAGCTTTTCAAAATAACGCTAATCGGGAGGAAGAAAAGGTTTTTTATTCATATATTGGTCAAGTTCTCAATTTGTTTCCATCTGTGCATTTGTTCCTAACTATTTTTTGTTGTTCTCATCTTTGAGGTGCAAATAAGTTCTCGATCAGAAGCCAAAAAGGATGAACTTCGCAAATAAGAAATGGATGTAGTATGTGATTATGTTATTTTACCTTTTCGCTGAGTTAACTATACAATGCTTGTGTGTTTGCTTCCTCTTTACTCTTGATACCTTATCCTGTTACTTGATAAAATGATATCTAATTTGTTTTGCCTAATCAATTGTCCCAAAACACACTTGTTTTTAGGGAATGAGAAAAAGAGATGAAGAGTTAGCGAAAGAGATGGAACTTCTAAAGCAGAAACCTGAAGAAACAGAATAGATGGCGAAGGGATGTGGACTTGCTGGTATTTTTAAATATGATCATGCTGAAGAAGTGAAGCCGATAACTGCAGCTTGATCTAATTACTAATTATTGACGAGAAACATTACATCCAAGATAACTATTGATCAATCTCATGTATTTGAAATTATGCAGCCTAATTGGTATCTATTCATTGTAAAGAAAATAGTAGAAATCTATGCCTTTTCAAGTGAAATAATAAAGGAGTAAGATTTGCACAATCTAGCATTGTTTATTTCTCAGAATTTTGGTGCGATTTCATTCTTTATGTTTTTTCTTAGTTCAGCATTATTTCAAGGAGCCTTATTTTTCTATATGATCAGAATGGTGATATACGTGATTTTTTTTCTTTTCGACTATACGACATTAAAATGGAGGATAGCATAGCACAGAGAAGGTCTCCGTGCAGTGCGGAGAACCTGTCTCTACACAGCATGGAAAAGGTCTCCACAAGGAGACTTTTATCCCATTTTATCGTCAGCGCTATAAAAAAATTTTTGATCCACTCAGTGTGGAGTATTCACTCACTCCGAGTAGTGCGGAGTGAAAGCTCTGCACTGCATGGAGTGAATACTTCGCACAACGCGAAGCATTACTCCGCACAGTGTGGAGATTCACTCCGCGTAGTGCGGAGATTCACCTAATTTTTTTTAACAATGCAAACAATAATATATGATAAAAACATAGCAAAAAAAATCATTTATATCTTGTATATTTCAAAATTGCACAATACATTTAAAAATAATATTAAACAAATTTACAAACACTTATTTTTAAATTTACGTGATAACATTTGCTTATATTTTACACAAACTAAATACAATTTCACGTATTAATAATTGAATTTAAAAACATTACAAAAATTACAAAAGCTCACAATCATTTACAAATCAGAATTCCTTTAACTCCCCCCATCCCCCACTATGAGTCCACACTTCTTTCAACAGAATTTGCAATTGTTGACTTCAAATATGAGAACAAGTGTATTAATCAAATGATGGTGCAAGTAGAAATCCGGGGAGGGAGTGCACTAGAAATTCAAGGAATTTAACCATTTTACAAGAGTACGTAAAGGGCAATTTGCCAGCAACTGGTCGTCCGTGAATAAGATGCAAATATCTATTAATTTCATGTACGCCCAGCCAGCACTTGATATCTCTTTCTTGTAACTATCTACTTAATTTAATTATACATTTATGATACTAATTTAATTTAACATAAAACTATTTCTTCCATAGGCCAAATTGTTGAATTTTTGTGCTCAAATACATAGAATGCTTCATTCTAAGATACCCAATAGAATCAGTTTCTGCAGACGGGATGGCTTTATATAAACGAAAGAAAACAGTTGATATTTATTTTAATAAAAACTTTTTACGTCCTCGTTGATCCTGATACTACTGGATAATCATATTTGTACAAAAAAAATGTTGACATTGGATTCATACTTAACAACACAGCTGAAAGAAATCCTATAATTACAAATACAGAGGTACATATTAATCAATTATCCTTTATACTTATGCACATGTTAAATGTTCACCTTTTAAACTACATTTTCAATTATGAATTTTTATTCATTAATATTTGATACACTAGCATTATTTTAAAAAAAACTAGTGTTATACAAAAGATTGCCTTTTTCCAATTAAAATTAAAATATATGAGAATATTGTAGATTGGGTCTCTAACATTTCAAAAGAGTACAAATAGATCACAATCTTTTCATTTTTGCACTGCCACCCCAAGCCTCATGGTAAATATGCAAGGCAAGGACTATTAACTTTAGGGTAATTGGCGCAAAACGTCCCTACCTTTGAAGGGTTTTGTGGAAAACGTCCATACCTTTCTTTTTTGTTACAAAACGTTCCTATCTTTCACATTCTTTGCGCTAAACATAATTTTCACTAATGTTTAACATAAACTAACCAATATACCCTCTTATGTAAATAAAATAAAAATAGAAAAATAAAGAATAAATTGCAATCTGTTCCTAAACTTTTTAAAAATGCAAATCAGTCCAAAACTTATGAAAATATTAAAAATAACAAGAAAAAAAACTCTCAAATATGTTCTCCCCCAAATATGCCTACTCTCTTAAAAGAGAGGGTTTTAGGATCACTATTCATTTGGGGTTTTCACACTCAGTTTACTGTTCCATGTGAGGACAAAAGAAGATGAAAAATTGTGTCTCACAAGCTGCAATTATTGACTGTATTGATACCAATAAGGATAATGCTAAACGAACAGAAGCCCTAACCTAAGCCCTAACCTAATTTTGCCTTTTTGTGTGACAATTGTATATTATACCCTTATCTCTATATTTTAATTGTTTTCAGCATTTTTACCCTTTAATTGATATCAGAGCCTAGTAACGAAACTGAAGAAAATTTTTAAAACTTATAAAATGAATAGAAAAGATAAAATTATTTTAGAAAAATTACAAAATATTAACATTTTAACTAATACTAATCGAATTAAATTACAAGAATTAGCAACAAATTTAAGTGCTAAATATAAATCTCTAAGTGAAGAGATAAAACAAGTAAATAGTTCTCAACAATTAGTTGAAATGAAAAATAAAGGATTACAAATATTAGTAGATGAATTTTTCGAAAATGAAGAAGAATATATTATTATAAATCAATTTTTAGAACAATATGATAATTATGCTCAACCTTTAGGAGAAACAGATATTTTAAACCAAGATGTTTTAACTCATATAAAAAAATATCGAATCTAATTTGAAAATTGTTAATGACAATATTAAAATAGGACCAAAAATCCTATATAAACAAATTGAATCTAAATTTAAATAATCAAAATTTAAAGATTCTTATACATCAATTGAACTACATTTATCGGCATATGTTATAGAAGAATTAGAAACTAAATTCTATGAAGCCACGGGAGAAGAATTAGAATATTATAAATAGAATTTAGAACAATTAGCTATTCAAATTGAGAATATTTATATGAATGATCAACCCAAAGAAGAAATCACTAAAATCAATACTCCACCTTTAAATCAACAAGTTGAAACACAACCATTAGTTGGAGAAACAAGTAGAACTAATGATTGGACTCAAGTCGAATATGATTACTGAAATTTTGAATGGATGAAAGAACGTGGAATAATAGAGAAAATTACAATTTTAGAAAAGAAGTTAGAAATACGTCAACTGTTACACCTCATTCATTTATAGTCAATTTCAAAGGATTAGTTAGTCAAAGTCAAATGTTCAAGTAGTCAAAGTCAAAGTCAATTAGGGACTTAAATAAAATAAATCATTTTATTGAGATCTATTTTATAATTGGCAATAATTGAGGATTTAAGATGGATTAATTTAAAGTTGGGGATGTACTTACCTATCATTGGAAGTTATATTACCAAATGTCAAATTAATTGGAAGATGGGACATCCTTTACAAATATGGAATAGTGGAGTACAAGTGTTACTCTTTAAAGCCCATCTCTCAGTTGTTTTACATGCGCGCACGCACCCCAGCAAGAAACCGACAGGAAGCAGAATTGCTAAATCCATTGTAAAATAAATTACTTAAAAAAAAAAAGAACTATGCTACTTGTACAATGAATTTGAAAAAAAGAAATCAGCAAAATTGAAAGAGGCAGGCAGTGGAGTGGATATATATATCCATATCCATTCATTCTAAGATATATATTATATTTATATAAACAACCCAATACATATACATAACACACGGACAGAAAGAACGAGAGCAGGGAAGAAATGGAAAAGAAAAGAGAAGAGGAAAAAGGAAAAGAGGGAGAGGAAATGAAAAAAATAAAAAAAGGAAGAAGAAATGGAAAAATATGAAAATTTGGCAATGGGATTGGGAAATAAGTGCTCTCTTATTAAGCTTGAATTTCTCAATTTCGACAGGTAGCGACGTGAAAGTTTAGAAATGGTCGTCAATTTAGCAAGATTTCTATCCACAGTTCTGTGAGTGAAAAAACTTAAATATTTTTCAAGTATTGATAATTAATTATAGCATTATACATTTTATGCAATTATATAAATTATTTGTCCAATTACATGGTTAAAGTGAAAATATTCATTCATTATGATCGGTGTGGAATTTTAAAGATTGTGTATGAATTATTTGTGATTATATACTTATTCTAGTTCACGGAGTGGGCCTTGGCTTTGTTCTATACTACACGAGGGGTTTTGACTGAGGATGAAGGAGTCTGACCGTGTACATGTAGTTCACAGAGTGGTCTGGCCGTATTGATTATGAGAGGTCTTTGAGACCCACTTTCAGTCACGGAGGGGCCTACGAGCCGTGGCGAAAGTATTTAGCCCGAGGGGCGGATTATAGATTTCAGTTAGAGGGTACCTTCTTGGTTGATCACATGTGATGAGATGAGACGATGATATGGATTTGAGTTGATGATCATGACGTGACTATTAGATGATATTTTTCCATGTTATAAGATGTCTCATTTTTTAGTATTATTGTTATATGTGATACTGTGGACTGTTAAATGATATAAACGTAATGTCGATAAAAAGGTGTAAATGGAAATGTATAATTATTTTTGAACTTCTCCACTCACTGAGCTATTAGCTCATATATTTTTCCACAATTTTTCTTACATGTAGTATTGGTTCTTGATAGCTTGGGGAGCCTGATGATTTCAGAGTTATAGCCACACGACATGGTGCATTTTTGGGTAGAGCACAAAATATTTATTTTGGGCCCATTACACTATATTTTTCATAAACCTGTGATACGTGATATTTTGTAGCAACTCATAGTCAGCCTTAGTGGTGGATATGGCATCTAGTCGGCATCTACCATCGACGCACGTCACGTTTCGGGTCCACTATGGTTGATTAGGGACGGGTCGTGTCATCAACAAAGCCTATACACCTTAGGGATAATAATCCAGTTAAACCATTTAATGAACAAATTCCAACAATGGGAATATGGCTAGATGTTGATGATAGCAATAATAAAAGTGAAATTATTGACTCATGGGCAAAAGCTACTGATTTAGCTGTTGTTTTTCATAAATGGAATACCACTCAAGCTTATAACTTTATAATCCACACCTTTAGAGGAATCACTTCAGATATCTGGAGAAGAATTTCTGAAGAAACTAAAAATCAAATTAAATATGGAGAAAAATCTACAACTACTATAGATAGTAATGAAAGGTTAGATGCTGAAAACTTTAAAGAAATTTTAAAACGAATAGAAAATTATTTCAGACACTTACTCTTAGGAGAAGTTATACCAGAAACTAAAATAGATATGATCAACTCAAGAAACCTTACAAGCAGAAAGAGAAATGGGATTATTAAAAATCGGTGATATGTGTAAATTAAACGAATATACTAAGAAATTCAAAAAGATATATATCAAAGCATCTAAATCCATAAAACAATGAAATCTATCAGAAGAAGATAAAAAATTACTTAATAGATATTTTCTTAAACTACCTTAGCCATGGGGTTAGAAATTATTTGAAGATTACCAAACTTATTGGAATAAAATAGAATGGAAAGATCCTAATCACAGAGCTGATACTTTAGGAATGAGAACTTCATTTGCTAAGAGAAAAATATATGAATGGTGTAGAAAATCTATGTACCAACACCTATTTAGAAAACATGGTAAGAAAGCAAGTTTATGTTGTTATGGAGAAATAGCAGCAGTACCATAATTTGGTTATCACAAACCATCTAAGAAACGATATTATAAAAAGAAATTTAAGAAATATTTTAAACATTGGAAGAGAAATAAAGGATTTAAAAACCACGAGAAATATTTTAAGAAGAAAAAAACATTGGAAAAAGGAATATAACCAAAATAAGAAACCTCAGAAGAAATCTAAGGAAGATTTTTATAAAAAATGTAAATGTTTTACATGTAATGAAATATGGCACATATCTCCCAACTGTCCCAATAGAAATAAAAGAGAAAATGTTAAAACCATTAGATTAATGTAAGAAATAGAATCTGACTCAAATTATGAAATAATCGAAGACTTAGACGAATTATCTGAAACGGACTCAATCTATGAGTTAGATATAGAAGATATTGAAGAATCAGAGTTTGAACAAATTTACATGAATCAAGAAATTATGGAAACCATTGAGAATACCTTAGATGGTGAAGAAGGAACTTCACAAACAGTTATGTTTGATGAAGAAAGATATGGAGCTATAAAAGAAAAACAAATATCTTTAAAAGATAAAGATGTTTTTGTAAGACCAATACAACCTTGGTTTAACAAAACTATATATATTTGCCAAATATGATGAAGTATCTATTAACATCGAAAATGTTAAAGGTAATACTACTATACCTCTAATAACCAGAGAATGGGTTAATAAAGAATTAACTAAGATAAAACTCTCAATTAGAGAAAGATTAAAAAATATTGTGATTGGAGGAGTACAAATCATGGTTAAATGATACTTTAGAGAAGGAATTGATATTCCTATACAAATGTATTTGATGGATAACAGAATACTTCATGATCCTATGAATGCTCTATTAGGAGTTGTATCTGGATATCTAGTACATAAGAAAATTATATTTACTATAAGACTTGGATTTGCCATGTCTTTATTAGATGAAAACTTAAGAATAGGATTAAATCTATATCACAAAATTGATAGATTAATTATGCCACTAAGAAGTAAAGCAGTAACTTTACATTGTAAAGTTTTATATGCTTTTACTACTACGCACCAGAAAGAAATCAATAAAGTCTCAGGAGACTTCATACAAATCTATGAAGACTTTAAAGACCTAGCACAATTTACATCGCCAAGAATGTTAAGCAATAATAACATTTCCTTACTACAAGATATATTGCTTGAGTTTCATCAACAGTCTAGAAGAATAGATAATAATGTAGGAAATCAAGGATTAGTCACCTTGAATACCTCTGGATAATTTCTTGTTAGAATGCCTAGCAGAAGAATAGAAAGAAGTATCAGGACCAGAGAACTCTCAAACTCTAGTAGACCATCTACAAGTAGAAATTATCCAACAATGCCTAGAAATAGTATTGATATTGACCTTAGAAGGAGTGAGGAAGATAATTTCATTATCCTAACAGAATATATCAATAATCAAAATAAGTACGAAAAAATTATAGCCCTTGTTAATACAAGAGCTAGTACTAGTCATATGAGAGCAAACTTAGTAGAACATTTAACAGAAGAAAATTTACTACAAGGAATAACTCTTACCGATTATCGCGGTATTAAATATGAAATTGGAACATTTGTTAATCTTGAACTAAGTTTCACAGATATAGAAGGAGAACAATTTAAATTAAATCTTAAAATTCTTAAAGATTACAAAAAAAAAGGAAAAGATAGTAGTCCAATATTACTTGGAATGAACTTTCTTGAAAAAGTTTTACCAATTTATATCCAAAAGGATATTATACAAATAACTAAAGGAAAACAAAAAATGTTTTCTAGAATTAATAAAAACAGGAACCAATTTATATGATACAATGAATCAGATCAATCAAAACTAGTATATTTAATCCATATATTGAGATAACTCTCAATTTTTAAGATTATTGTATGATAAAATTCCATGCCATAATTGATACTGAATCAGGTATTTGTTTATGTAAAAGAAATGTGTTCCAGAACATTATTATAAAAGAGATTATAAGAAAACAACTTATGGTCAAACAGCTAGTGATATTGTAGAAATCTATATGGATTTTGTAGAAAATGTTCATATCATTATAGAAAATAGAGAATGTTTTATTCCACGAATATATACAACAGATAAAATTGGATGTGATATCCTTTTAGGAAAAAAATTTATCTATAAATATAGCTCATTTACACAATATAAAGACAGTTTTGAATTTACTACACCTTGTAATCACAAAATTAAAACACAAAAAATCTATAAAGCAATTGGAATTGCACATCAACCAATTCACTATAGACCTAGACATCAGAGTTCTACAGGTAATCGTGGTGGATGTTATACAGAAATTAATCAAAAACAAAAAATTTTAGTATTAAGAATTGAAAATTTAGAAAAAGAATTAGAAAATGTTAAATTAGAACTAAAAGAACGTTATCATGAACATTCCCTAGCTAAATGGGATAAGGATAAACCTATGACAACCATTGAACTAAAAACTCAGATACTAAGATATCAGGAAAGCAATTTCCTTATAGCAAAGATGATAAAAAAAATTTTGAAATATAAATTAAAGAACTTTTATAATTAAGAGTAATAAGAGAATCAACTAGTTTATATAGTTAAGCATTTACGGTTAGAAATCATAGTGAAATTAAAAGAGGAAAAGCTAGGTAATTGATTATAAATATCTAAATTCTAAAATAATACCAAATAGCTATAAATTACCAATAAAAGATTTGTTAATAAAACAAATATAAGGAAGTAAAATATATTCTAAATTTGAATGTAAATCAGGATATTGGCAAATAAAATTAGATGAAGCCTCAAAACCTTTAGCTAGTTTTACTACCCCTAATCCATTAGGACAATTCGAATGGAATATTATGTCATTTGAATTAATGAATGCACCTGCAATATTTCAACAAAGAATGGATAAAATTATTAAATCAATAAAGAATTTCTGCATTGTTTATATAGATGATATTCTTATTCATAATAAAAATTTAAAAGAACATATTAAACATTTTAAAAAGTTCAGCTATATTGCAAGAGTATGGATTAATCTTATCAGAAAGAAAAGTAGAAATAGCTAAAACTGAAATTGAATTCTTAGGATATATTTTTACAGAAGAAAAAATACTTCAACAACATCATATTGGTAAGAAGATTATAGAATTTCCAGAAGAGATTAGAGACAAGAAAGAGTTGCAAAGTTTTATCGGATTATTAAATTATTCTGAAAAATTTCTAAAAAATTGTGCTAAATATAAAGTCCACTATCAACGATCAAAAGTTGGATTAGTAAAAACTTGATTTTAAAATTATATTCATAAAATTACATTCATAAAATTATATTCATAAAATTAGTAAAGGGAATTACATAGGATTTAAAAACTTGATTTTAATATATATTATTTAAAATGAAAAAAAATTTAGAGCCTGTTTGGTATGGATTTTGATTTTCTACAGTAAATCAATTCTCATTTTCAACCACACATTTTTCAATAAAATAATATTTTCCATCACATCAATAATTTTTTCTTCTTTTTCAACCACACATTTCCTATCATATCACTATTCAAAAATCAATTCTTCCCCCAAAAATCCCTACCAAACACACTCTTAGCTCAGACTTCAGAGCTAGTCGAGTACCGTTGGCACGTAGTTATCACCGACTACCTATTTTTATCCCGTAGAATATGCCGAGATTGACAACACGCACGATTGCCACCTTATAAACCCATTTCACAGCACGCTACGTCCAATGCCACGTGTGAGCTTGCATGCACTCGTCCCTCCAAGCTAAATACGCCTCCTGGCTCCATCTCAACATGCAAACCAAGTGCAGTTTTCTCAAATTCAACGGGATCGATCTGTGTTGTGGGATCAATTGGAGAAGGGAAAAGGAAAGGAAAATAAATGGAAGGAGTTAATGTTTCTACCCATCCAGAGATTCCTGGTGAGCCGACCCAGACAGGAACAGCCATTCTTGAGAAGGCCACCGCCACTATTCAAGGGTTTGGCCCTGTTAACAAAATTCACCAGCATCTCTGCGCGTAATCCCTTTTTGGTTCCTGCCCATTTGTGTGATTTTGTTGGCAATTTGTGGAGATTATTATGTGGCACACTATCTGTTTGTTAAAATTTCTCTTTGGTTTCAGATTTCATTTCTATGGGCATGATATGACTCGACAGGTGGAAGCGCACCATTTCTGTGGACATCTAAACGAGGAATTCAGGCAGTGTCTTATATACGACAGGCCTGATGATGATGGGCGGCTGATTGGGCTGGAATATATAGTATCTGAACAACTGTTCTTGACACTGCCAGATGAAGAGAAGAAATTCTGGCACTCTCACGAATTTGAAGTGAAGAGTGGGGTTCTGTTCATGCCCGGAGTTCCCGGCCCCATCCAGCGCCAGGATTTAGAGAAGGTTGCCAAGACTTATGGTAAGGTAATTCACTTCTGGCAGGTTGATAAAGGTGACAATCTTCCCCTTGGAATCCCTCAAGTTATGATGGCTCTCACTAGGGATGGCCAGCTCTATGAAAATCTTGCTAAAGGTATTATGGGCATTTGTTTAGTTCATTGTTACACCAGATTAGGTCATACAAGGAATTTGGTATAAAATTGAAAT
Organism: Fraxinus americana; assembly: GCA_035079005.1. Lineage (NCBI taxonomy): Eukaryota > Viridiplantae > Streptophyta > Magnoliopsida > Lamiales > Oleaceae > Fraxinus > Fraxinus americana. Next base: position 29,363,307 of record CM068716.1, read on the forward strand.
GGATAGAACTACTTGGAAGCATGGGCGGAGCCAGACTTTGAACGTAGGGGGCCTAGACGTAGAGGTGAAGTGGTGGGGGCCCACGGGGGTTGGGGGCAGCGTCCCCAAAATTTTTTTTTGGATACGTTGTTAACAAAAAAATCAAGAAACGTATAAAAGAAAGTACTAATCTTTAATTTAGCAAAATCATACTTTGATAACGGTGTATAACTACATTATAATCGGGCGAAACTCGAGTGAAAAGTTACTGCATTGGTCGCTCGAGCGAGCCTCTAGCGAAAATCGAGCGAGGGTTGAGCAATCGTCGGTATTTTCATCATAACGTTCTCTACCAATATCCGATTATAATGATTCAAATTTCGTTGGAAAGTTAACTCGAAGGGCTACAATTCTTTTAGAAATAGTCATATTCAAATTCCAATGTTTTCGATGTGAAAAATGCGTTGAAAGTTGTAATTACAAAAAAAAAAAAAAAATTTAAAGTTTAAAAAAAAAAATTTGGTCAAAAATGGGAGGGGGGCCAGGCCCTCCCTTGGCTCCGCCCCTGCTTGGAAGGCAGTGTGGTGGTTAATATTCGAGTTATGCTACACGTACAAAGTTGAGTTACAAAGTTGGTTCACAAAATAACATGTTCACCAATCATTTTAAAATCATTTGAAATCAATAGTCTGAATTTTGTCAACGCACTATGTAACTCAACTTTGTACACAAAGCTTTATTGCTTAGATTTTCTGACACGACCCGTCCCGAATCACCCAAGTGGACCCGAAACGTGACGTGCGCAGATGGTAGATGCTGACTAGATGCCAGATCCACCACCAAGGCTGACTATGGTTTGCTACAAAATATCACATATCACATGTTTATGAAAAATATAGTGTAATGGGCCCAAAATAAATATTTTGTACTCTACCAAAAAATGCACCATGTCGTGTGGCTATAACAAATAACTCTGAAATCATCAGGCTCCTCAAGCTATCAAGAACCAATACCACCTGTAAGGAAAATTATGGAGAAAAATATGAGCTAATAGCCCAGTGAGTAGAAATTTCTAGAATAATCATACTTTCCATTTACACATTTTTATCAGCACCAAGTCCATAGTATAATAGCATATAACATTAATGATAATCAAAGAGTGAGACATCTCATAACACTGAAAAACGTCATCTCATAATCATGATATAATCATCAACGTAAATCCATATCATCACCTTATCACATCACATGTAATCAACCAAAAATGTACCTTCTGATTGAAATCAATAATCCGCCCAAGGTATCAATAATCATTATATCACAACGACAAAGTCAAGTAGCAGTTCCTTCCGTGATCACTAAAGGCACATCCCCTGACAACCCTCATGATCACCCTGGAAGTACCCCACCCTCCCGTGATCACCAAAGGCACATCCCCTGACAACCCTTGCGATCACCCGAGAGGTCTCACTTTCAAGTTCACAAATAATTCACACACAATATTTGAATTCAACATATATTATAGTGAAAGAACATTTTCATACTAATAATGTAATTGAAACAATAATCCGCAGAATAGCATAAAATGTATAATAATATAATTACTTATTAATACTTGAAAGATATTTAAGTTTTGTTTCCACTCACAGAACTAAGGATAACAGTTTGACTATATAGACGAGCATTTCCACGCTTTCACGTCACTACCTGCAAAACTGTATAATTACTCAAATTAAAAGCTGTCAATTAAATTAATACAAATCCAACACTTTACTCCTCAACTTCTATATGTGTTCTTACGTCTCTATTTTTCTAACTTTTCTTCTCTTTAATTATTTACCAACCAATCGCCACTAGTGACAATTGCTAATCCATTGCCCTCTCTTCTCTAACAACTGGGAATTGGCCACATCTTTCAATTTCGTTCTTTATTTTAATATTTCGTTGATTAGCATCTAAATTATAGCTATCAAAAGCACACCCCTCCAATGAGGTAACACTATCATACCCGTTTCCCCTTTGCTTTGCTATTGAGAGGATAACATAATGAATTAAACAGAGAAGTTACCAAATAAGTAAATTTAGGTTGAATTAAATACATGTACAAATGGTGCTAATTAATCCAATTTCATCTTTTCCCTTACATCAGCATACTACTTCCCAGACTAGCATAAAGCTATCAAATTAGTTAAGTCTCAATTTATTAACTTCATCCATTGTATATATACATACATCAAACCCATCCCCAACTGACATAATTCCTCTATTGAATTTTCGGTCCCTTTTTTTTTTTACTTTCAATATCCTAACTGCTTGTTGAATTTTCAGCTAGAAAGCTCAAACCTAGAAAATTAACATAATTTCTTCAGCAAGTTTAATTCCATAGCATATCCGTCTAACTACCTCTACTTCTAATTAATTTATTGCATACCCTAAGTGAGTATTGAAAATAGAAACTAGATTCGTAAACTTTTAATACCACTTATAACCCCCCTATTTACTTACACAATCCATACTATGATATTAGAAATTAACTTGCCAATACCAACTGTGAAGAACGCATAGGTAGATTTATTATTCATGATACAAAGATTTCCTATCTTACCTTATATTACAACCAACTAGAAATTAAATTTGAGCAAACCGGTTCGAGCTTCGCGTTTCTACTCTTCTTCTTCCTCCTCCCTTCTTTCTCTCTTCTCTTTCTCTCGGTTCTTCTCTCTGTCTTTAGCCTCCTCTGTATGTGTGCGCAATTTGTGTGTTTGTAATTGGGTGGCATATAACTAGATTAGGATAAATTGGATTTGGTATCTATATCCATTCCTTCTCTGCCGGTGAAGTTTCTGTATAGCTGTAAAATGAGAAATGAGAAGTGGGTTTTAAGAAGGTGACACTTGTACTCCACCACCACACATTTGCAAAGAAAGTCCCCCATCTTCCAATAATATAACACTTGGTAATAAACTTCCAATGATAGGTAAGTACATCCCCAACTTTAAATTAATCTATCTTAAATCCTCAATTATTGCCCATTACAAAATAACCCACCATAGAATGATTTATTCCATTTAAGTCCCGAGTTGACTTTGACTTCGACTACTTGAACATTTGACTTTGACTAAATAATTTCTTGACTTGACTATAAATGAATGGGGTGTAACATTTTCCATTCCAAATGGGACACATAGGGTTAGTTTGGCCGAAAGTTTGACAAATGATGAGTTGGCATGCACTGTGGCTCTTGATTTGAATTTACCTCATCATCTACATGTGTAAACATCATCTGCACAAGTAGCTTAATTGTCCAAAGACAGGTACTCCACGCTACACGGTTCGCCAAACATAACCATAGTGTTTTGACTTCCGAGTTATGATTTTCTTTAGTGGGGTGATGATTTCTGTATGCAGATGTCGAGAATCGCTTTAATATTTCGTTTGAGGAGGAGAAGGAGAATCGAGCACACATTAACGGCCCTGATCATGGAATACATCCATTGGCGAATGCAGCTGGCAAAGGGCTGCGGACAGTGCTGAGGGAAGTGGACTGCTTCAAGGAAGGGAAGTCTACTTGAGTCTCTGTGTGACTCTACTGCAGTAAATTTTAGTGGTATCTCTGGGTTTTTGTCTTGGGTTACAAGTAATCAGTTGTACTAGTATGGAGCAAAGAGTATAGATTCTACTTGTGTGTGTGTATTTGTATGTATGCACATGTTTATGTAAATATTTTGCCACTAATTCAGTAATGCATCTTTGTGTAAAGCCTTCCCAGTATTTTCTCTTGGTTATTTATAGGTTCATCTTCACTTCCCTGAACTGCAATTGTTTCATAGTATTGGACATGTAGATGTCTTTATTCATTAAATTGATATTACATAATGCACCGGGGAAAATCAGGGTTTGGATTTAGGTAAATCACAACTTCAACAGAGCATGCTGTCAAAAAGGGAAATGAAAATCTTTTACTCTGCAATCCAATGTGATAATGGGGGTGTCTCTGAATTAATCCAAGTATTGCTCATAAAAGCATGTCTGTCTCCTTTAACTGCGTCAGCTGCAGCATAGGACTCCAGTTCTGCCTTCTCACGTGCTGTCAATTCCACTGATAATGCCCCAATGTTCTGGTTTAGGTTCTCAATCTTGGTGGTGCCTGGTATGGGACACACATCATCACCCTGTTGATGAACCCAAGCCAATGCCAATTGTGCAGGGGTGCACCTTTTTCTTGCTGCCATTTCACAAATATGTAGGTATATTTGCTTGTTCTTTTCTAGGTTTTCTGGTTTGAACCTTGGAAATCTCTGTCAAAACTTAAACTTTAAGATGTGCGCAAATGCTGTCCAAGAGCTTGAAATTATGGAACGTGCTCAAAGTACTAACCTTACGGAAGTCACCCTCCGACAAATTCTCAATAAATTTGGGACCGGCAGCAAGGAAGCCTCGTCCAAGAGGACTATATGGTACAATCCCAATACCGAGTTCCCTGAAGATAACAAGACCAGAGAGAATATTGTTGCATTATTACTTCACTCCCTGAACAAAGCAGTGACAAATGAAAAAAGAGTTCCTACCTGCAAGTAGGAACTATTTCTTCCTCCAAATCTCGAGACCATAAAGACCACTCAGTCTCAACAGCAGCTAATGGATGAACAGCATGAGCCCTTCTGATTGTTGAAGCAGATGCCTCTGACAAACCTATATATTTTACTTTACCTTCTTCAACCAGCTTCTTCAGTTCTCCAATCTTTTGAGAAATAGAAGAAGAAATATTGATATTAGAGAACAAACACAAAAGATGCTAGACTCAAATCCTTACTTGGCAAAAGATTGAATTCAGTATGATTTCTATGTGAAATTTTCATACAAGTAACTGATTGAAGTTAGAGATGATCTTCAATCACAAGCTTTATTTGTCGGCTGTGGATAAATTACGTTTTCAAGAGTTCGAACTTCTAGACAGGTTGTGTCTATTCAAGACACAACTTTTCAGTTTTTATAAATTGGTCACCACAATCATGCTACATGAACATCAATGTTGACATAATGCCACGCGTCATTCAATCATTGGACAGTTTAAAAGATAATTAATTTTTTCATTTAATTATTTACTGACACATGCAATTATGTCAAGCTTTTTGTCAAATCCTTTTGGCAAATTAGATTTATCATTGATCACCATATGTTGAATTTCATTTATTCCAAAATCAATTCAAATTCTCTCTTGCAAAATAACATTTTTTTTTCCTTTGTGCACTATTCTGTATTTTGTATTTCAATCTTGAATATTATTTTCTTGTATTTTTTAGCCCTCCTACTATTTAGAGAGATTAAAACATTAGTAAGTTCGACCGATCTTGTAATTCGGAATGCTACGATTAAGTCGAAGTCATTGTAATTTGCCCTCATTTTGAGCGTAATCGTTAATCGCATTATAATAATCAACATAATTTTTTTGTAAGTCGATCGATGTTATCAATATAGCACACGAATAATCAAGAGTTTGAGAGGGACAAACCGTGACTTCGATTGGTACACGAGTGTCGATCCGATGAACATAATAGAGATCAATGTAGTCCATTTCGAGCCGCATCAAGCTGGCCTCACATGAATCCCTCACGTACTTTGGGTCTCCGCGAACTTCAATTTTCTCATCCTTAAATTGTACTCCAAACTTGGTAGCTAATTGCACTTTCTCCCTTATTCTTCCTTTCAAAGCCTACATTTTTGCTAAGTTAATGTCCATTTCAGCATAGGATTACCAAAATTTGAAGCAAAAGCATTACCTTTCCGAGTAGAACCTCATTGGTATGGGGACCATAGAAATCGGAGGTGTCGAAAAATGTGACGCCGGATTCGACGGCATGGTGGATGAGCTTCATCATGTCAATCTCCGGCTTGGGCGGGCCGTAGGTGGCGGACATGCCCACACACCCTAGGCCTTGTTTCGACACTTCTAGGCCCTGCAATCCCAGCTTGATTCTCGGCACCGCCACGTGAATTGATGTCGCCGGAGCAGCCATTTCTCTTCAAAATTCCGTTGATTGCTAATGCGTTAACACTGAAAAGATCCATTTAAATGGGAGAGGAGAACGCAAAAGTCCAACATGCATTATGCAAAATAATGGATTATAGCATTTGTTTAGTGGGTCTACGGTGGCGGCGTCTTTTACCAAATTCGAAAGACCAAATAATTGTGGTTTGATTTGGATTACAAGTTGAAAGTCATAGTCCCCCATCTTCTTCTGTTTCACCGGCGACGACAATTTCTAGATCACTTGCTTGAGCAGCCATGTCCATTAATTGTAGAGATAACTTGGGTCCCAGACCTTTTATTTTTCTGCGAACTTTCCTCAAATATATCATTTGTATCAGTAACTATTAGAATCCCACATCGCTATAGAATATTTTCCATTATATTATTTCTTCTTAGTGTAGGATTATTTTTCATAATAATTGATTGTGTAATATTTCCTTTCACAATTATTTGTAACCTTATAAATAGGGTCTTCTACATTGTAATAGTTACAAGACCATAATAATACAATTTATATTTCTTAACATGGTATCAGAGATTTATATTCCTAACATGATATCAGAGTTAGGCTCAATTATGTAATGTTGGGTGCCACCCAATATCGATTTGTTCACAATTGTTTGGCATGGTCCACGCTGTGCGTGAGGAGGCGTATTAGAATTCCACATCGCTTGGGAAAATATAAATGATTCACTTTATAAGGTGAGGACAATCCTCTCCTAATAAGCCGATTTTATTAGGTGGAGTTAGACCCAATATTTCTAACAGTAACAGTCCCAAATCTTTAATTTAATTGCGATATAAGCCCCTGTTTGATGCACATTAAAATGGAAAGAATGCATTTTTTTGGCGATGTAATGGTGAATATGTGGTTGAAAAAGAAGGAAAAGTTACTGAAGTTATAAGTGAAAATGATTAGAAGAATGAGAATGAAAATTATAATGTGACCCAAACAAATAAATGATTATTTTTTGTATATATTTATTTTTGCATATTTGCGAAATTAAGTATACAATTGAGCAAGATTGTTTACTCAGGGAAAACATACTGGGAAAGGCAACTCAACTCAGTCGATTAAGGTACTAGGAGTCGAATGGTCTTGTTTACTTGAGAAATAAGTTGCATAATGAAACTCGACCTCATGGGAGAATCGAGTGATATTTTCGCTTAAAAAGTAGGGAGAATTTATACTAGACTGATACATTAGGAAAAAAAATGGATTAACCCAAATGGTTAAGAAGGCTTCTAGGGTGGTTATATTGACCCATTTTTAGAAAATGAATCTCATTTTAATTGTATTAAAAGTTTTTAATCTTCTTTTATTGTTACATTTATATCTTTAAATAAAAAATTTTCATCTTATTCTTATTATTAACCTTCATTAATTAACAAATATTGTCGTTAATGATGATATTCATCCAAAAATTTGTATTTAAAAATGAGGACAAATACTTAATTGCAAATTTGTTAGTATTTTGGTTTATATAAAAATATGACGGGCAAATAAGGTTTTTTTACTCCATTTTAAAATAATTTTTTTGACAGATATCGTCATCACGGACAAAAATATGATAATTTGTGAAAGACTAAGGATAATAATGTGACGAAACAGTTGGAAAATAAGTGTAAAAATGTTTTAAGATTACGAGCATTTAATACAATTAGATGTGGTGCACTAATAAAAAAAAAATGTGATGAAAATATATTAAGCCATAATTAAACTTTTAACTCTACACCCTTGAGAACCACTCGAGTAGAGTCAAATTACAAAAAATAACTCAACTCCATTCGAGCACAATAGATTCTACTTGACCTAATCCGAATTCTTGAAACTTCATGAAATCACGCTTTGTGAATGTAGACTAAAGTCATGTAAATTCTTGTCTCTCTTTCTTTTGTACTCGAATCTTTCACTCACTCTTACACGTGTTCTAGCAGAAGACTTCAAATTAGATGATGAAAAAATTTAGTGGAAATTACGTAAAATCAAGCATTAAGTTTGAAGTTTTTAAAAATCAAGTTTTAACTTTATTTAATCAAAAATCAGGTTTTAATTTCACAATTAATATTAATAATGATATTTTAAATCAAATTAATTTATATACCCACCATACCACCTACCCCCACCAGATTTCAAACCCAAACCCAAACCCAAACCCAAACCCTCATCCCTCTTTCGTCTATTCTCTCTCTTCCGTCTCTTTCTTCCGCTCTTCTCTTTCATCCCTTCTCTCTTTGCCACACACCTCACCGGAGGCAACATCTCCCTGCACTCACTTCATCACAGCGCTCACGTCGCGGATAACAACAGCAGGGAACGAACATCAGAGAAGCGGCGCTCGCGTGCGATGCTTGGCTATTGCAGTCTGTGGGGGTGGATTTGCTACAGTCCATTTGATGGAGAGGCGGCGAGCCTTATTGGTGATGGCACTGCTGCAATTTGGTGGTGATGGAAGTGCTATAGGTGGTTGGTGCAAGTGGGGGTGGATCTATGACGACGGTGAGGTGGTTTTGGGTTTGTTTGTTGGTGCTGCGGTGGCGGTTCCCGTCGATTAGATCGGGGCGCTGTGCTCTCCATTGATTAGATCGGGTGAAGTGGTGGTGATGTGTGGTTGTGGTGGTTACTGGGACGATGTTGATGTGGTTAGTGTCGTTTTGCTCTCTGTTGGTAATAGAGGTTAGTTGAAAAATGATGGTTATGGCGGTGGTTGATCGGCGGGTGTTGGTGGTGGAAGTGTGACCTTTTTGGGTTTTCTTTTTTTGTTTATGTTTGTGAGTTTCAGATTGGAAATGGTGTTGGTAGTGTGGTGGTAAGGTGGTGTTATTACTGGTTGTCGTGGTATTTGGGTAGTGGTGATGTTGGTCATGGTGGTTGTCGTGGAGGCGGTGGTAGTGGTCGTGGCGACAGTGCAAAGGTGGTGGTGGTGGTGGATCTAGCGATTTTGGTTTTCTGTGACTAAAAATTAATCTGTGACCTTAAAATTCGTCAATCTGTGACTAAAAATATAATCTGTGATCAACTATTTTGTCATCTGTATCCTAAAAATTATATAATCTGTGACCGTGAAAAAATCTGTGATCAACTAATTTGGAAATCTGTGACTGTGTGACCTAAAAATTTTGATTTGTGACTAACTAATTTTGAAATCTGTGACCTACAAAATTTTCGAACCGTGACCGATGAAAAAATTGTGACCTATAAAATTTTAGATTTGTGACCTCGAAATAATCTATGACCAACAAAATTTTTAATTTGTGATCGGAGAACAGTCGTCGGAGTGGTCGTCAGTCACCGTAGTAATCACCGGAGCAGAGGTGGAGGTGAGGTGAGGTGGGGGTGGATGGGTTAATTATATTATATTACAGTTAAATATTTAATTTAATATAATAATTGTGAAATATAATTAATTCATTAATTCATGAAAAACCTGATTTTTGCAATTCTAAACCTTGGGGCCTGATTTTTTATTTTGGGATAGATAAAGCTTGAGTTGTGAATTTTTCCCAAAATTTAGTCCCTATTTGGGCCCATCTTAACATTTATTTATTTTCAGTTAATTTTCAGTCACATAATTTATGTGTTTTATAATTTTTATCAATTTTTCAACCACATTTTATTAATTTTTATTAAAATCTATTAAAAATTGGATTTTTATCAAACCAAACAAGAGCTAGTTTCATTTCATTTGTAAATATAACTTTACCACTTTCCTTTACTATAAGTGTTTGATTGATTTTATTTTTCATGGAAAATGTCATTTTTTTCATCAAAAATCATATTTTTAGGATGTTTGATTGATAGTTTATTTCATAGAAAATATTTTTCAACTTTTGCTTACGTGACATATTTTCCTCAAAAATAAGGAAAATATTTGTTTAGAGAGGGATGGTTTTATTTTTCAGGTAATTCACGCACACTCTATCATTTACTTATCAATAAAAAATGAACAAATATAGTATTTTTTAGGTTGAAAACTAAATCAATCAAACTCGTTTAATTAATAAGTTTCATACAAATAAGTTCTAAGCGATTAAATTGTTTAGAATATATTTTCCTTTCATGTAAATTTCATGCTCAAAATCAAACTTTATTTTGGCTTTTTTTAAACAAAACGTTGGAACTTGTAAATTTTATTAAAGACCTCAAACAACTACTTTAGATTATCTCATACTAATTAGATAAATAATTTATCTAAAAGTTTGAGAAAGAATTTTATATTTTATATTTCTCTGTAGACAAACCTTATTAACTAACATACATATAGTAAGTACATTAGTACTCCACAGTTTCTGCCCCTTTTCACCTTCCAATCCCACCGGCATGAATCCAGCAAGCATCACTATTCGGCCTTTCCAGCTAACAGATGCCGACGACGTACTTTTATGGGCCGGCGATGACAGGATTATCCGGTTATTCCGGTGGAATACTCTGACCTCTAGAGAAGAGGCCTTAACATTCATCAAAGAAGTCTGCATGTCTCACCCTTGGTTCAAATCAATATGTATCGACGACCGGTCTATCGGATTCATATCGGTTTCTCCGGCCACCGGAGATGATCGGTGCAGGGCGGATTTAGGGTATGCAATTGCCGTGCAATGCAAAGGTGGAATAACTACCGAAATTTGTGAAAATGGTGCTTTGTCAAGTTTTCAAGGAGTTTCCTGAATTAGCAAGGTTGCAGGCTTATACTGTATTGGAGAATAAGGGTTCTCAGAGAGTATTGGAGAAGGCAGGATTTGTTAGAGAAGGTGTGTTGAAAAAGTATACATATCTTAAGGGGGAAATAGTGGACTTGGTGTTTTACAGTTTTTTATATACAGATAATATTCCTCCCAATTCATAGGAAAATGTTCCACTCGACTGAGAGACGCGTTAATGAAATTTGTAACACTTAGCATGCTGTTTCGTACACTTATCCTGACCAGTTTCAAACGATTGTTAGATTTTGGAGGTTGTAGTTTTGTTATTTTCCCCGGTTTGACCCCATTAAAATTATAATTCATTTATCTCTATTTTTTTCAACTGCACATTCTTCAATAAAATAATATTACACGTAATTCAAAAAAATCTTTTTTTTTTACCACACATTCTTCAAAAAACACTATTTCAACAATTAAAATTCGAAATAATGAAGGTCAAACGGGGGCATGTCCAAACATTGATTAGTCATAGAAAATATTGTTTTTATCTTCTAATGCAGCTACTTTATTACGACTTAACCTTAACCGTTAAGATCTTTTTTGCTCATGCACAGGCAATTGTTTACCTCCATCCACTTAACAACACCTTAGAATGACATAACCTTAGAAGGACGAGGTTCAATCGAGAAAAGACTTGTAGAGAATACATAAGCACCCAAAGACGTGAAAGTTGTTCAAGAATAGTGATTGTTGAGACTGTGGCCACTGAAGCCCTCTATTTTACCAAAATACCCGTTTTGATCTCTCCCAATACAGAGGGCTTCTTTAGGCATCAGTGGCTACAACTGTTTCACGAATCTATGTTCTTAAAAATGAATTCTAGTTGTATTCGCAGGCTTGAAGGATTTTTTCTTTCGCGCTTGATTTCTTGTTTACAGTTATTATTGTTCTTCAGACGGAAGAAATCATTTTAATGGCATTTCAAATTCGTGCTCGCAAGTGCATCCACAATCAGTAAAGAAACATCTGTTCAGGGATAAAGTATACCGCTTGCAAAACATGCTCTACAAGATGGGGCGGAGGGACAAAAGTGATGCAGGTCCAAGTGTCACAGCGTCGTGCAAATTTATAAAACTACTTCAATTCTTGCTTTTACAAACCAAAATCAATTCTATGGGAAATGCTAACTTCTCATTGTCATCAATCTTATGGCTAATAAGCATCTGGATGATAAAACAAGAAGGGATCAATCAAAGGCTTAAATAAAGAATACAGATCTATAGAACCAAAACATAGCTTTTTACCAAGCAGTACACTGGATGGTAACATAGTCCTCTATTCTGGATGCACTTAATCCTCGTGCAGAGCCTTCATCAGATATAATCGACTAAAGCTTTGTCCAGCAACACTGCATGCCACAAATCAACACAACACTATCAATTCCTCAAGTATAGACCAAAGTATAACAATTACATTGAATAAGTTGTATAATCTTAACCATTGCACAAGGCGGATATCCTACTCACAAGAATGCCAATGAAGAAAGGAGGCAACACGCTTAACAAGGGAAATAACCTTCTGATCAATAGGGGTATCTTTAGACACGAGTAACTATTCTTGTCAAAGTAAAAGTAGAAGAGGTTTATTTGGTGGAGAACACCGAGTGTGCCATTTGTAGCACCCGAAATATGTGTTAGGGATCAACAGAAAGTTTTATCTTATTTCTTCTAAAATTTCAAATATCATACATCCAATCCAGTCTGTTTGACATCCTGATAGAAACACTAAATATACACATTCAAAATATGTAGGGCAAAGAAAGTCAGGGACTAAGTAGTGAAGATAGTGGTTGTTTGCAAATGTGTGTGTGTGTGTGTGTGTGAGAGAGAGAGAGAGAGAGAGAGAGAGAATAATGATATGATGATGACGAAGATCGCTGTTCAACCAGCCTGATGAAGAAAAACAAACTAGTACATAAATGACAATTAAGTGCATTAAGTAGTGCAATATACCCATTAATTTGGTTGCAGTAGTTGGAAATTTGATTTGTTATGAGAAAACTATCCAATCGTGATGGCTCAGGGATAGGCTTGAAAACGGGATTTGAAGGATCCTCTTCAGGCAATGGTTCTTCTCCAGCAGCCTTTCGTTGCATGTTGTCATTCCTACAGGATAATTGAAATGAAGCATATGAAGAATGAGTATAGAATAATTAAAGAATAGAAACTAACATGCGACCTCAATAGCCATGCCCCTTAATTATTTAAGCCCCCATTATTTCAAATTATAATTTTTTGAATAATACTTTTTCTTTGGAGAATGTGTGGTTGAATTTTTTTTTTTTTTTTACATGTAATATTATTTTATGGAAGATTGAGTGGTTGAAAATAAGAGAGATGAATAAATTTTTGAGATAATGGGGCCAAACAGGGATTAAATATATTTTCTGAGAAGATCTACTTAACTAGACCTGACATAACCTTGATGCATTTTCAATCAAATTCATATTAAGTCCTGTATCAATTCAGTTGATCATTCTCAAACTCATTGAACTTGGTACCTCCAATATCCTAACTGAGCGACCAAATTTTGGCTCACGCTCCAGCTCAACTACTTCTATATAAGATTTGAAAACAACATTCTTTGCTTGAATATACGAGGAACATTGTAACCATCTACGCGTCCAGTCCAGCAATCCAGGTTCCTATCTTCTATTTACTTAGGCTCCGTTTGAGCCCCATTTTTTGTGAAAATGAGTTTTGTAATAGTGATTTTTTAGAGGATGTGTCGTTAAAAAGTAGAAAAAGTTCTAGTTTTACGTGCAAAATTATTTTATTGGAAGAATGTGTAGTTGAAAATGGGTTTGAGGAAAAAAAGATTTTAGAGAATGGGGTACAAACAGGGGTTCCTTTCCTTTACATGTTTCCAACTGCGTACAATAACTTTCTATCAGTATCATATCGTACCGACCAGTCCTCTGTTCCCTTGAGACCTCTAACTTGCCCACCACGACACTCTTATCATCTACTATTCTACTTTAGACTACTTCTGAGTCACCCAAGACACTCCTTTCTGTTTTCGTATCAATATATTTTGAACATATTCATAAAATGTGCCCACATGCAGTGGCGGAGCCGCGGAGCCAAGATTTTGGGATTGGGGTACCTATGGCTGTCGTCAGCACTGCAGTAGTTGACGTCTGGTGGCATAGCGGATGTTGGTAGAGAGCGGCATACGAAGAAAACAATAAAACTACATATTTTTGTTGATGAACTTCGATAACAAAATAGAGTGTAAACAAATTTTGATTAACTGTAGTTAAAAATACTAAAATATAACAGTGTTTTGTCAATTCTAGAGGTCAAAATGATAGTTTGCGAAACTCAACATGAGGAAATATATCGTTAAAGTTAATGAAATTATGTAAAAAAAAAAACAGAATATGGTAACGAAACTAAAGGTTGCAGATTGCAATGTGCATCAATTTCAAAATAAAAATAGTAAAAATTGATTGTGGACGCTGGGATTAAAAACCCAATCTTTGAAAACGTTCTTGGTGGAAAAAAAATGCGAATGAAAGATCCCACTAAATTGAATTGGGTCCATGAATCTAAGAAATAGTGAGATCCGTTAAAACAAGAGCGCATAACCATTAGGCTGCAGATACTTTTGTTGTCAATATAACTAACAGCTTAAATTATATATGGTTCCAATTCTAAAAAATATTTTTAAAAATTCTTAAAAGTCAGGGGTTTGGGGGCCCAATACCCCCAAGGCCACCCTGGCGCCGCCCCTGCCCACATGCAAAACTATGCATATTTCACCTCACATTAAATTGCTTACTATCATCCTAAAATCTTTTCAAAACCTAAGTTCCACTTTAGCCCATCCCCAGCAAAATCCAATTACAACAAGCGTTTAGGGGCAGAATTTTAGCAACAAACAGAATTAAAGCATCCACACAGGAAAATAAATAAATAAAAAAAAATGAAATCATCGAGTAGGAAAGAGTCCAAGTAAAGTTACCTTCTTTTCTGAAGCCAGGCTTGCTGCTGAGCTTGTTGACGAGAGAGATTCCTGTAGTAGAATTGAAACTGAAAGAGAAAAAGGGCCATGTCATGCACTAAGCAAATTATATTAGTTTATGCATATGGGAAATGAAAGATGGACCTTTTGTTGTTCCATTGACAAATCATCCATGCATTCGACCAGAAACTCCATATTCCTCTCTAAGAATGGATTTGTAGACAGTTGTAACCTGTCGTAGTCACACTATCACATGACAGAAAACATATTAGAATTCATACTCAAATTTATGGTAAGACAAAAAGTATGCTACTGAAGGAAAAACGAGATTACCTGTTTGACAGGAGTATCAGTCTCCAGTTCAGTCATAAAAGCACTGATAAGAGCAGAATTTGAAACTTTAATCTGTCAAAAATTAAAAGGACACCATCAAAATGTATTGCAAATACCCTGCCATCTCAAAAAGGTCCTGTAAAAGATAAATTATCATACTACTGCATAGTGCATACTATTCCTACCAAAATTGGATCAAAAAGATAATGCAGGACATCCAAATGCCTACACATCATACGTCTATATGAGCACTACAGAAAGCAGGAAATCATATCCATGCAAAAGCCTAAACATGGTAAGGTAAAATAAATACAGTGTGGGGACCACTTGCATGTTACTAAGCACAAATTTATGTTTTTCAAAGAGGAAACTTAAAAAGTCATGCATATCACATAAATCACCTTCTAAAATTATGGATTACTTGCCATTAATTGTTGAGTCATAAAAATTAAGCTCCAGTTATTATAATTTCTAAAAAAGTTCAAGCTTTTCCGAATTACATTTTGAAGAAAACACAGAGCCTATTCTGAAACTTCATTTACGAAGTGAGAACCTGTAAATATATTTCAAGTAACTCATGCAAAAGATGCATCAGAAAAACAAATAATTAGCTGCACGGTCATAAAAGAAAAATGCAGCATACAGAGCTCCTATAAGAGTCAAAATTAAGACTTGAATGGCTTTAAAGAGAACAAGAGATGTGGCATACAGGAATCTCCTCAAAGATATCCACCCATGAAAGATTCTTCTCCCTCAACCTGAGAAGCAAGCCCTTATTAGATAATAAAATTAGTTATAATCCTCTAAGGACTAATCAAAGAAACAAATGGATCCTTTTGGTCATCTTTGAAACGATAAAAGGAAGAACAGTAAAGCATACTTTTCACCAATGAAGTTATTATTTTTATAAAGATCCATGAATGAATCAGAAAGCTTCAAGGCCTTCAAAGCTAGGATGCCTTGGTTGGATCTTGATGGATCGTAAACAATACAAACACATCGCCTGATATTCTCCTGCACCAGAAGAGATAACAGAAGTAAGGCAAAAAACTAATAATATGGTGAAATTGCATGCATACTGTACTGCAGCATTCGATGTTAGGTTGGTGAGAAATTTTCAGAGCCAACTGGCTGTTCCAAATTATGCAGCATGGCAACTAATGTCTCAAATAGCATAGAAAGAAATTAAGAACATGCAGTATACAACCAACACAAAAATGTGATAAAGCCTTGTTTTTAAATGCATTAGATGATCGAGCCTACAATCATCTGTTTATCTCTAGATATGATTAGGATAATAACGAGAAAAGGAATTTTAATATTCAACTATTAAGAAGGTGCTTCAACCACCTAAAAGTCACTAAAAACTTGTCTCAGTTCATTTGCTAGAAAGCCTAGACGTAGAAGCTCTTGGCTGATCAACTACATTCATGGTACTCAGAACCAAAAATCATTTGAGTTTCTTTTGCATCCGGAAACTAAATTTAGAGGCCTCTGAAGTCGGAAGAGGGTATGAAGCTCAAACAGGAGAGGTCACCAAGAACAATTAATATCTAATCAAAAGCATTTCAGTCATGCCTTCAAAAATCTTTATCACTAGTAAGAAAAAATTGTCATACGAGATTTTTCCCTTCTAGGATTGGATGAGAAAAGTACAAGAAAATGCAAATGATAAAGCAAAAGGTAGAGATATATTACCTGATAGTTCATGAAAGTCTCTATGAGTTCCACCGTTTGAAAAGAGCCAAATAAAGTTGATTGATACCTGGAAAAGTTAAGTTGAGTTGAACAATGTAGTCAGTGAAAAAATGAATGTTAAAATAAGCAACTCATTCATTATGCAAAATATGTCACTGTTAATCAAACAGAAGATTTAATGTGGACCAGCAGCTACAGCATTTTTTTAAAGAAATGTTTACCAAGACAAAACAAGAAGAAGAACAAACTAAGCATTAATTCTAGAAGCCTACACTAATCCTTTTTCACCACAGTGCAATCCACTAGAAGACCCAAGCATTATTACTCCCAAAAAACTCGGTGTAACCAACACGAATCTTTTTTCACCACGAATCATTTTTTACCACAGTGTTCAGTTCATAATTACACCCATTAGAAGATCCAGTTGGAACCTCAGCAACCACCAATAGGCCGTGTAATTTTAGTCTCCCCTTCCTTTCCCTCTTCTAAGTAAATCTATGGAAATTGCATCACCCTTAGGACAAAGCTTCTTCAAGTCTGGACAATAAATGCCCAAACCAATGTTTAAAAAAGAATAATCAAGCGCCAAGACATTTTACCTAGGTGAGGCAAGGGACAAGCCTCAAGGCATTTTACGGCGTTAGCCTCAAGACAAACTAACTAAATAATTCAAAAAATTATAAAAATATAAATATAAGCTCATAATAAACCATCTTTATAAATCTATAATTAAAAAATAGCCTTTCCACGTAGAGGAACAAAAAATAGAAAAAAAATAAATACCATAAAGCATTTTAGGTTATAAAAAGTAGCCCAGAAAGTTAAAGGCCAAAGACAAGACAAATGGGTTAACACATTAGTCTCCATGAGACTTAGTTATGAATGTGTGACTGATAGAATGTTGATCGAATTTATAAACCATTTATAAATTGCTCGCCAAATGGAGGCTTAATCTTGAAGCATAAGCCCAATTAAGTCGACGCATAAGCACAAATGTTATTTAAAGCAAAAGCTTTAAGGCATTTAATAGAAGCCTCACAAGAGTGGGATTCAAGGCATAAACCTCAAAGGGTTTTATAAACCATGGCCCAACTATTTGAGTCATCATTCCCTTAACTTATCCTTCTTCCGCTTGTTGGTTTAGCAAGTTTACCATATTGAGTATTAGATTACCTATATATACATCAGTTGCAGGTTTATAATCCACATTTAACCACGAGATCTGTACAGTCCGTATATTTTAAAGAATTCTAAATCCTAATGTGCTAATCAAAAGTACTCAGATTCTGAGTGAGAAAAATGAAGTCCCTCGATTGACCTCATTTCAGAGCTTCCATATTCTGGTTGACCCAAGTTCTATAAAGCTATAAAGTTTTTGCCCATCCCATTTGATATGCTCGTGTCAATAACAGATATAGGATTACATGACATAATGTGAAAAGCTAACTCATATCGTTTATATATCCAATTCCTAATATAATGCATTTGTTCCCGTATCAAGATAGTTTCTGTCCCCAGATTTCACACAATTAGCTCCACAATCACATGTAACTCAGCTTCCATATGCAGGCTCCAGCAACCTCTGATCATAGTAGTTTCCAAAAATTTGAATTCAAGGGTCCAATGCCACATGGATCACAAACGAGGATTTTTGAACTTCTTCTTGATTTGTTGTATTAGTAACTCAATCAGATTCCTGGTCAAGTTCTTTCCCATCACAAAATGATGGCCATTGCAGACATTTTCAGCACGCATATTCAGACATAAACACGGATTAAATAGGAACTACTTTTATTGTTGTGATTCTTAGAATAATTGCCTATATATTGGTGTTTGGATAAATTTCTGATTCACTGATTGAAAAGATTGATTCCTACAAAATACTTCCTCCGTTCAAAACTAAATCATGAAATCACTTCACAATTATTTAGAAAAAATTATCAATGAGATTTTCCTTGCCTCCCTTATGGAAGAGTAAGCTTCTGCCTATCTTCCTTCAGGGAAAAAATAGAGTAAGGTCTTTACCGATCTATTCTATAAAAATTCTTCCTTACCTTATATGCCTTCCCGAAGAAAGGTGGTCAGCGTTTTATGTAATTTTCCCATTTATCCTGAAGTAGCATGAGACAACACATGGGGTCTATGTTTCTAACTTAAATTTATGGAAAGTAACAGTGGTATCATTTCAATGAGTGGAGTTTGGAGAAAAAAGTTGAGAAAAGATATTATTTTTGGCCAATGGACATATATTTAACACATTAGAGAAACAAAATAAAGATACACGAAGGGCCGGCCAGGTTTTTGAACCATTATGTAATATCAACATTTTCTACACAATAAAATTAGCATTACATCAGCTAAATATGATGACCACTCCCAAATCGCTTCAATAGATAATAGCTTTTCCAACTTTGATCGGTCTAGTTTACACCCTTACATTGGTTTGTTGAACAGATAGTTCTAACTTCTAAGGTTGAATAGCACTCATCAAAAGTGTCATAGACCTATTGATTGAAATATTACTGAGTCATTTTCTAAAGCACATTAGTGTGTTGTAAAGAGAAAAATACTCAACACTAATTTTCAAGACATGATTATAGTAACTCTATTATCAATTTTGTTTTTTGTACATTTACAAGAAAAGACTGATGTCCATTACGAGAGGATACAGATATATACGTATACATGTGTATAGGCTGGGGTGAAATGGGTGATGGGAAGATGACTCACCATCCAACAGTGTTATTGTCAACATTAACCTCCCTCAAGCACCTCATCATTTCAAGCTGATAATTAGCACCTTCTGCTTCAACCTCTTCATCTTCCTCCCGAATCTGTAAAATAATATTCAACCACTTGATACAAAAGCTTAACAACAGTTACCTAATTTCTATTCTGATCTAAATCAAGATTTTGACTAAGCCCTTGTCTTGTGGGGATTAAAATCATATTTTTAGTAGATTTTGATAAATATAGATGAAATGTGTGGTTAAAAAGTTGTAAGTCCATGACATGTGTGGTCAAAATTAACCATTGACTTTAATTTCGATTAAAATTTTGATTTTAATTGACAAGAGCTAAACAAACAATGGAAGTGTCTCAGAATATTGTATACCGGGAATGGAAAACAATTAGTGACTTCGAGAACACTGCCAACATCCAACCCTAGCAGTTGTCCTGTAACCAAAGCTGGAGAAAATTCTTGGCAATGCTTTATTATCTTCAAAATAACCTGTACAAAGTAATTCATAAAAGAGAATTTTAAGAAAAACCTTCATCATCTCGTCATTAGTCATTCCCTTTTAGAACTTCCTCAATAGGTCATAGCGCAAGAAGTAAAATTGGGTCTCAAAATGGCAAAATAGCATAGGACTATCGCCGGAATCGCTGTTTAGCAATGAATTAAACGAAGTAAAAGGTAGCATTTAAAGACAAAGAAACTAAATTTACAAAATTTAAAACTTCGAAAGAGACACTGCGCAATTCTTCATTACGTAAGACCTGACACAGAATGCATAGGATTTAAAGTCCAAAGTCCCAAAAGCATAGTAGTTTGCTTCTCTACAAACATTGAAGGACCATAACAAAGAAGAATTAACAGAATAGGAGCAACCAGGAACAATTTTTTCCGCCATCAAATTAACAATATGCAATCATGTCACTGAAATCGCTGCTCTTTAAAATCGTGAACAGGAAGTACTTTTCTTCCTTTTTTTGGAAAATAATCACGTCAAGCATCTCCTTAAGTACAAATAGTTACAGTGGCGTACCAGTCCTTCGATCTGAACAACTCTGAGGGGCGGCGCGGCCTCCTCCGTAGCCGCCACTTGTAAAAAAGACCGTGCTTGTGCAGCCATGGTGTGCTTGTTTGAGAGAGAGAGAGAGAGAGAGACGGGTTTTGATGTGCCTGTGCTGAAGAATGTAACGGAATCAGGGGCGATATGGTGAAAAGCCCTAGCGATTGGTGGAGGAGTAGCAGTATGGACTGGACCTGGGTACTTTGGGCTTGAAACTTTCTTCTTAATGGGCTGTTAATGGACCATCAATTGCAAACGAACAACTGAGAGGCCCAGTTGGAAGCTTTCAAAAAGTTCTACATCTATAATAATATATTAAGCGAGAATTATTTTTTGAACGATTTTAATCCTACTATTATTCAATTATTTCAATAATATCTTACTTTTTTATTTTTTTAATATGTATTTAATTTATTTAACCATTTATTTATTATCACATTTGCATTTAACTGATTCATTTCATACGTGAGCTTTTATTAATGTATGAATTTTCTATTATTAATTTCTAATTAAACATTTACATTTATTTAATTAATATTCATTTTCATTTATAGTTATTAATTATAATTATAAGTTAATTGGAATTTTACATTTAAGAATGCATTTCATTATTCATGTCAATGCATGCTAATTAACATCTAATTTTACTTAATTGAAAATTAAATAAATAATTTAGTATTCATTGTCACGTATATATTCTCTGGTATTAATTATAAATTAATTAAAATCCATGCACATTCAAATATTATTTTTTACATCACTTATAAAGTATTAAATAGTTGCTCATTCAACGTTGATTAGTAACTACAAAAGTTTTGAAATACATTTTTAAAAGTAACAAGTTTGGGGAAAAAAAATTCAAAAATCTGATGGTCACATTATTTGTGACCTATGATAAGAAGTAGTAACCTATAATTTAATTAAACGTGTCATGATTACAAAAACACAATTTATGATAGTGATCACCTACTAGTCACAAAATCGCACAAGGTCATTGATATAAAGACACAATGTATGGGTCATACTCATGTATTTTAATCACAAATCATACATTTTAATGTGTAACAAATTATTTATTAGTTACGAATTATTACAATCACTCTTCACCCCAACTCATCCATACTCAACCATCGCTAGCACCACCTAAAACACAACCACCTTCTCAGATCCACAACCCACCACTACCACCACTGCAAACTTCACTTCAAATCCACAACCACCCCCTCCAACATCAACCCGTCGCCTTCTTCTTCCAGATTCTCTCTTAGATCCTCAGAGGCACCCCTTAGCTACTTCATCTCTTCGACTCCTTATGCATCATTGTAGCTCAAGCCTTTGCTACTAGTTGAGTTGTCTGAATTTCGAGAAGAATTCGATGAGACTTTGCATACACCTTCCACCGTTGTCCCAATAGTTGGTGTTAGAGGACGAATGACACATGCTTCACTTTTTGAGAAGCTAATCATGGCTAAAATGGAGTTAGGGTTTTTGCAATAGGGGGTTGGTGTGGAATGGAAGGAGCGAGGGTTGGCACCTGATTTTGAAAGAAAATTCATATTACTTGACAATTGAAATGAAAATTTTAAAAAAATAGGCGTGAGTGTAAGTTTTCTAAGTTTCAATTTACATTAAGGGCTATTACATGATAATTGAGGATATTCTCTCACACCTTACACTTTTAAAAAAAATAAGCCAATCAGTCTCTCACCTTCAATCAAAACAGAAAAAAATTATACAATTTCACCTCTCATTGAGAAATTAACTCATTGGACTCTAAATTTGACCACAAATTGATCGACTCTATCTGAAAAACACATTGCTTATTCATTTCTTTATTTGTTACCAACAAACTTGTTGACGTTAAAAAGTTTTTAAATCAATTCAAGTCGACTTTGAAAAGTAAATAAGGATTTTTATTGATGATCACTTATAAATTACAAGAATTTTCATCAAATGAGATATTTGAAATATGAAGGTATTATCCTCCCTTTCTAAAGATACAATACTCCTTTTATAGGCAAAGAAGATCCATCATCTTTCACATTCTTCTCTTGTCGCTCAACAGTACCGAGCTGAGACTTTGTGTCAATAACTTTTGACCTTGATTGGTTGTTTGTCAAATCAACTAACAGTGTTGAACTGAGAAAGTACGCTAATTGCATATCCCATTGGTTACTGAGGTTGGCTTCATCAGACAATTATAAAGCCGACCTTAAATGGGCCTTCCTTAATTAATGAATTGTTTAGAGAATAAAGCTATAACATACGATTGGTAGGTTTGATAGGTGTTGACGTAATCCTTTCTGAATGTCATTAGTTAATTCAAGATTACGCCGGTGTACAAAGATTCTGCAATTATCATGTTCCCTCAAATCTCGGCAGTTGTTCTTCCGAGCTGACCTTACAGGTTCGACCTTAATGGATCATGATCCAAGTACATATGATAACCCAACTTAATTAAATTGCCAGGTCGGCTGTTTAACAAAACTTAATTGTACTTATTTTGTATCCTCATCGCGAACAATATATTCAGTCGTTGAACTCAATATGTTAATATCGCTCATTGCGACCAACATACTTATTTTGTGCTCATTCCGAGTTTAAAATGTAATCAGATTGTAACCTCACTTTAATCTTTTTTTATTTATTTATATGCAACAGACTTATCTGTGCTTATTTCATGTTTATGCTCGTTGTGTAGAATATATTCAATGTGACATCAATTTATTCATTACTTATTCGTGATCACAATGATTATTACTGTTTGTTTTGAGTATTCAATTTTGCCACCTCTGAAAATTGCCTCTTTTGTGGTATCTTTAAGGTGGATGTTGTGACGTTCGTGACCTAAATGTTTTCGATAAGAACTATGTCATTTGTGATCGATGATGACAATGTAATCTTAAAACCATGATTTCCAAAAAAAAATTCTCTGTGTCATTTACAACTAGGTATTTCTTTTAGGCTACACATGCACATTTATACTTCAATAATGTATATATTAACACTAAATTAGACAATCACAATATGAACAGTACAAGTTAATAACAAATAAAATAGAAATTAAGAACTAAGAAAGCATGGCATTTAAAGTCGGAGAACATATTGTCTTAAAATCGTGTTACCTTCCCTCAATGTTGATATTATCGGCACTAACGGCTCCATCTATTTAGTTTACAGAAAATTCTCCTTGAATGGGTACCACCATCGGGAAAGTGAGAAAATACGTCTTTATCAAGTTGGCAAAGTATAAGATATATAGAAAAAAGGTATGTATATATTCATTTCAAAGTTCTATCTCAAGTCTCAAACTATGATGAAAATTTATATCATTTAATATTAAATTACAAGGCTGAACTTGTATAAGTTTTGAAATTACATTAAATGATCAAAACCGAATATGAATTAAACCATATTAATTTGAAAGTTTAAACCTTTTATTCGGTAATACCAAGAGCATTTACAAAGTTGCGGATTTTCGGTTGCTCGACGATATCGGTGGTTCGATTGAGTAGATTTTTGTCGCGCCTCGACGTAGTTATGATCTATACATTTCTTGCGTAACAGGTTGGTCTCTAGTAAGAAAATATCATGGTATGTAAATTTCTCATAATGAAGTAAATGAGAATTAGTAAAGCAGAATGGACAATTGACAAAGATAGTCTTGAAAATAAGATAAAATCTGAAACTTTCACGAGGATTGGAGTGTACATTGGTTAATTCATTGCTAGATTTAGAGTTTATATTCTCATTTTTCACTTATTAATCAATGAAATACAGTTTAAATACATTATATTATTTATTTCTAAATAAATTGCATTATTCCTCAAAAAAATTTCACCAACAATTCTGCATGTCCTTTTAGGTATCAAGTGTTTAAAATCTGAAACAAAATTTCCACGCCCAAATTAATATAAAAATTCATTAACTTGTTATATTCCTTTATTTACTAATTAACTATTGAGTTAATTTTTTTTCTAATTGATATATTTAAATACCAAATCTACAATCTCTTGACCTTTGATCCTAATTATGAAATGCCCTTCCTTAAAAGTAGGCAGCTTAGTCTAGTATGGAGTTTATGTTTGGTTAAGCTTAAAAAACTTACTCTCTAGTGAAGTTTGTCATAGATTAAACAATTTTTCAATGTCAATTTGAAATAAGTTACTTATTATGATAGTAATGCACACCTAACTATCGCTTATAAATAAGAACGAAGAAATCCTTTCAAATACATTTCATAAATCAAAATTCACATAATGAATGCAACTTACATTTAAACTTAATCAAACATGATCGAAGTTTCGAGTCTAGCAAACATATTTTACAGTCAGTTACATGATCACTTACATAATCAAGTATGATTGCTAAAACTATAGGTGCTAGATTTAGTAATAAACTGAATAGAATGACAAACATAAACTAATAACACACTAAATTTAGCGGGAACAAGGCTTAATTTTTTATTTGTTGTTGTATCGACGTGCTCTTGTTGTCTTGATAATGGTATATTTGCCTTTACCTAAATGGCCATGTGGAGTATGAACTATACAATGTCAAACAAAATACATACACTTAAAATTTACTATGGACCTGGTGGGGGCAGGATGAGCAATAAGAAAACTTCAGTAGAAGTGAACTGTCGGATTCAGCACAAAACTGCATCATACTACAAATATTTGTAGCAAAACTTCAGGATTTGCATCAGCCAAAAATATGAACCTTGGAAAGTTATACCTGTCTGCAACAGAAAAACCATTAAAGATATTATTCATTACTTGGGCAAAGTACTTATGTACAAATAATCTTAACTATGTCTAGATGCTGACAGGACAAGAAAAAAACAATCTTTTGAGCCTGGGGACATGGGTAACACTTGCATACTTTCATTCTGCACCAGGCAACTTCGGAACTAAAATGATTCTAATCGTATGCCTTCCTAAATCTATTATCAGTTCAAAAAGCTAAATAAATGAAATAAAGATAGTAGCAGGATTTTTTAAAGGCTCTGAAGACGTTTGTAATGAGTTATTGTTACATGTTAAGCCAAATGAAGGGTTTCATAACCAACCACATGATGATGTAGAAGTCAAAAGTTAGTCCCACCATAATTTTACATGCCACAAAGAAAGCACAATACCTTTCCATTATTCTAAAAGAAAAAAAATGATGAGAAATGTTACAAATTACAATACTTAGCCACAAAGAAGCATACATGTGAGAGGAGAAGATATCATAAGCAGATATAATGTAAGTAATCATGCATTAGAGAGACATGAATGCAGCATAAAGGTTCGGGTTTTACCTGAATTGACCTACAAAGCTTTAAGAAGAACGCCATTGCAAGACAAGTTTATAATTGATGGCCCCTTTATCTGTTGAACCCATATGTAAAGTAACCAGGCGAGTGTGTCAAGCCTGTCCAGTAGTTGGGTTGAGTTCTGGTGACTTAGCACCAAAACTCCAAAGTTGTTTCAGCTCATGTCTAACCAAACCCAATATGACACAAAGTCCTGAGATTTACAGTTGAAGATGAGGGTTAAAACTCAAAATACAGAAAAAAATATATGAATTTGTAGAACTACCTCATCTAAAAGCTTGAGCTATTAGAGAACACATTTATGTATTTGAATTATTTTCAACATGCCCCCCTACGTGTAGGATGAATTAATAACTTTCCGTTTCTATCAAGGCCTAACAGGCCTGATGTGTAAACAATTTTCATAAATAGTGGTGGCAATACTCAAAATAATGACTTTTCCCTACTCTGATGTCGTGTTGAAACACCACATCTAAAAGCTTAAACTAACATAGAGGGAACACATTTATTTAAATTTAGTCTTCAACAAAACTCGTTATCAGAAAAGATTGGCCAAATGGAAGTCCAAAATTCATACCTAGTGTACATGGAACAAGATAGAGGAGAGCGGGCTGTCCATGCCCATTCATTAGATACAGGCCTAGGTATGTGAAAAATAGACCTGCAGTAACCATTACCAATGTCATTGAGAAACTACATTGAGCAATCGATTTTTGTCATCAAATGCACTACGAACCAAGAAACATATTTGAATATTGACCAAGCAAAGAAAAAATAATGAACAGTAATGTACATTATTTAATAAACACTGGTATACTCTACGAATAATGTGAGATAAAGACAAGATCACTTCTCCCTGATTTTAAGTAAAAACCATCCTTCAGGTAGATATTTTACACACTATATCGAACATAATTCTAGCTGATTGTACTTTTTAAGTGTCCATCTCAAACCAAAACTTGAAGCATGAGCGTATGTAAAATATAGAAAACTAATTAGAAAGTTAATATAGGCACCATACATAAAATGACATATGACCAACTACCAAGTGCATGTTTACGGTAAGACCAAAATGATTTACACACAACTCACTCTGTAGCTTCTTCAAATCTATTATAAGACTCATCATAATACAAACTTTGTCTATTAATTTTCTATGTGACCTCGTATAACAAGTTAATGGCACTCCTCAACCCGTCCAAATCATTTATTTTTCCTTCATTTATTTTTTCTTCATATTGGTAGAGCATCTGTTTCCAGAACTGTCCGATGCTAGACAGCAGATAGAAACCAGTTAGAGAATTAGAGATCTAAGACATCCCTTTTTCTTTGGTAACCACTCTCTTTATCAGTTCTATTATCCTATACAACATTAATTAAGTTATTGGCTTTCTTTTTTTTTTTTCCAAACTTTCATCGACTCTCAAAAATTTACTCAACCTCTTAATCTCCTCACAACAACCTATAAAAGATATCTTTTATCTTGAATTGTTGGCAGGTTTTATATTTTATTTCAAACTGGTTACAGGGAAAACGAAAAAAGATTGAAAGTGTTAAGACTTGGGCATCACAAGTTTTCTGGTCGAAATCAAAGCCTGCTCACTTTTTATTCAGGTGCTATTACAGTATTCCAGGAATATATTGAAAATTTTTTAGGAATCAATTTTCCAGCATTGTGGGGTTTTTTTTCTGGAATAGTTCTAATTCAAGTTATTAGAGTTTTGGGAATGAAAATAATTTCTGTTAAAATGATCACACTAGATTAGAGTGCTAAAATCAGCCTTGGTAGAGAACTATGAGAGGCTTAAGCCTTGAATCCCGCTTCACGTGACGCTATCATAAAACGCCTAAAAACGCACACCTTAAATGCCATTTGTGAGGCATACACCTCGATTTACTGAGGCTTAAAACTCGACTTAGTGAGGCTTACAGCCTCAATCTGAGCTGCAAACCAACTTAGTTGTTCTCTCATTTGACTTGAATTTTTCAAATATCTAACTATTGGCTTTAGTCTTTTAAGTTAATTCTTTATAACATAAATTGTTTGATTTGTTCTTTTATTTTTACCCACATGTCAGGAAAAAGGGAAGCACAATACACCATTACAAATGGAGGTAAATGATTAAGCATGAAAAAAAATACTTACAATGGGGATGATAACGATGATGTTAATGATTCCTTTAAAGATCATAATGGTAGTAATGATGTAAGATCTTTTTGAGATGTCTTCACTTTCAGTTATAGATTAAATTTATGTTACATCATTACTAATTTGAGAACTTATTATTTTCTATTTTCTTGATCTATTTACCGTTTGTTTGCAAATTAGACTTCTAATTTTGCTAACTAGTTTTACTATGGATATTTAAAGAGGGTTTATGGTTTATTATGAGCATATTTTGATGTTCTTTTGAATTCTTTTAATGATCTATCATGAGGCTTAAGCCTCAAAGCGCCTTGAGGCTTACGCTGCGCCTCACAGTGGTAGAACGCCTTATCAACTGAATAAGCATTTTTAATACTGGAAATTAGAGAAAAGAAGATTAAGAAAACAGGAGAATTTACAATTATAGATGTATGGAAAATAAAAAAGAAAGCATCACTAAATTTTCAATAATATAATTATTAAGATAAGGAGAAAGCCTGTTCAACAACCTAAGATTTCTCCAAGACTCCAACTATAATACGATATACAACTCTCACCTAGGATTCCACTAATTAATTCTAATTTCTTCTTGATTGCTAAGGACCATAAATGAAATTCTTCTCAAATTTAAAATTTTATGACAAATCTAGAAATAGAGACTCCTAAAACCTGTAGAAAGAAAATTTTAAACTGATTAACAGCCTACTAATTATAATAACCACATAATTTACCACTAGCACTTCCTCTCTAACCAAAATAGCCCCTTCCTTTCAAGGTCCAAAACCTATAATTTATGCCTAGAAATTCGATAACTGTTCAACAAAATAATTGCTTCAGTATCACCAACAAACACCCGAAATTTGTCAAAAACTTCTTTTTCAATACAGAATTTTATGTAATTGTGTTTCCAAATAAAATTAATCAATGAGAAAGGATGCTTGACTTGTCTGAGAAATCTGGTAGCTGATTGCCAGGATAAATATCAAGCATCTTTTGTCATGACCTATCCACAGTCATTTCGACAATACATTGCTCTACTAGCAATTTGTACCTGTTACTTTCTTTCCTTTATCATTTTTTAGTAATCATCTAAGAAGTGGTGTACAGTGGACAGTATAAGCTTGGTGGGATGTCCAAAGAAAAGTGAGGTGCCAGTCCTTTTTCGTGCAGTAAATCTATTCCACTCACAAGCTCAAATCAACAATGGATGTCGAGTTATTGCTTTCATACACTTAGCTTCAGACTTGTAATATAAGGGATGCTATATACACATATTAGATGAGTCTATAAGTCACGTCATAACCCTAAATCCTCACGTGCAAAATCATATACTGTAACATGAGCTATCCACCGAGTTTACAATTATATCCGTTTCATTAAACAATATTCTATTACTTGATGGAAGTGATCACTCAGCCCTTTTTTGATGGACTTGTTCAAGACCTACATGTATATTTCTAAATTATTTCTAGATTATAGTTGTAATGCAAGTAGTACTATCCATGTTTATTGCTTTTCGAACAATTCTATCTCCTCCTCTTGATGGATCTTCGGGGGTTAAGATATTGAAAGTCCCATTCCTGCTTGTAACATTCTTCATTATTATTGATGAAGAAGGTAGGGGAATCCAAACCCCCATTGAGTTTGGGCGGAGCTTAAAAATCCCACTTATGTCTTGATGGTATTTTGGATTAAAAAAGATGAAGAAGAAGCGACAATATTCTATTTTAGAACTCCATAATGACACATGGATATCAAAGCTTAGAGTTTGGGTGGAGCGTAAAAACCCTGCCTAGGTCTTGATGGTATTTAAGATTAAAAAGAAAACAGAAAGAACCAGCAGCAATATTTTATTATAAAACTCTATAGTGACAGGTAGATTTAAATGAGTAGAATTGGGAGGAAAGATACTTGTTGTATTGATAGATTTAATTTTACAAGTATATACAGAATGTAAAGAAAAGAAAGAAAAGGAGAAATTGCACTATAGTCCCTAATAATTAACAAAAGCTACAAGTTGGTCCCTAACAAAGATTAGTATATATTTCAACTCTCCCCCTCAAGTTGGTGCATAGATATCTCGCATGCCCAACTTGGATGTCATTGTATAGAATGGACCACTAGCAACTCCATGTGTCATTATATCAGCCAGTTGTTCCGCCCTCTTGATGTATGGAACCTCTATATTTTTGGAGTCGAGATTATCTTTGATGTAGTTCCTATCAAGTTCAACATGTTTTGTTCTATCATGTTGCACAGGGTTGTTTGCAATTTTAATAGCAGCAGTGTTGTCACAGAAAAGTAACATAGGCTTGTCCGGGCCAAACCCAAGTTCACTAAGAAGAAGTTTTAACCATGTAAGCTCGGTAGTTGCATGATGTAATGCTCGATATTCTGCCTCGGCACTAGATAGCGACACCACATTCTGTTTCTTACTCCTCCAAGTCACAAGATTGCCTCCAACAAACGATACATATCCTGATGTGGATTTTCTGTCCAATCTCGATCCAGCAAAATCAGAATCTGTATAGCCCGTAATATCTAAATGCCCCATTTTTGAGTACAGAATGCCCTTGCCTGGAGAGGACTTCAAATATGCCAATATACGATTAACTGCACTCATATGCTGCTCACTGGGATTATGCATGAATTGACTCACAACGCTAACTGCATATGACAAATCAGGTCTCGTGTGGGTTAGATAAATCAACTTCCCCACCAATCTCTGGTATCTCTCTTTGTTTGTGGGAATTTGATCCGGGTAAATAGATAAACCATGATTTACCTCAATAGGTGTGTCAACAGGGACACAAGCCGACATACCAGTTTCTGCTAGAAGATCAAGGACATACTTGCGTTGGGATAGGATAAGTCCTTGCTGAGAACGTGATACCTCAATGCCCAAGAAGTACTTCAAAGTACCCAAGTCCTTCATTTCGAACTCCTTTGTCAAATGGCTTCGAAGTTTCTCAATCTCACTGGGATTACTACCAGTAACAATCATGTCATCCACATACACAACGAGCATAGTAATATCGCAACCTTCTCTCTTATAAAATAGAGTATAATCAGCCAAGGCTTGTTTAAAGCCATACTCTTTCATTGAACAACTCAATCTTCCAAACCACGCCCTTGGTGATTGTTTTAGCCCATAAAGGGCCTTTTTCAATTTGCACACATTACCTCCTGGAGGAGTGAACCCAGGAGGAGGATCCATATACACTTCCTCTGCCAAATCACCGTGAAGGAATGCATTTTTAACATCAAATTGCCTCAATGGCCAATCAAGATTGACCGCTAGAGATAGGATGACTCTAACGGTATTCATCTTAGCAACTGGAGCAAAGGTTTCCTGGTAGTCAATCCCATAAGTCTGTGTGTACCCTTTGGCAACCAATCTGGCTTTATACCTATCCACAGTTCCATCTGACCTGTATTTCAATGAGTACACCCACTTACATCCCACGGTCTTTTTCCCTGGTGGTAATAAGACCATCTCCCAAGTAGAGTTCCTTTGGAGAGCATTCATTTCTTCTACCATAGCAGATTTCCACTTAGGTTGATCAAGAGCTTCCTGAAAGTGATTAGGGATAGATACAGAAGATAGTTGGAGGGCAAACGCCAAATTAGTCTTAGATAAACGGTAGTACGAAATATAATCAGAAATGGGAAAGATAGCATTGGAAGAAGATTTCGAAAAACCAAACCTATCAGGCTTATTATGGATTCGAAGAGGATATCTCCTATCCTGAGTATCAACCATATCTAAGGCTGCAGGATTAGAATCAGAAACAGAGATAGGAGTAGAAGGGGTAAGAGGTACCTCATTTTCAATCTCCGAAGAATCAGATGGCACTGTAGAATCAACCAAAGGGTTATCAGGGTCTGAAGTAGCCAATACAGGAGTGCAAGCGTTGTCTAAGTTTTTTCTTGTATAACACTTTTGGAACAAGCGAGGTGATCTATCACCCTCAACTCTACGAGGTGATCTATCACCCTCAACTCTATCACTCTCAACTCGAGATTCATTTCTGGATTCAACTTGGGATTCCCCCTCTTTTCCAGAAATCCACACTTTCTTCTCCTCTAACCACACTCGTTCCTCTTCCTTACTACTAATCTCCCCCTGAAGAGGAACTAACGAAACATCATCAGAAAAAAAGGATTCTGACTCGCAAAATTCTACATCCATAGAAACATAATATTTTCCCGTAGGGGGATGAAAACATTTGTAGCCCTTCTGGGAGCTAGAGTAGCCAAGGAAGACACATTTCAGGGCACGAGGATCAAATTTATCTCTTAGATGAGAATGCACGTGGACATAACACACACAACCAAAAATCTTGGGACAGAGATTTAAAGCAGATGGAATAGAGTGAAACTTGGACAACATTTTTAAAGGAGTTTGAAAGTCAATAATGCGAGCTGGCATGCGATTTATGAGAAAGACAGCAGTTGTCACCGCCTCAGCCCAAAAACGCTTTGGAACTCGCATAGTGAAACATAAAACCCGAGCTACTTCAAGAATGTGTCGATTTTTTCGCTCTGCGATGCCATTTTGTTGAGGTGTGTAAGCACAAGTGGTCTGATGGAGAATGCCGTGAGTCGAGAAGAAGTTTTCAAGGGTTTGGTTTACAAACTCACGACCATTGTCAGAATGAATAACTTTAACCCGTGTATGAAATTGGGTCTCAATCATTTTAAAGAATTTTGGAATAACATGGACGACTTCACCCTTAGATTTTAACAAATATACCCAACTAACTCTGCTACAATCATCAATAAAAGAGACGAAATATTTATGACCTGTAGCAGATGGGATAGAGAAAAGCCCCCAAACATCAGTATGAACACAAGAAAAAGGAACAGAACTTTTATTGAAACTGACTTTGAAAGGTACACGATGATTTTTGGTAAAAATACATTGGTCACATCGCATACTAGAACTAGGAATACTTTTAAATAGCCATGGGAACAAGTGTTCTAAATAAGTGAATGAAGGATGACCTAATCGACAATGCCACAAAAGGATCCTATCTCTTGGAGATAATTTACTAACAACTTGGAGACCATGGATATTCTCAGTTTGTAAACGCCTAGTTTCCTCCAAAACATACAACCCTCCTCTCTCTCTACCAATGCCAATCGTCATTTTCGTTCGATTGTCCTGAAATACACAATCAGTAGGTGAGAAGATGACAGAGCAATCAAGATGCTTTGTAATTTTACTAATAGATAAGAGATTAGTGGAAAAAGTGGGTGCAAGTAAAACGGATGAGAGAGAAAAAGTAGGTGAAAACGAGACGCTTCCAGCCCCGATAACTTTGACAGGAGTCCCATTAGCCACTTGGACAGACTGAACAGGCGGAATTGTCAAGGAGTCAAATGTGGAGGAATTGCAGGTAAAATGATCGGTAGCTCCAGAATCGATAACCCAACAATCAGATGTAGAAGTAGAGTACAGTCCAAAGGTACCTTCCCCAGAAGATGAACAAGCAACATGGGAAGCCATTTTTTCTTCAAGAATAGCTTGCTCAAAAAATGGAGAGCACTGGAACCACCAAATGCAAACAATTCAAATCCAATCTTCAACCAATGAACCCAAGAAAAAACTTCAAACCAAGGTACACGTGACTGATAAACTAACCGCCCAATGTAACAAGGTAACACCACCACCAATAAACTTTACAGTGCAAAACCAATACCTTTGCCTACTACAAAGATTTAGGCTCGGTTTAATCAACCCACATATCACAAGTTCACTCCAAACCCTTAAGCTCAACTTAATACCCCAACACACAGTACCCGAATCAAGGTAGACAAGGTCAAACTAGAACTCAGCTGGGAGAATCATGTGAGGCAGAGAATCTGGGAAAAACACGCAGCATGAAGAAAAACAATACCACCACACACTGCAAGAACACTACTACCACACATTGCACAACAATGAATCTCCAGCAAAATGAACAACACCAGAGCACTCCACCGGAACAAGAGAACCAGAAATTAGAAGGGCAACCAATTAAAACAACCACCAAACCTATCAGCGCAGCAGCAGGAAGACTGGAAATCGCGTCTGGTGTCTGGGCAGTGGAGGACGGCGCCGGAAAACACGTCTGGTGTCTGGGTGGTGGAAAACGGCGCCGGAATCGCGTCTTGGCAGCCGGAATCGCGTCTGAATCGCGAGCCAGAAATCGCGACTGAATCGCGAGCAGGAAATCGCGACTGAATCGCGAGCGGGAAATCGCGACTCTGTGCAGCCGGAAAAAAAAAGGTCCCCGGCGCTATGGTCACCGGAAACGACGTCGCCGGCGGTGGATAGGTAACCGATTGCTCTGATACCAAGTAGAATTGGGAGGAAAGATACTTGTTGTTTTGATAGATTTAATTTTACAAGTATATACAGAATGTAAAGAAAAGAAAGAAAAGGAGAAATTGCACTATAGTCCCTAATAATTAACAAAAGCTACAAGTTGGTCCCTAACAAAGATTAGTATATATTTCAACTAAATGTTTAGATAAATTTACGTACAAACAGAAAACCAAGGGTAAGAAACAATAAAACAGACAAAGTCTAGCTAGTGATGACATTTCCAATGTAGTATTAGTCCAGATAATTGCAATATGTGTTATATTATTACACGAATTTGATGTAGTTCTAGTATTTTGGTGGATCGTACGTGTAGTCCATATATATGTAAATACCAACATTAAGAAAAAAATCCAAAAGAACACTCACCAACACCATAGCCAACTGTCAGCCAAAGGAAGTACCCATTTAGTCTCCCCTTCTTATTTGCTTTGTCGAATCTGCAACAAACAATATACTTTGTTGGTCAACTACAATAGTTGAACACCAAAAAGTATTCATTTATTCAATATTAATATAATTATTTAATCTCTTTTATTTACTTATTTATGCAATCAATATTCCCAAGACAGCTTTACTATGTCACTGCTGAAACGAATTAAAATTTAATTTTAAAAAAGATCATGTACATGACAGTATATATAAGCATATGTTAAGTGTACAGACACAAATTCGCTTCAAAGTTTTAGTGCATATGTGGTATCATTTATGGTGTATATTTCAAAACAGATGTCAGGTTTAAATATTAATATACCATCAATGCTATAAAAGATACCTATTTGCAAAAGATACTAGCAAACCAGGGAATAGAATGTCCCCAAAGCCTATCATGTCATAACCATTCCAAGGATCAGAAGTTCGAGGAACTCTCAGAAGCATTGGTATGGATTCTCCACCACTTTTACTACCTTTAGCAACCTAAATGAAGGAATAATATCACATTCACAAAGTAGAACAGGAAATGAAATGAAAACATACATAATGTTTTTCCAAAACTAGTCAATAACAACTTTAAATCAGTCCATTGCATTAAGACACTTGGAAGACAGACAACGTAACATGCAAAAGCCATCCATAGGGAAGCAGACATTGTTGAAGACATCACTTAAATGATATAAATGTAGCCTCTCTAATAGCTCAAGCTTTTAGATCAAGTTGTTTAACATGGTATTAAAGAAGACAGAGGTATGAATTTAATGAAATTGTGCACGTGACAGACTTTGATAGAAAAAATGAATCCCGCCTACTCGTAAGGTGACATGTTGAAGTCATTATTTAAATTATATACATGTGGCTCTCTAATACCTTTAGCTTCTAGATCAAGTAGTTCAACTTACAATAGACATGTCCAAAAATTGCTCTGTAAGTAATATTCATGCCTGAAT
The DNA here is from genome assembly GCA_035079005.1 of Fraxinus americana. Classification (NCBI taxonomy): domain Eukaryota; kingdom Viridiplantae; phylum Streptophyta; class Magnoliopsida; order Lamiales; family Oleaceae; genus Fraxinus; species Fraxinus americana. Next base: position 29,399,033 of record CM068716.1, read on the forward strand.
TCATACAGTACAAGATCTGCAGTAAGTCCCAATGCAGTGAGGATAAATCGCCTAATCCATCTTTACAAAGTCCAAATGAAAGCAGGGAGAATAAAGTTGAATATTTACTCAGGTTTGTTGTAGTCAAGATTATCTCAAATTAAGCCTTTGAAATACGTAGCAACTTGGCACAATTCTCAACAAAAGAAAACAATTAAAATTGATCGAGATGAACTTCCTCCAGTAGAAGGTTAAGGTAAAGTAGAGATAATGCGTAAAGTATCATATAAACAAAATTGTATTTGAAGTGTCAAACACGAGAACAAAGACATGCCAAGTCAGGTGTGAAGAAGGAAGAGGAGAAGTAGGGGGGGGGGGGCAGGCGATGCCTATTTTAAGCATCTGTGAAACTTTGATTAGACAGTTTAGAGAAGAAAAAAGGGTGAAGACATTGCTGATATACATACAATATGATTATATTTTTTAAACAATATTTGATATTGCACTTACAGTGACATAATTTATGCATTTAAAACCCGTACTGCACAAAAAAAAATGCCTTCACTAGGTGCTTTAATAAATAGTATACCTTTCATCTAGATATCAATTTATGTTGAAAGATTCATTGATTTCTAGCAAACGCCATGGGGTCAGAAGTCATGTGGGAATTATAATCCGCAATTAAAAAGTTCTATAATGTATAGAAAGGTGTGATTGCCAAAAAGAATAAAGTTTCTGGTCATAGAATCTTATAAAATGTCTGTTGCAATCTTTCTCATATCCTCTCAACTCCTGACATATTTTATTCTACCTAAGGGTCATTGTTTGACACGGATGATTAGCGTGATGGAACTTGTAGATATCCATTCTAGAAGTCTGTGTTCAATTTATTCTACTGATCATTACTTATTTTTAGTTTCTCTCACTTAACTTGTTGCTTAGTTAGTTTTAATCCAAACCAAGGTATGGAATGTATAGCACTAAAGTACACGTGTTTTAAATTTTCTAGCAAGATTGAAGTTTGAAGGCCAAACATTATAGGAAGTGTCTTCTGCTTGGAAAAACTGAATGCTGCTTAACGTTACAGAAAAAGGAAAGATGGAGAATTGAGAAAAACATGCTCACCTCAATCATAACGCTGTCATGGAATATAAAAGGAGATAGGAAGACCCAAAAGATGTCGTAAAGAAATGCACAACACAGAAGTACTGTAGCAACCTAGAGACAAAAGCAATTATAAGTGGATTCAATACAAAAAGTTAGTCATGTAAAGACCAACTGATCAAGTATGATCACTCCACATACCTTAATGTTTGGTAATTGAGCCAATTGCAAGACAGTTATCATCAAACAAATACCCTGACAAGAGACCCTCAATATTCAAAAACAAAATTTATGAAAAATGATCCCCAAAGAAGGAATAGTGCAAGTGCAGATTAAAAATTGTTGAATAAGTAGTCAAAATACCATACAAAGACATATAAATAGCAAAAACTGGTTGTTCCATGGACAAAACGAAGTAAGAAAAAATCAAAGCTCACTAAAATAGCATTAAAAGAAATTTTTCAGCCATGACGCAATAAAAATAACATCCTCCTTTGCATCGCAAAACATAACAAATGGGAGCAGGCATTTATGGACAGCTTTCGTTCCTTACGGGTTACTACTCCCAGCTTCCCCCTTCTTCCATATAGATTTGAGCATTCCCTCCACGTGCGCGCGCACGCGCACACACACAATCTATGAGTGTGTATTTAGAAGAGTTGAAAACAACTGAATTCTAGGTGTAGTTTGTGCTGAACTACCATTTTTTTTTTTTTTTTGTGTTTAACTGCTTCTGGAACAGTTATATTACAGAAATATAATCAGGCCCTATAACAAATTAAATGTCAAACCACTGACTCACACTAAATCCAAACCAACCATTCCAAACCCCATAAATTAAAATCATAAGGGAAATAACAGTTGGGTTCTCCAACCTTTTTGAAATATAGAACTTGGGTTCCCCATTCAATGTTTTGAGACCTTTAGATCCAAAACCTTTGCAAAATTGAGCACATGGGTCCCCATTGGATGGGAGCTGTTATTTTTTCTGTCATAGTGGCACATGCCTTGCACTTGGATTTTTATTATGAGGGGTACTTTAGCTGCTCCGTTACCCTCCAAAATCAACTAAAAGAAGCAAAAAACAAGAGAAAAGTAAAGAAAGAGAGAATAAAAACATTAACCCCCCTTACTCTTACCCTTACCCTCACCTCACAGTCAGCAAGTGTCGATACCTGTAAAATATGATACAACCACAAATCATCGCCACTGCCCGTAAACAAGCCCAAACACATCCACTGTACTAGATTGCATTATACTCTTATATATTGTTTCAATTATGTCATATTTATGTTGTGCTTTTATTAGGGATAAAAACAGGTGAAGTCCTGGATTTAAGATATAATGAAAATTCCAGCATTTTCTGAAGTAACTCTTCCACGGAGATGGTTGAAGACTATATGGTAACATCTCATATACAAGTAAAATAACTGCATATGTATTAAATTGACATTTAGATACTTAGATTTTATTTTCCCTATTTTCTTCAAAAATTTGGCGAGTTCCTTTTGGTCCAAACTGCCCAAAAAAAGCCAATATCACAGCTTCCCATGTTACATCAGCCTATTTAATTGGAGAAAGCAAATTTTTTGGCTTCTTTATGGGCTTCTACATCTAAGGAATTTAACGATGTTCCTCTATTTAGTTGTTCTCAGCTGGGAGAATGCAATGCATAAGAGATTTTGTTTTTAAATTTGTTTTCTTATATTTTATTAGGAGTTCTTGATCTGTATCTCTATATAATGAAAAAATAGAGAAATACACATGAAAGCACAAACATGTCTCCACATAGAAGCTGTACAGACAACATAAAATTAAAAAGGCAATGGCGTGTTATCTTATAAATATTTTGAATTTAGTAAAACTTTTATATAATGTAAAAGATAGTGTGAGTTTCATCTGGAAAATATGCGCCATTTGCAAGATTCAAGGAGTGAAATGGTAATTACTGATTTCTATTATATAATTGACTGATAAGGTGCAAGAGTGCAAGCATGCCAATTCAGCATACACAATGGGAGTCTTCACAATACAAAATGCAGATAAGAACAAAATTAGAGAAGATAAATAGGTAATAGCTTACAAGGATGTCTTGGCCAACCCAAGAGTAAGATGCCTTCCTATTTGCAGCCCACACAACAGCAAATACCACACAGAATATCAAGACTACAAAAGACAGAATGGAAACCTCCCCCAGAAGTGGCAAATTCAAAGTCCTTTGTCCACAATTTTTGCATTTGCTGCTCGGTACAAGAAATACAGTATGTTAAAAAAGATGTATTGAACATATAGAATAGCTAGACTCTTTCACATTTAAAATTGAACCATACCTCAACACCAAAGATACTATGCAAGTATGCATTCCCTGATAACAAAACTTATCATTAGCAAGCCCAGTTATAATAGCATTGATTTAAACATATCAAGTCATAGTATCATTGAGTCAGAAACAATTAAACCCCCAACACATATACGCGCGTGCGCTTATTTGTCATTGTCATTATTTATTGTTTTAGTCAACCGGCAAAGCCAATTTTCCATGTTTAACTTATTGTTCACTGTCTTTGTTTACTTATTCTTTTACTTCTACTTAGTGAGCAATGAGCATAACCGATTGTATTTCATTATAAGTACAATAATGCTATACTCAAATTTTCTATAAACTAAAACAATTTTCAATTTGAAAAAGGAAAATCATTCATACATTGTAGTTTTTCAAGCAAGTTACAGGTAATAAATTCAGTCAACGAACATAATTTGTATTTACTTTGGGAACACTGATGTGAAAAAATAAAAATCTATTTTTTCACGAACTTTTATAGTGAGTACATATACATATCTTCATTCATTTATTTATTGATTTTTGACATCTTGTTTTACTCGATTGAACATTTTGACCCTTGACCTTTATTGGTTCAATGTTGGAGCCAAGCCTAAAATCACTCGTTTAAATAGTGCACATTAAAGTGAAATCACCAATGACAATCAACACGGTATTGGAAAATACTATGTTCTCAACAAAGCGATGCCTCTAAAAGGATATTCCAGAGGAAGTAAAAATTTTAGTAACTTTCAACATTTTCTCGTTTTCGAAAGTCTTTCCCCTAAATGAATATAATAAGTACACTGTGCATTCCTAAGTTCCTTTATGTGCGCAAGCACCAAGACTGCAACATATCAACTTTGGCCTGGACCAAACATAAAATCACTTAAAGCTTTATCTCAACGGTTGATGCTTATATTCATCCCACTAAATGATCATTAGTCAAATAAAGCAAAACAGATATCAAACATAAATGGAGTGAATAATTACCTCAACACCACCGATGCAGAAAAGTCCAATAAGCAGCCAGACAAACCAAGATGACATAAATAGGTAAAGCAGCACCAGAAAAGTTGATGCTGTTATCACAAAAACTATAGCACTTTTTGTACTTATATGCAGGATTTCTTCATCATCCTTCGCAGCTATTGCATTGGATGATACCTAACAATGGAAACGGCGAAGTCAATTATGCTTGTTTTTTAAATCTTGTCAAGCTGTGCAGAAACCAAATAGTTTCATGATTTTTCTTTCATTTCTGTCCTCTCATAACTAAAAGGACATCAAAGGCAGACTTATTACAAAGTTTGTGTCATAGCTAAAGATGTACCCAAGAAACTCCAACAAGGGGTGGTGTTTCTCTTCTCTGAATCATGTATGAGTTACAGTACAAGAAACATAGATCCCAAACGGGCAGAAACTTGGTCAGTTGCAATAGCTTGAAGCAACATCAAGATGAGTATATAGCTGTAGCTCATAAAGGATGTGATATGACTTAAACAGGGGTTAGAAAAGGCTGAGAAATTATGTCGGCTCTAATTATCATGTTTTATAAAAGAAAGACTGGCATAAATATATTTGCAACGTAAAGGTACAAGCAGAGCAAATATTTTCAAGTATACAAATATTTCATTGGTGAGAACAAAATTAAATGATAAAGTAAAAAAGAAGATGACTTTGGCGTTTGATAAAAGTTTGGGAACTACGATTGCTTTAACGTTTTAGCAGATTTAAAGAACTCTACTGTAAGCATGAAAAGCCAAACAATATCACTAGTGAAAATAGTAAAAGCAATTATATGGAGCAAAACATGACATCATTTTATGTACAGCAGGAAAAGCCCATCTGGAAGTGTTTGAACATATGAAACTAAAGACAAATTATTTTGTTCACGGAACCTTTGGTGAGAGTTCATCATACGGCTCATCACTTTGATCCGATACAGTAAATTCAGACCAAAGCGACGCACAAACTACTGTCCCAACAGACATTAGCCACAAGAATGTCACTGAGAAGTCAACAATAGGGCGATCTGGAGAATATAACAAAAGTTCCACTGCATTGAAAAACATAATGTTAGTAGTTTTTAAACATGTTAAAGGGTCGTTTGACAAAGCTTTTGATAAAAAAAAAAAAATCAATAGATTTTGATAAAAGTTGATGAAATGTAACTGGAAAGTTAGATAAAAGTTGGGAGTCCTATGATATATATGGTTAAAATTAAAGTTTGATACTGCTGAAAAGTTGATAAAGTTTTATTGAAGTTTTATCAAAAAAGCTGTAAAAGAAAATATTCAAACAAGATATCCGAAGACCACATAGAAGCAAGAAGACCATGCAGAAAGACGATAAATCTGGCAAAATCTTGAGCATAAGACTGCAGCAGACATCAAATATATATAAAAATGGAAGCCTAGTTAAACCAAATTATATGAAGGAGGCCTACCTTTCTCCCTACGATCCATGGCTTTGTCTATTTCGTCTCCTCCTGACTTTGAAATCATGACAACAAGAATGGTAATGTTCAGATCAGTATCATTCCCAACACAATTCATCTCCAAAAGACCTATAGAAGTTCAGGGAAAGGATGTACCAATCAAAAACCAAAGCTAAATATCAAACAACTGTCATAGTATTTATGAGATTTACACTATATGCCAACATAACTAAAGATAACAACCTTCACCATCATTTATCACCACTAGTCCTGCTGCTCCTCCTGCTTCTGCAACTTTAGCCTTAGTTATGAAATCACAATCACCACGTTGAGCTAATGCAAAAGAACCTGATAACTACAAAAGATACAAGAGACTTTTTGGATTGTGCTTAAAAATCTCAACATTGGTAACAGAGAGCAAATCTGAGACGACTCAAATAACAATTCTAAGTTTTTTTCTAAAATTCAACATAGTTAACAACTTTAGCCTCAGCTACGAAATCACAATCACCTCATCAAGCTAATGCAAAGAGCCTGATAACTACAAAGGATACAAGAGAATCTTTGCATTGTGCTTGAAAATCTCAACATTGGTAACAGAGACGAATCCTTGACAACTCAAATAACAATGCTAAATTTCTTTCTAAAATTCATGAATATTTGATAAGACAAGCTATGAAATCCATATGGAAGAGCTTGAAAGGTTCCAAAGGACATTTTTTTTTTTTTTTTGAAAGGTAATCAAATATTATATTAATAAAAGCTTAATACACAGGCAGTGTATTATCAATACAAATCAGAAAGGAAAATCATGAAATCGGGCAACCCATCTATATGCCTAGTAGCCTCGACATTAAACCAAGTATACAATGTCAAATAAAACAGCTCCCTAAACTGCTCTGTCGTTCGTATTTGGTCTTCAAAACAACGTCTAGTTCTTTCTCTCCACATACACCACACAATACATCCCGGAATAAGATCCCAAACAAGTTTGCTTTCCTTATTTTGAAGCTTCCTCTTCCATGTCTTTAACATGTCCTCCATACGCCTCGTCATCACCCAAGCCATATGTTGCGACACCAAAATATCGTTCCATAACAAACGAGCAGCATCACAATGAAGAAATAAGTGATCAATCATCTCCCCATCCCTCCTACACATATAACACCACTCTGTAACATAAAAACCCTAATACGAAGGTTATCCACCGTTAACACCTGTCCTCTGATCACCGTCCATAATAAAAATGCCACTCGTGGGGGCAGTTTACAATTTCATACCATCTTCCAGGGGAATGAACTCTCTCCAACTCCCGATAGAGATCTAAAATAGGTGCGAACCGAGAAAATACCATCTCGTGTCAATCTCTACCTGCTACTATCATCCTCTCCGGCCCTGATATGTGCCTCGTATACTTGTGTCAGAAACAACGCATAATCATCCAGTTCCAGTCCTGCAAACCCCGGCCAAAAACAATGTTCCAACTGGGACTCCCATTATGAATATCAAATGCATCATTTACCATGGCAGACGACTCCAATGCAATATGATACAAAGAAGGAAATCTCACCTTAAGCGGTTGATCTCCACACCAACCGTCATCCCAAAAGCTGATTGTACTACCATTCCCCACAACAAATGCCAACCTATCCCTAAAGTCATTCCACCCTCGCCGAATATACCGCTACAAACTCACCCCATAAGGACCACGTCTCTCACCTGAGCACCATCCCCCCTCCATAACACCATATTTTGCCCCTATAATAATCCTCCAAAAGCTCTCCCTCTCCACTCCAAATCGCCACAACCACTTACCCAATAAAGCCTTGTTAAACAGTACAAGACTTCGCAATCCGAGACCACCGAATCTAATAGGAGAACAAACCGCACGCCAATTAACCAAATGCAATTTCCTCTCCTCTCCTAATCCTGCCCAAAGAAACTCTCTTTGAATCCTCTCTAATCTTTTTGCCACTGTAACAGGAATAGGAAACAAGGACAAGAAATAAGTAGGAAGATTCGACAAAGTGGACTTTATGAGAGTAAGGCGGCCTCCCTTCGAAAGGTACATATGCTTCCACCCTGCTAACCTCTTCTCCACCCTTTCCACAATACCGTTCCAAATCTGTGTGCTCTTAAACCGTGCACCTAGAGGGAGCCCGAGATATGACATAGGCAATTGGGCCACCCTACAATCCAAAATCTGAGCCAACTCTTCCACGTTGTCGACCTCTCCCACTGTGATAGCCTCAGATTTTCCCAGATTTATTTTCAATCCAGAAACAGCTTCAAAGCATAGGAGTAAACGACGTAGGTTCCTAAATTGCTCAACATCCGCATCACAGAAAATCAGCGTATCATCTGCAAATAACAAATGAGAGACCCGCAGAATCGTCGACAAAGAAACCCCTTATCAAACTTTCGCCCCCACAAACTTTCTCAAACATCCTACTAAAAGCTTCCATAACAATGACAAATAGCAATGGAGACAGAGGGTCCCCTTGTCTCAAACCTCTACTACTGCGAAAGTAGCCTTCTGGGTTACCATTTACCATAACTGAGTATGAAACCGTAGAGATACAAAACTAAATCCACCGACACCATTTCTCCCCAAAACCACATCTCCCGAGCATATACAACATAAAACCCCAGTTAACATGATCATATGCCTTCTGAATATCGAGTTTACATAACATTCCTGGAACCCCCAATCACATTCTTGAGTCAATGCATTCATTTGCTATAAGTACGGAATCCAAAATCTGGCGCCCTTTGACGAAGGCATTCTGGAATTTAGACACCACCTTTCCCAACACCTCCTTTAATCTATTTGCCAAAATCTTCGCAATAATCTTGTAAACCCCACTCACTAAGCTAATAGGACGAAAGTCCTTAATATCTGTCGCTCCCGGTTTCTTGGGAATGAGCACAATGAATGTAGCATTGGCGCTTCGAAGGAATCTTCCACACTGAAAGAAATAGGTAAGGACATCTACAATGTCTGATCGCACCACCTCCTAGCAACCCTTATAGAATGAGAAAGAGAATCCATCGGGTCCTGGAGCCTTATCGTCATTCATGCTGAACACCACATCCCTAATTTCATCCTCCCCAAACGGTCTTTCTAACCAACTAGCATCATCCTCATCAATAGTAGAGAAGTCTAGCCCCTCCAATTCTAGCCTCCAACCCAACTGCTCACTATACAAGGACTGATAAAAACTTACCATATGGGTCCCGATATCATGCGGATCCTCATAAGTGACCCCATCAACCTCCAACGTAGTGATTAAATTGTTGCGTCTGTTGGAGTTAGCTACCTTATGGAAAAATCTATCTCCCTCTTTCAACCACTGGACCCTAGACTTCTGACGCCAAACAATCTCCTCCACCTCCACCAGCCTCTCCAGCTCTTCCTTTAATTCTCCACGTCTCGCCCTATCATCTCCTTCCAATCCATGATTATCCTCCATCCTATCCAATTCCTCAATATCTGAAAGGCATTGATTTTTGCGAAAGGTGACATCTCCCACCACCTCCTCGCTCCACCTTTTAAGATCATGTTTCAATGCCTTCAATTTCCGATCCAATACATAACTAGGGGACCCCCTAAATTCGTAGGATGCCCACCAATTCCGTACTCGTTCTTCAAAACCTTCTACTTTTAGCCACATCTTCTCAAACCTAAAAGGTCTTCTTCCACTGCAACTTACATTCCCAGATAGTAAAATGGGGAAATGATCAGAATACAACCTCCCCAATCTCCTTTGTGTGATCTCTGGATACTTAGCCTTCCACGCCCCACACACCAAAAATCGATCTATTCGGGATAGAACAGGTTGGTCTCGATTCAATGACCAAGTAAAATCTCCCCCAATCAAAGGCAAATCCACCAACATGTTCTCCCTAATAAAGTCCGAAAAGTCCTCCATGGCCCCTGTTAATCTCCCCCAGCTAGACCTCTCATTGGGATATCGAACTACATTAAAATCTCCTCCAATACACGTTGGGAGGTTCCACCAGTTCATCATCCCAGCCAACTCATCCCACAAACCACCTCTACTCTCATCAACATTAGGCCCATAAACACCGTAAACATCCAACGAAAACTATCTCCAATATTTCTAAACACGAGCGATAAAGAAAATAGCTCTTCACTAACCTCCTCCAAATCACAAACTCTATTGTCCCACATTACTAACATTCCTCCTGAAGCCCCTGATGACCCTACAAACTGATACCCCACATGCTGGCCCCCCATAGACTGCACACAATAGCCCTCGAAACGACCTCCAGCTTTGTTTCTTGTAGGCATACAATGTCAGCCCTCCAACCCCTTAATAGATTTCGAACACCTAATCTTTTCCCAGCTTCATTAAGCCCCCTCACATTCCAACTAATTATTTTTGGCCTCTCCTTGACTCTCCACCCTTGAGATCATAATTAACCGAGCATTCGAGACGCTTAAGTTCAAGATCACCTTTTCTTCTTGTCTTACCTCCTGATGTACCCAGCCCATGTCCCCTATTGACCTCCAGGTCCTTGAATAATTGTACAAGCCTAGGTTTGTGCCCATCATATGACACACCTACCATCTTACTGAACTCCACAATTTTTTAAAGGACCCAACTCGACGGTCGAGGTCTAATGTCAGATCTTCTAATCTTCGCCATACCCTCAAGATACATGGGATCAAAGTAGCATCCCTCCTTGTCATCCACCCAAATCACATCACCGCATGTATCCCCTTTCTCGGCTCCTCCAACCCACACCACCAAAGCATTATCATTCTCTGAATCCCTTTCCTTAGGAGACTTAGAAACTCTCTTACAATAGGTATTCACCGCCCTAGTTGTTGAATCTATCTGCCCTTGCTATTTCTCAGTAATCAAAGCTGAGCTATTACCCACCACAGTTTCGTTTTCACGCTCATGATCCAACAATGATCCCTTTACAAAGGGAATCATGTCCAGCTCACCCTCATTTGTAGGACAATTGATCGCTTCCAACACCTCCGAGTTCAGAATCGTAGTACCCGACTCCCCTACCTCGCCCCGAGGTTCCTTCTCTCGAGACACCTTGATCATTGAATCCATGTCATCCCTATCTGTTTCCTCCGTCTCAACCCTACTTCCATCACCGAGACAATTCGCTACTCTATTACTATGTTTAACAACTTCATTTAAAAACTTAAGTTGTTAAAGAAGTGACATGTTTATTTATTTAAGTTTTGTCTTCAATAAGTCCACATAACTACAAAGATGAGACATTCACTATTCCTAGTTCATCATAGCGTTGGGTGCAGCATTGTTTTTAGATGAATCCAAGATTCCCACTTTGAAAGGAGTAATTAGAGGAACATGGTGAAATATGTGTGTTATTTTCTTTTGCAATCTATACCATGGGATTAGTTCTATGGTCTTGTGCCACCAGTATGAAGGCATAGTTTGTGTAAAAGCGACTGCGTGCAGGACATAAGTTAAATTGAAGAAAATGCATCAAAAATCGCTAAACATAATTCCAAGAGCTTCATGCTGTTAATTCATTCCTAGTTGATTAGAAATTGTAGGGTTAGTTTGCTTTCCAACTTGTTTGGATATTTGATATTATAAATGGAATTATAAATAACATATGAGGCCAGTATGAGCCTCAAACCTCTAACCGTTTATATGAATTAAGACAAAACATCGAATTGAGACATTAGTACTTCTATCAATGTTGTGCAATGGATAAAAACTGTCCATAAGATCAGCTCCTCAAACCGTTTTCTTCTAATGTGTGAGATCAGGATAAAGTTTCAAGGTTTACAATGGGAATAACCAACAGTTGGAACATTGTGCCGTTTATTCGGAGACAATTAAACAGTATTTTATGCTTAAGGCACAAAATGAAACTCCCAGTGACCATTGAGAAATTAGCAATTAAATTGAAAATATTGACACTAACAGGGAAAATGTACCTTAGAAGATGAAGCTGTACAGCTATTTAAGGGTTTTGAAAATGTAGCTGGCAATCTGTGGGCTTCTTTAATGTGGGTGGGAAAAATAGAGCCAAATGCCGCACTTAACCCACCCACTGGTTCCTTCTCAGCTCCATTGACCCATATCTTGACCTTAACCTGAAAAGGAGTGAAAAAACTCTCCCAGTACATTCCTAACAAGACTTTTTTCCATTTTTCTCTTCGTGCCAATATTTCCAGGATGAACATGCCTTGGAATAAGAAAATTTTAATTTTCAATATGCAAAAGAGAATCTCTATCTTATATATGAGGTCTTCAGTTAACAAATTATAAATCAAAAAATAAAAATTTGTTTGATGAGGATTCATTTCCATCTCCAAACAATAGAATCAGAATTCTAAGTTCCAGTCATCTCACTCCATTTTCGAAATAGTTCTCAACAATATATAGAATCATTAAGCCATCGATTAACTCATTTCTATTATACTGTTGTAAATCTTTTCACTTATTTTTAGTTCCCTTGAAGTTTTAATAGAACCTTGACTATCTCTATCACTAAAATTCAAAATAAAAGAACAGTTTGAACTTTGACGTTTTCCAGTTTATTGTATTTAACCTTTTGTTTCTCGAGTTACAACAATCCAATTAAATTCAGCCACATTTTCCAAATTGCACCTATAGATAATCACATAGTAGTGATGAGGCAACAAAAATTACAGTAACATTAGAGGTTTAAATGGCCAGGGTCAGGCAACCCACTTCCATGTAGGCATGGCAGATCAATAATTTTCATTCCATTAGGAGCGTGTTTATTTTGTAGAAACATGCAAGCATTTAAGCATATTCCACTCCCTCATTTTGTGTTTGTTAGCATGTGTGTGTGTGTGTATATATATATATATATATATATATAAAGGCCTTCACAAACTTCGAAAAGCTTAAGTTTACTTATCCGTAAAAGTGTATTAGGAAGTTTATTGTTGTTATTTCTAGTCTGCTAAAATACTTACATGGTCAAAAGAAAGGTTAATATCTACAAAATAGACTGGGATATTGTTACAATTCGGTATAGTCTGTGGTGTACGATGGGCCGGCAAATTAAAATCAAGGTTTGTGACGGGCAATTCTCTTCAAGTATGTCCATAGCATGTTGCACAAAATATATAACTATTATGATGTGGAATACAAGAATACTAATATTAAAGGTTATCCAAAATCCACAGCTAAAAATAAGATTATTTAGTCTATATTCGATAATAACGGGTAAGCGTGTGTTTGATGGATATTATTAAGGAAAAAATGTATTTTAAATAGTGATATGATGGGAAATATGTGGTTAAAAAGTAAGGAAAAATTATTGATGTAATGTAAAATATTATTTTATTGAAAAATGTGTGGTTAAAAATGTGTTTTGAAAGAATGTATTTTGAAAAAATGTGTACCAAATATGGACTAAATGAAAATATCAATGTTGTTCAAGTTTTACATCTAAATCAATTTTACCCATTATCTATAAAATTGTTCTGAAATTGAATATACCAATATTATTGGTAGAAAACACATGAAAGGGTGTATCCATGTAATATGATCAAATTAACAATTATATTTTTTGTATGTAAAACATATCTATTTCTCTGTAATATTACACCCCGATCCACTTTACACATTCAGATAAATAAAATATGAAATGACAACAATAGAACCAATGACATAATGAATAATGGGGTTTTGAATACTGTACCATTATGTGGGGGTTGCTGCAGGAGCTAGAAGCATTGCCGGAGGCGGAGCCTGATGAATCACCACCGGCAGCGGCGACTGATGATGTCAAAAATAAGAAAATTCCCAAATGAATTGTAATTATGAAACCCAGATACAATTGATAAGAAACGGTAGCCATGAATAATCAACTATACGAAAATCAACCGTTTCTTTTCCCTTTTTTTTTTTCAATTCTATATCATCTCCAGATTGGCATTGACGCCATTATTTTTACATATAGAAGAGTGTTAGAACATCGCGTGTAGATTTAAACGAGAATGTGATAAAAAATGGGGAAGAGGGAGAGAAAAAAGCGGGAGAGACTTATAACTGTCCGTGTGGTTATGAAACCGAGATAAGGCCCACTGCTGATTTTTTGAATAATAGATTTTTAAAAAATTATAATTAATTAGTTATTTTTCAATTTTTGGGAGAGAATGTCACAAATAGGTATGTGAAATATCAAATAGATGTTGAGCCATTAGACTTTAAGATTATAAATATTCAAAATAAATGTGGCTTTAGAAGAAGAATCGCGTTCAGTCAAAATAAATCTCAAATCATTTCATTAAACATGAATCCTATTTTTCATTAAAAATGGGCATCACCGGATAACTAGGTTAAATGGCCAATTAAACGATTTTTTACCCACTTTGAATTAAGTGGATTTTAAACTTTAATCAGACCGAATTTTTCAGTTGAACCGATCAGTCCGATCCAATTTTTATAAAGGAACACTACATAATTACTACATTATAAAAACGCATTTCAAAATTGACACACTTCCTAAAAATTTTCATAAATCGGGTGCTAAATCATAATATTAAATACATAATTATAATATAATATACACTAAATTTGGATTAAATATACTATACCAAATTAACTCCTACAAATCTTACTATACTATATTTAAAAGTTTTTTCTCACAATCCTCTCACAATCAAATGATTCTTTCTCTCTCTATAAAACTATCTCGCCGAACATCTCCAAAATCATACAAATTCACCGTTTATCCTCGATTTCGAGCCACAATCAATGACTAAGGTTGTAATCCAGTCGAAATACTTCTGATTTTTACTGTTTTGGAGAAGTTGAAACTGGTTGTGGCGGAATCAGATTTTTCCAAAGCAAAAACTGAACTCCTGCAGTCTGATTCGAAGGTAAACGTATAATCACAATTAATCCTTAATTTTAAGACACGATCAATGAATGAGGTCACAATTTTATAGATATACTTCTGATTTTCATTTTTCGAGAGAAATTGAAGTTCAGCTGTAGAGGAATTGGATTTTCTGTCTATGATTAAGAATGCCAATTTTGCACATTTGCCTGTGTACAGAGGTCACACGTCACTTATATTAGTGAATGATACATGCAAGTATGATGAAATGGTCGAGCTCGTTCTTTCATAATTGGGGCCTAATGGTGCAAACGTAGCTGTGACAATGACATATTCTTTGGATTCTAATTTACCTTCGTTTGAATTCTGAGCAATAATAATGTTCTAACGTATTTGAGGTTAAAATCTCTAGATGGGGTTGTACCAAGTTATTCTATTATGGTTGATGTTATCACTACAGTTTCATGGTAGTCAAGATATACATTGCAATGTCCAAAGTCGTCGACTACTTCTGTCGAGTCATCAGCTAGTGTGTTTTCTTTAGAACAAATAACTCAAGAAATTTGTGACTTAGTGGTGACCGTTGACAAAGAAAAAATTGAAGATGTGACATTGGTATCCAAAGCAAATGCTAGAGTAGTAGTGGAGGGAAATGTTTTTCGCAACAAGGACATAGTAAAAATGAGCTTGGACTTCTATGCTATACAAAACAAGTTTGAATATAAGGTGTTGAGATCGGACAAGAAGGAGTATGTGGTAAAGTGTTCGCATAATGATTGCAAATGGATATTTAGATCTTCACGCTTGGGAGAAACGAAAATGTTTAAAATCAAGGAAATTTATAATGGTCACACATGCTCGATGAACATTGTTTTAGGATCTCATCGGTGAGCATCTAGCTCAATTGTGTCAAACTGCATCAGGTACAAATATACCTCTTCACGTACAGTATACACTCCTGATGATATCTTGAATGACATGTTACATGAATATGGAGTATTAGTGAACTAGGTGAAAGAGGGGAGGTCACGTGAACAAACATTAAAATTGATTAGAGATGATCCAACAACATCGTTTCAGTTGTTGCTTTCTTATTTCTTTATGTTAGAACGGATGAACATAAGGACAGTTACAAGAATAGAAACAGATCATTTAAATAGGTTTAAATATTATTTTATGGCTTCGGGTGCATCTATCGTTGGTTGGAAATATTGTAGGCTAGTCATTGTAGTTGATGGCACATATTTAAATGGCCACTATGAGGATACCCTCTTCACAACTTGTGCACAAGATGCAAACAATAACATCTTCATACTAGCTTTTGGGATTGGGGATAATGAAAATGATGAGTCATGGAAATGGTTTATTGAAATGTTGAAGAGGGCATATGGATCGAGAGACGGATTATGTATAGTATCATATAGACACAACAGCATAAGAAATGCCATTTAATTCGTATATCCAAAGGCAATGCACGTGATCTGATCATACCATTTGCTTACAAATTTGAAGACTCATTACGCAAAATCAGGCCACAATGTAACACATGCATTCAATTCTGCCGTCGGAGCGTATACAATGGATGAATTTGAATTCCAAATGCAGTAATTAGACTCAATGAATGAAGAGATCAGAAGATATTTTGTATGTGACTGTCTGTAACATATATTATGACTTTCCGTGACTTGTTTTGTGATATTATAAAATGTCTGTGAATATCTACGATCATGCATGTTTAATTTACGAATTATATGTCATTTATTGTTACATGAAATTGAAACATGATTATGAATGAAAATATTAGTGGATGTTTAGTATGTAGCCTCATTTACAATTGAAATACGATATATTTTATGAATGTGATCATCTGTCACCTGTTTTGTAATAATACTGGCTATCTGTAAACCTTTTAGAGTTAACCGTGACTGTATGTGACATGTTGTTACTTATACTTAAATATATTATCCAATAACTAAAATTATTTTTTAGATGGATGTTAAATATGAAAAATGATCAAGATTGCACATGCCAAAAAATAGATACTCTACTATGACATCAAATATAGTAGAATTTGTAAATGCAGTAGCGAATTCGGCAAAGAATTACTCAATTCAAGTACTTCTAGAATCATTGCGGCAAGCAATCCAATCTTGATTTTGTAAGAATAGGAATAACGCACATGACACTTTCACTAAGCTTGCAACCAAATATGAGAAGTTGTTGAGGGAAACGAGCAATGATGTGAGAAATCTAATGGTAAAAACAGCAAACTATGTATATTATAATCACATGTATAACTTTAAATATTTTTTATTTTCAGTTTCACCTGCAAGTCACACTTTGTTTGAACTGGGAGACAATTCTTCATCGTATATGATTACTATAACTCAACATACATGTAGTTATAGATTGTTTCAAGTGGATCAACTTCACCGTCCACATGCACTGGCAGTGATAGCAACATTGAAGCTGGATGTGTACGACTTTTGCTTGTATATTACACAAGAGATGCATATTTGAATTCCTACAAAGAGACAGTCTTTCATGTAGGTAATAAATCAGAATGGAGTTTGCCGAAAGATGTGAATAGTAGAGTTGTACTTGCTCCAACCTAAAAGAAAAGTTCTGACATGCCTACTGAGAGGAGGAAGAAGCTAGCTTGTGAGAGATCACAAGTTGTGAAATGTGGAAGATGTGGTGAATCCGAGCATGATCATTGAATATGCAGGAACATAAATTGAAAGTAAAGAAAGATCCAAAGAAATTCAAATAGCTTTGCTTTGCTTAGTGTAGTACTTTTTATTTTTTACACGATGACATTATTTGTAATTACAAAATGTTTCATTTTATTGCCAAACTATATATTGTTTGAATTATATGAGTTGGCGGATTTATGTGTAGAGCTGAGATTACATTTCAGGATGTTATACGTGTTTCTGGGAAGGGCAGTGTAAACAGACATTGATTGTGTCTCTGTTTATGATGATTGTGACCATTTTTAACACAAAAGGCAGTAACAAGCTATAAGTTTTTTGTTTGGCTGTGGTCGTCTGTTACCGACTATGAATAAAATTCAAAGTTAATTAACTTGAGTATTTTAACCGAGTCTGAATGTCATCTTCGACTAGATGTGACCAATTCTGTGTATACTATTTATGACAAATGTATAAATCATACATATTAAGTATATGTGACCGACTGTTTCTATTTGTAACCATTTGTAACATGCAATTATGTAAGACATTAACTATGTGTGACCAATTATGACCATTTGTGATCATTTGTAACATGTTTAGACTGTGCAAATATAAACTTTTACCTCCATAAAATACTTAAATTTTATAAACAAAACCATACACATAAAGACCAATACTTTTACCTCCTTTGTACCAACTATTTGAGAAAAACAAATTCACATTCAACAGTAGTTCATTTATTTATTGATTACATCATAAAACACCTGTTTTGTCTAACTTTGAACAGTTATCAACCTAATCTATCATAAAAACAATTCCATCAACAGTAGTTTAGTCATCTGACATTGATTTTCCCCTTCCAACCTGCCTTAGTTGTCTATTTTTGAACATCAATCTGTAATTTCAAGCCTGGCATTTGCAACATTAAATGACATTGACATTTTGGCAAGATCATTGTGCAAGAAATACTGTGCATCCTTTAGAACAAAAACACCACAACCGTGCATGTAATATTTAACGTAGAGAAACCATAAGTAATTACAAAATATTGATGAAAAGTGAAAACTTGTAATGTCCATATTGAAACTTACGCATTTTTTTTGTTGAGGTAAACCACTGACAATGTTAATATGCAGGTCCTTGGATATGTTGCACATATAATCAGTAGTTCTCATCCACAGTCCGACCACTTTTAACAGATGTGTAAGAGTCTTCACAAACGATAAGACTCCTTCACGAACCTTATGATCCTTGTACAATTTTTTGCTTGAATTGAATGTGTACATGATGCGGTTATTAATATCAAGCTATCCCAACATCCAATGAGCATGATTTGTAGGCATAATGAGCATCAACATGGATTCAACTTCTTTCCAAGCAGTATTAAATGATATCCGTTCACCATTGATAGTTTTGATTAGGTCGTCCTTTTCATTCACAATGCTTGGATCTTAAACAAATTTGGAGTATAAAGTCCGGATTGTCAAATCAAATATACAGTCTGTAGTTGTTGCTTTCATCTTGACATCTTCACCAAACTTAGCAAGTTGTCTTATGTAATTGAACGAAGATAGCCAACAATCCGATGAAATTCAAAAAGATTTTGCATGTCACATACGAGGCCGCCTTCCCGAACCCGTATATGGTAAGTTTTTAATTTTTTTCAAAATTTTTGGTTGTAGACATGTTTGCCTCGGGTTATCAACTATGATCATATTAGTGCATATTTCCACAATTTTAAGCTTGTTATTGAATTGAAATCATAAAATTTTCCCTATTTATTCGCGCCGATTTTGCATTCATGTCGTTCAACTAGGATTCGTTGATGGCGGGTTTCTGATATGATTTTTTTGTCCGGGAGAAATTCATGTTATTTCACCATAAAACTTTATCACGACGGTGTATTTTCGAAAAGAGGCGAAATATTGTTTACGAGCATGGGAAGATAGTGTTGACCTATAGTTGGTGTCTCATTTTGATTATCACAAACAAATTGTGTTTATCTCTAACAAATTGATTTCGAGTGTTTATAGTGATTATTGCAAATCAATGTAATTGAAGACACGAAGTTCAAGGACAAGAAATTAACATGCACAAATCGACATGGAAACAAAATTGATCAAATGAGGTTATGAAGAATGATATTGCAAACTCGCAAAAAGATGCCTCAACAAGAATTCAGACAAAAGTCGAAGTACCGTCAAGCATTGCACATCAAGATGTTCAAGACAAGAAGCTTAGACTTTGTGCAATCATATGAAAGGTAAAACGTTTCAATACTTGACAAGCTCAAGTTTTGATTTCACAATCGAAAAATCACGACAAACGTTTTATTCGTAAAATATGTTTTTCAAAAGTAAAAAATTGTAACACATATTAAATATGACAAATACTTTGAAGAACATTTTTAAATGTCCCTCCAACTCCTCCATTTGAGAAAAATTAAAAAGGAGGGCGTCGGGGCAGTTTCTGCCATACCGATCGTCCGGTAGGGCAGATTTTTGCCCAACGGTCACATTTTCGACCGTTATCAATTCTAACTCAAAATGGCTAGTTGGCCGTTCGGTACGGCAGAGTTTTTGACAGATTTTCATATATAAATACCAACTCTCTTTGCATTCAATTTGAACAACTTTGGAGAGAAAATTAAGAGATCAAGTTATTGAAAATCCTTGAGCTTAAATTGATTTTATATTCTATCTCATTTACAAAGAATTTCTTGATTGATCCAAACTAGTTTTATCTATTTCATCAAGAATTCTATTTTGCAAAGAAACTTCTCAATCTCATCTATTTTCAAATTCTTGATAAAAGTTTTCTTTGCAACACTTATATTGAAATATAAATCTCTATTCATACTAAACTTGTTTTATTTGTTAAGAGAGATCATTGATTAAAAACTTTGATACAAAAATACAAACTATTTCATCATCTATCATTTATCAAAGTTTACAATATCAACACTTGAGATTTATCATTTGCTATCTATTGAAGTTTTTGCATTCTTCTCTTCTTGTTCACAACTTTGAATTTATCATTCATTAAGAAAAGAAGATTTCAATTGTAAAATTCATTTGAATTGTGGCTCGTGTTGAAATAACTTAAAGATCAACATTGTAAAGGATTGATGTGCCTTGTTGTAAGTTACCGTGTGGGTCATATTGAGGTCCCGTAAAACTCAATATTGTGGGTCGTGTTGAGGTCCCTGAAATCTCAACATTGTAAATGATCGGTACTCCTTGTTGCAAGTTACCATTATAGTAAAATTGACATTACTCGTGACGGAGAGCTTGGTAACGGGGGACGTAGATCATTGCATTGGATCGAACCTCCATAACATATCGTTTGCACTCTCTATCCATTTTACTTATCGCTTTTATATTTGTGCTTATTATTTGAATTAATCTATTTAATCTTTACTTGCTTGAATTTAGATTAATTCTTCGAAAAAGTTTTAATAACTAATT
This sequence comes from Fraxinus americana, assembly GCA_035079005.1. Taxonomy (NCBI): domain Eukaryota; kingdom Viridiplantae; phylum Streptophyta; class Magnoliopsida; order Lamiales; family Oleaceae; genus Fraxinus; species Fraxinus americana. The sequence goes on from CM068716.1 coordinate 29,419,883, forward strand.
CACCCCCCTCTTGGTTAGTTATTCTTGGGCTGATAGATATCATATCTAGACTACGTGCACCCGATTGGTTTAATAGATTTTTCTTGGACAATGCTATGAAAATGCTAGGCTATTTTGAGAAAATGAAGTATGTTTATAAGATTGAAAAGAAGAGATTGAGCGATGCATCGTTCTGGCTGGTGAAAGATGCAAACTTTATGAATGTAGTTAGGTTGCTTGTTGAGAAGAGGCTTGCTGAGTTGTGGTGTATGCCCGTAGTTAAAGTGTTGGAATTGCCATGGGACAACAAAGTAAGGCATGATATTTCGGTAGTTGATGTTGACACTAGTGAGGTGTTGGAGGGGGTGGAAAAAAAAAAGGAAAACAAGATGTTGACAAAAAGTTTGTGTAACACCCCTAATATTTTAGAATAAAAAATTTATTTGTTCTATATATTATATTTTATTATTTTGAAAGTTGAGAGATTAAAGTGATATATGTATTAACTTCGATTTTGGGCTACATTTTTTAGATATTGTTAAAGCGACTGAAAGTATATCAATATGAGTTTCGTTTGATAGGTCGTTTTTAATCATGTAAATTAGGCTCAAGAAAAAGTCAATTTTAATAAGCGAGGCCCAAGTTATCGGGTCGAAAGATTTTGCCTTAAATTGTAATTTATTATTTATTATTTTTTCAAAATCAAAGTTAATTGTGATGGATAGCCAAGTGAATGGATAATTGTTATTTTTGTTTTTGGAATTCTATTTAAAGTCAAGTTGCAACCACCTTTTTGTAGTGATAAGTATTTTGTACACATGTCATTTTGTGATTTGTTTACTAGCAATTCAATTTTATCAAATGTGATAAATACGATTTTTCATCACAATTTCACTATAACTCAACCACTAAAATTTTCAACTATAAATAGTGTGTCAATGTCCCATAATTCACAACCACAGAATTTTACACAGCAGCTTTCGTATAAATCAGCTGTAAATTCTAAGTACATTTTTTTATTATCAAAAGATCGTTTGATCAATTAAGGTAAGATACTTTTTGTACAAGTTGTTCGTTTCCTTATACTTTTATGTTCAGTAATTTATGCATGAATTTTCAGTGGACCTTCGGGTTCGACCTAACGGAATGTGAACTCTTTTGGATTCTTTATAATGAAATGTGAAATCTTTCGAGAATTCAAAATGAAAAATGATAGGTATCTTGCTTGGTCACCGATATACTCCATAAAGAGAAATGTTGTACGATTTGTTTATGTTATTTTTATGTAATTGCGTTAGAAATTGCACGTACTTTACTGAGAGTTTTTAAAATACTCACTCCTACAAATTTTTATAGGTTAGATTGGGTCGATTGAAGCTTTGTCGGGATGGTGCAGCGGACTGTCAAGAAATTTTGACATACGAAAATAATAAGTTTTAATACTTTTAAATTCATTAATTTGTTTTATTGAATAATGTTATTATCGAGTTTATTAGTTGAGGATGTTTAAATTTTTTTTAAAGACACGATTTATTGATTCAAATTCAAATTTATGGATGTTCTAATATTTTGTTATGAAATAATTTTATCGTTCTGCATTTTAAGTAAATAAAGGTAAATGAAATTAAGTTTTGGTAACACCTCAAGATGAATGAAATTTCGGGGCGTTACAGCTTGGTATCAGGGCAAAAGTTTTACTTTCCTGCAGACTAAAAAAAATAATTTACCAGTCCAAAAATTCACATTTTGAGAGATTTTATGTTCGACTTATTTTAGAGTTTTGTTGAATTGCGAAATTGCAAAATTGAAAGGTTTTGTCTAAAAGACCTAAACTGTCTAAGAAGAGTTTGAAATTTAAGCAGTCCGTTGTGAACCCCCTCCTCATTTGGAAATCTTTTGATTGTGCGTTATTCAAATTAATGAGTTGAAATACAATATTTCAAACCTTTCAAAAAAATATATATATTCCTAGAAACTTCCATTTTGAGAAAATCCTAATTTTTGGAGATTGCAAAAAAAAAAATGTAGTATTTTTCATAAACATTAGGAGTTTATGGACAATGTAAAATTTTTAAAATCTTACACATGTAATGATATGAAGAATCATTGGCACGTGGCGCTCACTGTTCGACACTCTACAATTGATCCCAAGGTATAAAATGAAATATCGTTCTTTTATCATGATTATGAGTTTACTTGATTTATGTTATGATATATTGTAATTATGTCAATAATAAAGTATTTATAACTTTTCAAGTAGGTGATGTAATTTCGAGGACTAAATTTTTTGAAGGAGGGGAGATTGAAACACCCCGAATATTTTAAAATAAAAAATTTATTTGTGCTATATATTATATTTTATTATACTTCGATTTTGGGCTACATTTTTTAGATATTGTTAAAGCGACTAAAAGTATATCAATATGAGTTTCGTTGGATAGCTCGTGTTGATGAAACCCCTGCTGCTTCACCCCATGTTGATACACCACCAGCAGATGTACTCCCTTCCCCTTCAAAAGATCATGTACCTACAGGTGGGCATAATATGAGTGATCAGTCTGGGCACCTACTGCACCCCCTATAGATGCACCACCAGATGAAGCACCTGATGTTGCTGAAAATGTGGACCATACCCACACTAGAGAACGATATAGTGAGATGGAATTTGAGGAAGGCATGGTGGAGGAGTTCCGTGATTCAGATTACGAGCATGAGGAAGATGTGCTTGGTGATGATAATGATGAAGATACATATTTCAGGTTGTCTGAGGGTTTTGATATTAGTGATGAAAATCCGAGGACAGAGCATGAGGGTGGAGCAAGGTGGGTAGATGGTGATGGAACATACTATGATGAGTCAGACGATCTTAGAAGTATTCCAGTGATATCGAAGAAGTTGGTGGCTCTTCAAGAGCTAGGAATGAGCATTGGTTTAATCTCGCTACATACATACAAGATCCACAATTCCGAATAGGCATGAAGTTTGACAACATAAAGATATTGAGGGAAGCGGTTGTACAGTACAACGTTAAAAATGCAAGGCAGGTCAAATATGTCATGAATGATGGGACAAAACTACGAGTCAAATGTCAAGACAACTGTTCATGACTTTTGTATGCCTACAAGCAACCATACAAAAGTTTCAGGATTAACACATTTAGAGACGAACATACATTCACAATGGTGTGGCAGAATCGAAGAGTTCATGCTAGTTACTTGGCAAAAAAATATATACGAAAGTTCAGATCTAACCTAAAAATATCCATGAACAGTTTTATAGAGACGGTGAAGGAGGATTGTATGTATGAGATCTCTAAACATCAGTTTTATAGGACACGAGCTAAATGTGCAGAAGTTGTCAACGACATTGTGATTAAACAGTACAAGATCCTGTAGGACTACGGTGAGGAGTTGAAATGAACAAATCCTGGTAGTACATTGAGAATTGAAGGGGAAGATGATACATTCAAAAGAATGTACATACGTTTGGAGGCTTGCAAAGAAGGATTTAGAGCTGGGTGTAGGAATGTGATTGGTTTGTATGGATGTTTCCTAAAAAGTGCACAAGGAGGGCAGTTGTTGGCTACAGTAGGTATTGATGCCGACAATTACATGTTTTCTGTAGCCTAGGCTTTTGTAGATACAGAGAATAGAACAAATTAGGAATGGTTCTTATTGCTTTTAGTAGTTGATATTGGGATGTGTAATGCTAGAGCTTCAACCTTCATTTTTGACAAATAGAAGGGCTTGGTAGACTCCATAATTTCTTTATGTAAGGGAGCTGAACATAGATGCTGTGCAAAATATTTATACAGCAATTTCACCTTGGTGCATAAGGGACTGACTCTGAATAGCATGTTTTGGGCTGTAGCACGGGCAACAACAGTACCAAAGTGGAAAAGTGCAATGAAAAATATGAATAAAGAAGCGTTAAGTGGTTTAATGAGAAACCAACATCATAGCGGAGCATCACATTTTCAGGATTATTCAAAATGCAACATCCTACTGAATAACTTGTGTGAGACATTCAACTCTTCGATAGTTGTGGCAAGAGAAAATTCTATCATCTCAATGCTTGAGAAGATAAGATATCAGCAAATGCTGAGGATGAATGCCAAAAGGGAAGCTGCACAAAGGTGGGATCACGCTTTTGGTCCTAGAGTTATGAATATTATTGAGAAAGCAAGGGTAAAGGCAAGATTCTTGAGGCTGACTATGCTGGAAGTAAAAAGTTTGAAGTGAACAATAGGGATGGAATGAGATGGAGTGTGGATCTGATGAAGCGTGTATATACATGCAGAAAATGGCAGCTTACTGGAATACTTTATGCGCATGCAATGTCTTGGATGTTATCGAGAAACATTGGCATATATGAGTATGTAGATGTATGCTACATCAAATAATCTTACATGAGGTCCTACAGCCCAGTCATCCAACCAATATCAGGTCCAGAGTTGTGGCCAGAGCTGGGGAAACGTCCTCTTAATCCACATGTGAAGAAGAAACAGGCAGGTAGACCAAAGAAGCCGAGAAAAAGATCGCAAGTAGAGCCACCTGCAGGCTCCAAAATGGCAAGGGCTGGAATGAAAATGACATGTAAAAAATGCGGTGGGACAGACCATAACAAGAGAACATGTTTTAAAGCAGGTTCACAGCAGGACACATAACATGATACACAACCAGCTCAATCACAGGGCAAGGGAAAGAGAAATGCCTCTACACAATAGGATAAACAGCCAACTTCATCACAAGGTAAGGGCAAGAAAAAGACTTCAACTCCTACAGAGCCACATGCAAAGAAGAAGAAAACTTGACAAAAAAGAACATAACTTTTTGTATGGTGATCCTTTTGAAGAAATCTTTTTGTAGGGTGAAATTTACGTGATTACGTCTTTTGGCAGAACCAAATTGGATTTACTTTTGTATGATGAATGGGATATGATGTAAAATGATGATGTAGAATGAAAATATTCAAATAAAAAAATGATTCTTTTTTTTCTTTAATTAGTGACTGTTTTTGGATCATTATGTTCTGGGTGCTTTGGAAATGAAACAGTTTTGGAATTGGGATCGAAAGTGATGAAATAGATATTCTTACTCAAGTAAAGAATTGGGACATAAGATTAAACTCCGTAAAAGGTTTGTGACCTATTGTACAACTCATTCAAAACGTTTGGGTCTTTATGTGAATATAAAAACAAATGTTTGGGGACTTACGCTGCAACTTAGTAAAAGGTTTGAGACTTTATGTACGACTTATTGGAAATGTTTGAGACATGCAATGCACTACCTACAACGGGCTTTCGAACAGATTTTTTCGTCATTTTGAAGCATTTGCTCACATGGGGAGGAAACTGTGCAAAATGAAAATTAGGGCAATACTGTTGAATGATAATATGTCTTACTTATTTAATGGAAAATAAGTTACAAGATATAGACAATACTCAATTATTAATTCATGAACCCACCTTCCAAAACACAAACACAACATATGAGCTCATACACCTAACGCAGATCTATGCACAAACCCATTTCACAAAAAATCCACATACAAATCCCAATATCCAAGTCTTCCATGAACTACAACTTCTTGTACTTAGGGTGTTTAGTTCAGCTTCTATCTTTCTTCTAATACGTAGAAATCTAGGGATTATCTCCCTCGACTTGTCGCAGATTGGAGGGTCGTACCAGTCAAATAAGTTACATCCACCGACATCCTGACGCCGTGGACAAGTGAGAAATCTTCTTCCTGGGTTCAAGTTTGTCCATGAGGTCTTAATCGGCACAGGGTCACCGCATTTACATACATTGCTCTCCATATTCACACCTACAATAATGGGAGAGAACGAAGAATATATAAAATCTGGAAAAGTAGGGAAATGAACAGTGATCAGCACAGTGAAAAGGGAAAAATTGGAATGGACGAAAATGCCTCTGTTTAAATTGGTCAAAATTTGCCTTTTTTCCATTTTTGAAGTCAATTGACGGTGGAACTAACATTTTCCGTCATTTTGGACTGCATCTGCGAATTTCTCAAAGGTTTGGGACCTGTGGTGGCATAAAGTGAAGTTTGAGATAAAGTCTGCAGAAAACGAAAATATTTGGGACCGCGACTGCAATTTTCCCTAAAAGAAATCTGCAAATTTCTTTAGTAGGAAAAAAAAAATTTCAAGGACTTTTTGAAACCTTCATAATCAAAAGATTTTCACTATTCCCATAATACCTCCGAAGGGCCACACCACAATACTCAATATACAAAGAAATCCTTTGGATTTTATTCTTCACGTCTAGGATTGCGTCCTGGAGATTGTCGATTGAAGAGTCAGGTGAGTAAACTTCTATTGGGACTTCTATTGATTATTGATTCGACCCTATGGACTTCTAGCAGCAAACTTGTATAAAGGGTCCTAACATAAATGAATAGATCGGATTCTAGTGTGAGCGAATCCACTATGTGATCAACTCTTTCTATGAACATCTGTTCATAATCTAAAAAAAAAAAAAAGACTACAAACCGGAGGAAGCCAACGCCGACGCAATCCACCACCATTCCTGTCAAGGATTTGCGAATCTTAGAGATTGAAACCTTTACTTGTCCAAAAAATAAAATTGGAGATCTATCTCAATTGAAATTTCAGATTCTTATTCAATCAAGTTTTTTTATAAATATGTTTATTGTGAAATTATAAGTATTAAGGAGTAGAAAGCTGGTAATGGAACATCGTGTACATTTGAACACCTAAATAGAAGCTTATGCAAATAACAAAGTGAAACTCATTATTCATATTCCTTTATGAGAATCAAAGAAGGGAAGATGAGAGCATTTTATGTTCCGCAAGGCCTCATGGGATCAGCCCCACTATTAGTTTGAGAAAAAAAAACTTGCCCGCTTTCCTTCATTATGCAACATCTATGTTTTGAAATATTTGATCGAACTACTTGATAAAAATAAAATCCTTTAATCGTCGCAATCTATCTCATGCCATCAATTACGATTTGTCATTAGAAATTTTTATTTTTGAATTGTAAGAATTATGCCTTCGTTTGATTCCATTATTTGAGATTATAATTTTTGAAATAATATTTTTTGAAAAACGTGTGGTTAAAAAAAAGAATTATTTTTTGAATTTATGTGTATATTATTTTATTGAAAAATGTGTGATTGATAAGAATAGAGAGAAAAATGAATTATAATTTTGATAGGGGCGAAATTGGGGCTAGATCTAAATGTCAACTCTACCTCTATCTCTATCGACAACTCTCATGGTTGATCGGAAATATTTCTCATTATTTCTTAAAATCATATAGCTAAAATGTAGCCCGGCGTACGAATCACGACTTTAGCCTAGAATTGTGTCAAATTTGTATTTCTTTGTATTTTGTATCATTAAATATAAAAAAAACTATGTGGAAATTACACAAATCCCTATTTTAAGCATTCAACAATCTAAAATCAGGTGGCAAGTTTAATATTTAAAAAATCAGATGTTTTAATTAATATATTATTAAATTCAATTAAGTTAGAAATCAACCCTACCTACCTCCTTCCACCCACCTCATTTCCCATAAACCCCGTTCTCTTTCTACCTCTCTTCTCTCTTGCTGCTCTCCTCCTCTCTACAACTCCACCTATCACTCTTCTTTCTCGCTGTTCTCCTTCCTTGGAGTCGTCGGCGACCCATTCATCTCCGGCGACCAACGACGAAGGAGATGCGCTTGCCGACGCCGTGAGAATGTAGACGCTGCAATCCTTCGACTCTCTTTTTCGATTTGGTGAAAGCTGAATTGTGATCTGATCAGCGCTCTTCATCGCCTCATTGGCTATCTCCAGCGACCTCTTCGACGCCGCTTTGATGCCTCCAGCTCCTATGAGTGCTTTGCGACTTCCTCTGCGAAGCTCCGAGCTCTTCGCCAGAAATCCAGCACCGAGTGGAGTGAGCTGCGGGATGGCGGAGTAGGGTTAGAGTATGTGAGAGGGTGGTGGCGGCGGTGTGGTGCCGAATTTTTGGTTTTTGTTTCCGATTGTGGTTTTCAGATCGTGAGGTGGTGGCGGTGTGGCGGCAAGGTGGTCTTGGATTTTTATTTTTTGTTTCTGTTTGTTGTTTTCAGATCGTGACGCGGTGACAGCGTGGCGGAGGTGGCGACGACGGCAGCGAGGTGATGGCGATTGTGGGGTGTTGGCGGTTTTGTATCTATTTTTTTTGGTATATCTGGCTGTGGTCATCGTGATTTTTGGCCGCGGTGGAGGTGGGTGATGGTGGTGGATCTGGTGGTTGAGTGGGTGTTGTTGGTGTAGTGGTAGCGGTGGAGGGCGTATGTGACCAACTATTTGGATTGAAATATGTGACCAATAAATTGGTTAATTTGAGAAATGTGGTGGTTGTTTTGGCGGTTATGCTGTTAGAGGTAGCGTTGAACTGGTGGTCGCAAGTGTTGACGGTGGTTACAGATTTAACTAGTTGTGACCGCATCATGGACTATCCGTGACCTTAAAATTCGATAATTTGTGACTAAAAATTAATCTGTGACATGTAATTTTTTGATCTGTGACCAATAAAATAATCTGTGACCTATAATATTATTAATTTGTGATTTCGAAATAATTCGTGACCTCCAAAAATTTTGATATGTAACCGATAAACAAATTGTGACCTATAAATTTTTTGAACTGTGATCTCGAAATAATTCGTGACCTATAAAATTTTTGATTTATGACCTCGAACAAATTTGTGACCTACAAAACTTTTGATTTGTGACCTTGAAATAATTTCTGACCTACAAAATTTTTGATTTATGACCGATAAACAAATTGTGACCTATAAAATTTTTGAGTTGTGATCGTAAAATAATTTGTGACGTAAAAAATTATGATTTGCAATCGAAAAATAATATGTGACTAACTAAATTGTGAATCTGTGACCATATTATATAAATTTGTGACGGTCATCGGAATCGAAACAGTCGTCGGAACGGTCGTCGGGGGTGGTGGAGGTGGGGTGGGGTAGGTTAATTATATTATATTAGAATTAAATATTTAATAAATTTATTTAATAATTTATTAATTCATAAATAAAAATTAAAAAAAAAAAATCTGATTTTTGAAATTTGAAACTTATTTTCTTATTTTTGAAATGGCACATACTTAATATCTTATAAATGAAATTTTCCCAAAAACTATATGTGGTAATTACATAAAATCAGGGGTTTAGTTTGACCTTTTTAAAAATTAGGTATACCTTTTAAAAAATCAGGTTTGAAGTTTATTTTTGCAAAAATCAGGTACTATATTAAAGCCCTAATTTATCAATCTCGTCTCCCACCTCATTTCCCTCAAATCCATTCTCTCTCTACCTCTCCTCTCTCTCCCTTCATTACCCACCGGCAGCTGCGGCGATGAGTGGTGACCGGTCCAGAGTCATCGCTGCAGCCACGACGAGGAAGTTGCGGCGATCCCCCCATTTTCTCTCTCTATATCTTACGCCTCTCTCGTTTCTCTTTCTATCGTTCAAGAAGATCTGTGTATTCTGTGGAAGCCACCCAGGTAACAGCCTGTGTGTTAATAACAATGCACAATGATCTGATAATAATAATAATAATAAAGCTATTGTTTGTGTTGATTCGGAGAGGAATTGCAAGAGAGTTACTGATACTTTTGGTCAGAGAACTTCCATTTATAGAGGCGTTACAAGGTGTGTGTATATATATATATATATATATATTGAAGAAATATATTTTACTATAATTATTTTTCGACTGATACAAACACAGATGGACAGGAAGATATGAAGCGTATCTATCGGATAACAACTGTAGAAGAGAGGGCCAAGCAAGAAAAGGTCGTGATGCTGCTATTGAGTTGGGCAATGAATTGGTGGGTTCCTATGAGTCAATCTTTGATTGAATTTTGATCTTGGTTTAACAACAGTTGACGATTTTATTGTTCTGTCTTTTGATGTTAAAACATTGACTTTTGTGTTTTGTTTATGGGATTCTCGTGTTTTGACTTCTGGTTTTAACTTTTCTATGTTGTTGAATATTGTACATGTTCATAGAATCCTGTCTGTGGTGGTATGTTTTGGACGGTAGTGGTTCTTTTTGGTGTCTGTGACCTAACTATTGAACTGTGACTTTAAAATTGATAATTTGTAACTAAAAAAAGAATCAATGACTAATAAATTTGAAAATACGCGATCTGTGACATAATTTTTTTTTGATCTGTGACCTATAAAATTTTAGATTTGTGACCTCAAAATAATCCGTGACTTATAAAATTTTTGATTTGTGACCGATAAAAAAAATTGTAACCTACAAATTTTTTTATCTGTGACATCGAAATAATCTGTGACCTACAAAATTTTTGATATGTGATCGGAGAACAGTCGCCGAATGGTCGTCGGCCACCGGAGTAGTCGCCGGAGCAGTGGGGTGGGGTGGGGTGGGTGGGTTAATTATATTATATTACTGTTTAATATTTAATTTAATATAATAATTGTGAAATATAATTAATTAATTAATGAAAAACCTGATTTTTACAATTTTAAAACTTGGGGTCTGATTTTTGATTTCATGATAGATAATAGAGGAAATTACACCCTACCCTACTTTTAGATTTCCACTTTCAAAAATCCTATCACAAGTTTTATTTTTCAAAAATGAGGTTTTAATATTTAATTTAATATTAATTATATTATTTTCCCCAATTAAAAAAAAAATCAACCCTAAAATTCATTCTCCCCTCCCCCCATTTTCCCCTCCCCGTCCTCTCTCTCTCTACCTCCGACCTCCCTCTTGCCTCACCCCTGCCATCGTTTTCCGCCGGCATCTTCACCAATCCAACCGCCAACCATGTCGCGGAAGCCATTAACATTTCCACTGCCAACAATGGTCTTATTTCCAATCGATCCATCGTCTTTCTCTTTTTTTTTTTTTTCAAATTGAGCGGAGTGGTGGAGGTTGTGTTTGCGGTGGGTGCGGTGAAATGTGTCTGTGAGTGCTGTGGCGGTTGCGATTTGGCGTTTGTGAAGGTGGGGTGTGCGTGTGCGTACGGTGCTGCTGTGTTGCTTTTTTTTTACTGGTCTTCGGAGTTGGGCGGTGCTGGGCGATGTTGATATTTCCGTAGTTGCGGTGTGAAGGCGAAGTGTGCGGTGATATGGTTTTTTCTTATGTTGTGGTCAGGAGATCTGCACCAGGGTGGTCTGGTAGGGGACGGTGGTGGGCTGTGTTTTCAGTTGCGGTGGATCAGGCGCGGCAGCGCAGTGAAGGTGGTGGTGGGACGGTTTGGTGTGTAGTGGTGGTGGTGGTGAAAACGTCGACAGAGATGTTTGGAACGGGGATTTTGTTGCTGGATGTGGTGGTGTTGGTGTCGACGACGGTGGTTTTGTGTTGGTGGTGGTCACAAATTGTGACCAATAAATTTATTGGTGTGTGACCAATAATAAGAAATTGTGACTAAGAAAGATTATGTGACTCACAAAAAATTATCAATTGTTACCAATAAAAGTTGTTTGTGACCTATAATTTGATGTTTTGTGACCATAAAATAAGGTGTGTGAATTAAAAATTTTATGATTTGTGATCGATGAAACAATTGTGACTTTTAAATTTTTTATTTGTGACCCAATGAATGAATTGTGACCTTAAATTTTTGAATTGTGACAAAATTGTATGGATCTGTGACCGTTATATATTTATTAATAAAAAATATAATTAATTAAGCAATTCATAAATAAATTTAAATAAAAACTTGATTTTTGAAATTTAAAACATCTAAACCTTAATTTTGAAATGTGTATGATTAAAAACAGGATTTATGTAGACTTCCCTAGATAATACGTGATCCATGAATTTTTCCCAATCTATATCCCACACCATATCAAGCCCAACTTCAAGCCTAATATGAAGCCCAAGGCTATTTTTCAGAGCACGGGCTTCAATCCATCACGGCCCTCCTTTTTATATTGGATCTAGGGTTTTACTCCGCAGCCTTAGAACAAAGGGAGCAGAGAGAGAGAGAGAGAGAGAGAGGACCAAATCTCGGCGGCAATGGTGAAGTTTCTGAAACCGAACAAGGCGGTGATCATCCTCCAGGGGAGGTACGCCGGCCGGAAGGCGGTGATCATTCGCAACTTCGACGATGGTACCCGCGACCGCCCTTACGGACACTGCCTGGTGGCCGGTCTAGCCAAGTACCCGCGCAAGGTTATCCGCAAGGACTCTGCCAAGAAGCAGGCTAAGAAATCACGCGTCAAGTGCTTTATCAAGCTGGTGAACTACAACCACATCATGCCGACTCGTTACACCCTCGACGTGGACCTCAAGGACATAGTATCTATCGAATCCCTCCAGTCCAGAGACAAGAAGGTGACTGCCGCTAAGGAAGCCAAGGCACGGTTCGAGGAGCGGTTCAAGACTGGGAAAAACCGCTGGTTCTTCACCAAGCTCAGGTTTTGAGGACATTCTGTAATTTTAATTTGGATCTAGTAGCAGTGCTTTAAAAAGAGGGATTTTTGTTTTGTTATATTCGAGAAATGACTCTGCATTGAAGTTGATGTTTATTTCCAAGTTACTCTTTTCAGAACTGTTTATGCTGAGAAACTTATCTGGTATCATCTTCATATTCAATTGAAATGCTGTCTCCGATTAGAATTTTATTCTTTTCTGTCGTGGTTGTGAAATGATTTTGCACTTTGTTATATTTCGAAACTTCCTCCATATGGGTTTCTTTAATTCTTCTTTTTAGGATTCGTTCTTTTCAATAGCTATATTGAAATTTGCTAAATTTCTTGCATATAGTATATATCTGTGTGGGTTATAACCTATGGTTTGCGCATTGATTGCTAAATTCTGAATTTTAGCTGCTAATGTTTCTTGCTATCGTCTGATTTTTGTAGCAGTACATTACTTTTCTATGGCGAAACTTTGTTGATTTTCATTAATATTTGTACTGACAGCAGAAATATCATCTGCATTCTGCAGAAGTGTTTTCACATAAATACACACTAGTTCATTATCACACTTGTACAATTAAGCTCATGCTCAGTAATCATCATCAGTTCATTTATACTGGATTTCATAGCATTATAAGATGCACACATACAATTATAGTCATGGTCAATAAATTTCATTCATTTGAGTACATCATGAGTTCATTACCACTGGATTTAGTAACTGTGTGCATTTAATTTTTTTTTGAGTTCACGATAGATATTTTCATTGAAAATTATTATGCGAGTTCATTTTCCTCTGAATTTGATAGCCTTAGACACGCATATAATTGAGCTTATGTGCAAGTACACAGTGCTAAATTTTCAGCCTAGTGCTAACATTACTGGAGGAAAACTGTGTTAGGCATGAAGTTTTTGAGAGTTTAATTTCTATATATGGTTATTTACTTTTACATGCAGACACTGAAATTGATCTAGCAAAATCTTCTTGGGCTGACTATGAATCTCTAAGACGTTTTGCTTAGGAAATGGTCATTAATGTAGTTAAACCAAAACATAAAAGAGCCCGGTGATGTGCATCGATTTCTTCCTTGGATAGGATAGAGGAAGTCTTTTCTTTACCATTTTCTCTTCTTCTGACTGGTGCTGGGATTGAATTACTCTGATGCCATTGTGAATTCATACAATCCAATCCATTGAATTCATTAGTACCCAAATTCAGAACCGTCATCAACCTCCCGACTCCATAACTCCCATTTTGAAAGTCCATTCCTCTGATGCACTGTAGCTGCACACTTCCACTTCTTTTGCTAGTGCCGACTTCTTCCTCTCAATGATAAGTTGGCCTAAACCAAACCACCCAGTGTAAAAAGCAAGAGGCTGCTGATGAACTTGTCGAAGGTGGCAGCCTAAGGCGTGTGACATTTGGGCCTGGTGGTTTGGGCCAACTTAGTCTGTTGTTTGTACTGGGCTTTGCCATTTGTTGAGAAATTACTGGGTTTTTTTTAGGCTCATTGGTCTAATGTGAGGTGGATGGGCATTTTATTTTTGGGAAAAAAATTATATTTAAGGTGTTTTCTTTACCTCAATTCAAAAATAAGGTAAATAGTTTAAAAATTCAAAAATCAGGTATTCATTTAATTAATTAAAAATATTTATTAAATAAAGATAATAAAGTCACATTTTGTGATTAATGGTCACATATTCATAATTTTAAGTTACAGATTTATTTACTGGTCACATATCGTCAAATTTTTTGATCACAAATTATTTCGAGGTCACATTTTAAAAAATTTGTACGTCACAAATTATTTCGAGGTCACAGATTTTTAAATTAGTTGGTGACATATTATTTCGAGGTCACAGATTATTAAATTTTTAGGTCACATTTGAGTAATTGGTCACAGATTGACAAAATTTTGGTTACAGATTGACAAAAATTTGGTCACAGATTGCCGATACTTGGTCACAGGTCACAGATCGACCAACACAGACTACCCAGCCACAAAACACACGACTGAACCCCAACATCGATAGATCCACCACCACCAAAAGCTAACCACAACCACCACCTCTAGCTAACAGCCAACCACCACCAACAGCCAACAATAGATCCACCACCACCAACAGCCAACCACAACCACCACCGCCAGCCAACAACAATAGATCCACCAACCCCAACAAAAATAGACCAACAGCCAACCACCACCACCAGCCAACAATATATCCACCACCACCAACGGCCAACCACAACCACCACCAACAGCCAACAACAATAGATCCACCAACCCCAACAACAATAGACCAACCACCCACAGCCAACAATAGACCAACCACCCAACGCTCCACCGCAAACAACCACCCACACCAGCGTCGCGGCATCGCGACGCTGCTGTGGGGTCGCAATGAGCCAGTCTGCGCGGCAAAGACGTCGTCATTGCGATTCGCGAAAGAGGGGATGGGGAGGGGAGGGATGGGGTGGGGTGGGGAGGGGGAGGGGGAGGGAAGAGAGAGGGGAGGGGAGCCATCGGCGAGGCAGAGAGAGAAACAGAGAGGAAGGGGAAGGAAGGAACCACCACGCAGATCCGCCAACAAAAAACCACCGCCGCCGCCGGAAGCCGTTGCAGCGGCTGCCGGTGCTCGCAAAGAAGAACGGCCGAAGGCTGCTGCGAGCAAATGGCGGCCGGGCTGGGCCACGAGAAAGGTGGGGGGGAGGGGACGCAGAGAAGGGAGGGGGAGAAAGAGAGGGAGGGAGAGAGAGAGAGAGAAGAGGGGTAGGGTAAAAAATTAGGGTTAGAATGTTTATATATTACCTGATTTTTGAAAAATAAAGTTTGGTCCCTGATTTTTGAATTGGTGTAAATTTTACACCTGATTTTTGTAATTGTGCCTTTATTTTTTTCTTATAAAAAAATGAAACAATACAATGAAAGCCCACCTCCTTGCCACCTCCATTGAGCCTCATTCGACCTTATCTTCATACTCATCATCAGGCTAATGTTCTCGATTCCATATAACGTAAAAAGACACTGTTTTGTTGTATAGTCCTGCGTGTGTTTGTTCCTCAATTTGTATAATAGGTGCAGAGATAATAGCAAAAGACAATTCAAATCAATTACAATCTCAAATCTTGTACAACGAATCACGGCCAGGAAATCAAAAATAGGAAAAGACATTCCCCCCGCTACTGGGATTGAATGATGTATATGTAGAACAATCAAAGATCTAACGGTAGTCGTGTTGCTTGATACATTATGATTTTTACA
Organism: Fraxinus americana; assembly: GCA_035079005.1. Classification (NCBI taxonomy): domain Eukaryota; kingdom Viridiplantae; phylum Streptophyta; class Magnoliopsida; order Lamiales; family Oleaceae; genus Fraxinus; species Fraxinus americana. The sequence goes on from CM068716.1 coordinate 29,435,570, forward strand.
TTGTTAACATTTCGGTTCCAAGCCCCTGATTGAATGCCCTTCTTCCAAAATTATAATTAAGTAATCGACCATTACAGACAACGGGCCCCATTTTGGCGGCCATGTTTGACTGTTTTATCTGTAGTCAATTAAAAATTTTGATGAAAAGATCATGGTGCTCCTAACTTGTTGCATTCAATATTCATTAGGATAATTATGACATTTCAAAATAGAAAAAGACGGCTGCCATTTTTTTTTTTACAAATACTGCGATTGGATCGCTGTTAACCAAACTGTTGCAACATTTATATTTTTTTATTAAAATGTGGAATTAATGGCTCCCAAAGAGGCTTCAAATTGTTTGGAAATAGTTCAGTTAGTTTAGATTTTGACAAGTAAGAACATTTCGAAATCAAAATAGACTGTTTACTCAATTTAAAAAATTATCTATTTTTCTCAAAATATTTTATTTACTAGTTCAATTTACACTTTCAAAAAAAATTATTTACTAGCTGGCTTCTATTTTTTTTAGGGATAATCCTTTAATAAAATATTTTCTTAGCTATTTCAAAAATAATGAATTTGCAAACTAAAATTTTATGGTTAAAACTTTGTATTATTGGTTTGAGCTTATATTGAGACTAGTCTGATGCACGTGCGATGCACGTGCCGTTGGTGAAGTTGGGTATTAAATAGTGTGTTGTTTAAGAAAAAAATGAAAGAAAATGAGGAAGGTTTTGATATAATTTGTAAGTGTATTGTAATTATATTAAAAAAATATAGAATATATGTAAATGGTTCGAATATGAGAAATGCTATTCATCCTCAGTGGGGATGCATCCCCAGTCTATGTGGTTAATGTGGCGTTAAATGATAGGTGAAATTAAATAAGTCAATTAACTTCACCTATCATTTAACCAATCATTTACATCCACAAAGATTGGGGATGCATCCCCACTGGGGATGTATAACATTTTTCTTAGAATATATGGACAAAATAAATTTTCCATACCACATCATCATATTCATTAATCTGATAAGATGGAGTGCCTCAATTGAATAAAAAATTGAAGTCTAACGATGATGACAAAAGTGAAACAATGAGTGGATGAACTTCAATACATTTAATGACAAAAAACATACTAAATGCAAGAGTACATAAAATCAAGTTTTTTTCTCTTACAACCACTCAAAAAGAAAAAGGAAAGAAAAAAAAGTTTTAATTTAAAGTATACTGAATAAACATCAACTTCTACCAGTCCAAATATGCAAAATTTGAAAATGTATCACATGCACCAACTATTAATAATATTAAAAATACAGATTTATGTTCAAGAACCTATAAGGAACTAAAAAAAAGAATTGCGTTTGGAACAAAGAATTAGCTTACTTGTTTTCAACTAACTCATGCTGTAAGTTATTATTAAAAGCTTCAATAATCGACGACAAAGCCTTCTCTCTTGTAGATCATCTGTAGAAGGCAAACAAAATACATATTAAATAAAGTCATTGAACTAATATATGGTGCATAGAATTTGCAATTTAACAGACTCGGGGTGATAAATATGATAAATTTTCTCAAGTTCTAAAGATAAGAAATACAAATGAAAGTACATGTACAAAATGGACAGGAGAGCGTCAAACAAAAAAAAAACATAAGAGGTCAACACTCACTTTCAACTATTTTTACGGAGCCGAGCATGGGAGACAACAATCTGAATAAACATCAACTTCTACCAGTTCAAATATGCAAAATTTGAAAATGTATCACATGCACCAACTATTAATGATATATAAAATACAGATTTATGTTCAAGAACATATAAGGAACTAAAAAAAAGAATTGCATTTGGAACAAAGAATTAGCTTACTTGTTTTCAACTAACTCATGCTGTAAGTTATTATTAAAAGTTTCAATAATCGACGACAAAGCCTTCTCTCTTGTAGATCATCCGTAGAAGGCAAACAAAATACATATTAAATAAAGTCATTGAACTAATATACGGTGCATAGAATTTGCAATTTAACAGACCCGGGGTGATAAATATGATAAATTTTCTCAAGTTCTAAAGATAAGAAATACAAATGAAAGTACATGTACAAAATGGACAGGAGAGCGTCAAACAAAAAAAAAAAAACATAAGAGGTCAACACTCACTTTCAACTATTTTTACGAAGCCCAGCATGGGAGACAACAATCTGAGGACCAACGTGTGCATTATTTTTCACAACAGCAATGTCTAAGACTTTATCCAGGAAACTCATACAATAAGATGTACGTAAACAGTTTGAGGCAAATTAGTGAAATTGGATATAATAGAACAGGAAGAAAAATAAGAAAAACCTTAAGGTCAAGCAAGTATTTGTCTATTGATCCTAAAGCATTATATAAAGGATACTTGAAGCAAAAGAGGCTCATCCAGTTAGTTCATTCACTCTACCAAGCAAGAATGGAGTTTCCGCACTGTCGTTTATGTTCTGCTCCCTTATGACCATTGATTGTGTTAAGATTGCTAACGGCCTATATACATGCCAACATGCAAACATCAGCAAATAATAATAGGATTTGCTTGTCAAAAAATGACTTGATAGCCATTACAAACTCTTACCTCAGGAAATGTGAAGTTAAATTGACAATCACCTTTCCATAAAACTTCTAGCCAATGAGAAGAGTTGTTAAGTTGTATTCACTCCAAAGTAGTAACCACTATTTCCTCCAAGAAAGCACATAGAATTGAAATTCTTGTCCAACAAAGGGCTGTTGTTTTACCTATAATTGTATGCTTCAAGAAAAATGAAAAGAATTTCATCTTGTAGACTTCCATCAAAACTCAAAGCGGATATAATATTTGAAAATTTAGTCAATTGCCATGGAAATGTCTTGTACTTACAATGTGCGATTTATGTCCCAGCGATAAGATCCAACTTAGAATTCTCATTGTCAAATACTTTGAGCATTATTCCCATCCAAGCGCTTGTCAGTAACTCCATCCATAGTTCAACATCACTTCGAAAAAAAGCCAAGAAAAAAAATGTGAATGAAAGATATGAGTGTTCCTCTTTAAACCTCTGTTTTCCATAGCAGTGAAGCATAATAAAGAAAGCAAAAATTGATGGAAACCAATTCTCCAAGTATCTGATTCAATGAAAATTATTTAGGATTATATGCTTGAAGCCGACAAGCAGTACGATATTAATGAGGTATTCATCTTGCTTGTTTGTAATGCAAGCATCCACAAAAACATAATAATAAAATATTAACATTAGTTTAAGATATTCATAATATAAAAGAACATAAATATAAAAAATTTCTAATTCTTGACAAGGACTCACTTCGTGAAGACCGTCTTCCCTGCTGTACTTACAACATAACAGTCCATATTTTAAGAGTTCTTACAATTAAGAGATAAAGTAGGTCAGTTCAGGCATTTAATCAAACACATCGAATACATTGCCTTGTCTCAATAAGTTACATAAATAACGCTTTGATGCTATAATAAATTGATTTAGAGTATGAAATTAACTGGGTATCATGAGATTAGGTTAAAACACGCAATATCCATAGATAAATATGTTATAACAGCAAAACATCTCTACTATTTTCAGTTATGCATAACCAGATAACATCTAACTTTAAGTACCCTCTCACAGAGGAAAAAGAAAGGGTTAGATGTACACTCACAGATGAACTAAAGAGGCATGATTTTGGAAGTAAAATGTATGGCCATTGCGTGAAGAAATTGAGAAAAATTGAGAGGAAAAAGAAAGGGTTAGCTGCACACTATTTTTTATTCAAAAAATATGGACATTTTTTCTCTTATTTATAATTAAACATATTCAATAAAATAATATTATACGTAAAATAAACAATCACGACTTTACATTTTACAATTAATGTAAAATTATTTTTGACATCACCCACAAATTTTTAAATCACTTAAAATGAATATTCGTAACTTAAAATACCAAATCAAACGTAAATAAAAGGAAGTTCGTGGATACTGCCTACATCAGTGTTGCTCAGCCAACTAAATTTGTCATCTTTTTTTCTTATCTTTTTTCTCATGTTAATTCTTCAATTGAATGATAAAATTTGATAACATCAGTCCAAAAAAATGATATGATCATGTGCAATAGATCCAAATAGGTTGAGAATAAATAATATTTATTATAGTGATATGTTCAATAAAAATCCATTTTGGCACCATAAATTTACCCTTTTTAAATGCAGAAACTTAAGAAAAATGAAATTGGGAGAAATTGATGTAAGTATGGGGTTGATAATAAGTTAGAAAAGAGAAATTAACTTAAAATTATGAATCGGACGCAAAAAGAAGGGTTTTCACAATTAATGTAAAATTATTTTTGACATAAAAAATAAATTTTCAAATCGCTTAAAACGAATATTCGTAAATTAAAATACTTAATCAAACATTAAAAAAAGCTTAACCGATCCGATCTATATAACAAAAAAGGAAAAAAAAAAAAAAGGACGAGTCGATCCATAAAGTCATCTGGAATTAAAATCAAACGTAATAAAAAAAAAGCTTGGCCTAGTCGACCATATATTTAGGATGGCCGTACTTCAACATTTCAAAACAAAATTAAATCGCTTAGAACGTATAGTTAGAATCTAAAATATTGAAAAAAACGTAAAAAAGAAAAAAAAAATCGATTGAGCGGCTTAGCTGAGCCGCGACTTATAGTCTATCGGCTCGGTTTGAAAAAAAAAAAGGGCTTAGCCGAGCCGGCTCCTTATGAATAGTGTTTAGGAATAGTGCCACCACTTTTGGCTCTTTTAATATAGGTAGATAAGTGTATCACTATTTTAACTTTTATATTTAGAAGGTTCTAATTTACGTCTTATTTGGAGATTTTATACCAACATATTTTTTACTACTTTCAAGGATTTTATTTTTATATTGTTAAAATTGTGCTTTAAATCAAATCGAACTGTGAAAAATAGTTTGGTTTGAAAATTTTCAAAGCATTTGAAAGATTTGGTTTGAAAATAGTTTAAAAATCGCACAAATCAAATCGTGTTTATCTGTAATTTGTTATATATTCAGCAATATGGCGTGAATTGTTTTGTGAAAAAATACAGTAATTTGAAATGTTATCATTACAACGGAATTCTCACGTCGTACACCGATTTCATATGTTGAAATCGCTATTAAATGTCTTGCATTTCTCACTAGTAAGCTCCTATGTATAATAAGGTGTTACATCTATTATATAACGTGACATGAAAAGAATATTTTGTCATATTTAAACTGCAACATGACTTGATTTTCGAGATTTGACACATTAATATATGTTATTTCGACCATATATAGGTAAAACACAACATGATTCCTCTCGAAAATCTATTTCATTTTGAGCCAGGAGGTACAAATTCTTACAATATGAATTGTTTTGATTATTGATATTTTCCAAGCTACGTAAATATGAAATGTAATGGTATCATCTAGAGTTTACATCAAAATTTTAGCAGATTTTGATAAAAGTTAATGGAATGTGTGGTTAAAATTAATTGTTGATTTTGAGTTATATTTTAATGTAATTTTTTAGCGGTGACAAATATGGGCATCATGTAATAATTCATATAGTTAACGTGAGCTGTTTGTGAAAAAATACAGTTATATGAGATGTTATCATTACTTCCGAATTCACAAGTTGTACACTTGTTACATGTGTTGACATCGCTATTACATGTCATGCATTACTCACTAGTAAGGTGCTAAGCATAATCAATTGTTACATCTATTATGTGACTTGATCTAAAAAGAGTATTTTGTTATATTTAAACTACAACATGACTTGATTTTTTATATTTGACACATTAACATTTGTTATTTCGACCATATAGATAAAACATAACACGATGACTCCTTTTGAAAACTATTTCAGTTTGAGCCAAGAGGTACAAGTTCCACTTACAAATTCTTATGGTGTGATTTATTTCGATTATTGATATTGTCCAAGCTATGTAAATATGAAATATAACGGTACTGTTTCTGTTTGATAGAGATTAAAATCAGATTTTTAGTAAATTTTGATAAAGGTTGATGGAATATGTGGTTAAAATTAATTGTTGACTTTGAGTTATATTTTAATTTGATCTTTTAATGGTACCAAACATGGGCATCATGTAATAACTTATTTATATTATTCATACCAAGTAATAACTAATTTCAAATAAAAAAGCTAATAAAATACGTTTCACATCACTCAATACTGGAAATGTTTAATGAATTCAAAAAACAATGTGAAACAATATTATTCAAACAAATTCACAATGCATTAAAATGTATAGTATAACATCAGAGGTATATACGAGCAAGCAAAACTCTCGAATCAACACAACACTGTAAACCATATCCATGGCCGAGCTACTAGAAAATGTGAGTTGTCACTCGAGACAAATGGAACTTTTTTTGGGTTTTCTTGTTTAACAACTACAAATAACGTAATTATTTTCAGTCATATAGTTTTATGTTTTGTGTTATTAAAAAGTTTAGGTAAGGGACAAGTTTTTAACTAATTATCCATCTGCTATAACTTGTCTAAATAATTTAGTAGACTGCAATTCTATTTTATTTAATGTCCATAGAAAAAAAAAAAGAAAAAAAAAATCTTCACTATAAAGTGCTTCAACTATGACATAATTGATGGATCTCCCAAAAAAGGAAAATTTAGGGAAATTTCCATATTAAAAAAGACTCTTGAATATCAATCTATTGCTGTTGATGATGCTCAAATTAGTAGATCAACATTATGACCGAATGTTTTTGAATACTTATTTTGATTGTCAATGCCGTAGAATATCAATATCGATTTTTTTTTTTTTGAACGTCTATTCATAAATCATATATTACCTCAAGAGCAATGTACATTATAGATAATAAAGAATTATTCAAGATCATCAATGGGAATGACGGTGTAAACAATATATATTTCTAATAACAAGAAACGTGTAGAGGAAATATCAAGGTCACATTATTGAAAATTTATCTTAGAAAACTTTTCTCCACATATTTTAACTCACAGATCCGTTATAGCAGCTACTGCAAATAACGCCAACATTCATTGAGAAATGATGAGACATATAACGGGCATTGTATGTTTATTTGCAATCTTTAGAAAAAACTTGTACAATATAAAGTGCAATTAAACATATATACTCATGATGATCAAAATCAGGAACACTACTTGTTATTTTTGTTAAATGGTTCCCAGTTTGTGGGCCAACATAGCTAGGTCCACATATTGGGCCTGAGCTATTTAGAATGGGTCAACACGTCTATTTTGACCAGTGTTCTAAAAAGCGCGCCTAGGCGAGAAGCGTGATGAAAACGTTTTTGCTTTGAGCCTAAACGAGAATTAAGCGGTCAACATCGCCTTGAGCATAAGCGAGAATTAAGCGGCCAATGACAATGTTGATCGCTTAATGCTCGCCTAGGTGTTCTTAGGCGCGCCTCATTGACCGCTTAATGCTCGCTTAGGCGTACGCCTAGTTTTTTTTTTTTTGTAGATGCATACCAAGAAAAGGAATGAACTTGACACTATGAGGATGAACAATCTTATTTATATCCAATTTAATGCAAGGTTGATAAACAAGAAGAAGAGGCATGTCAAAATATAGACTTTACTAACAAGTGATGCTAGTAATGCATAATCTTGAATTGTAGAGGGTTGTGATAATGAGGGTGAGGGGGAGAATGATATCTTACAACCTACAAGAGGTACAAAAAATGATCAAAATGAAATAAGGGAGCCCGTGAATGATGATTTTGTATCGGATGATACGGAAGATGAGTTAGATGAAGAAGAAGATATTGAATTAGAGTCCGATAAAGAACTAGATTAGACAAGATTTAAACTACAAGTTGTCTACGTTATGTAATTATGATTTTAAAACTTATTTTTATGTAAGAATTATTAAGTAAATACAATATTTTATAATTTTAAATATTTGGTATGTATTATTTGAATTATTGAATTTTTTTTACAATGATTAAAAATTCAAAATAAAAAACGTTTTTTTAGACCTAAGCTTCGCCTAGGCTAGTAAAGCTTGAAGCTTGACCTCAACGCCTAGCCATGCTTTAGGCTTTTTAGAATACTGAATTTGACATACATGGCCTCAACCATTTAGAACGAGCTATTATAGAGTTTATAGATGCAATCATAACTATTGATAGTTGGACGCGAACAAGCACAATCGAAGGTAGTATATTAGATGTAGTTGCATGCTACCATGTTCACCTACGGGGTAGAAGGTAATGCAAACAATCATGCATGATGCACTTTCTAAAATTTGAGGTAGGGCTTTCATGATATTTTTCTTAGAGGGCCAAATTTAATATTTCGTGCAAGATACACAAGATCTAAAATGGCGCAGGGCAAATGATGGAGACAATGTCAAAATGTTGTGTAAGAAAAGTTTAAAGAACATGTAGAAGGTTGTAAAGACATCTTTATGTAGTGGAGGAATCTAGATAATTATCTTGTACAATATGATTAAACAAATCTCTACCGTTCATCTTAAGGAAATCAAAGTATAATTAAGACTCAAATAAACGAAAAATTATTTAAAATGTAGAGAAGTTTCGGCTAATTGCTTGAAGTCAGTACATGGAGATTGCAATTCCAATAGTGTCTCTCTTTTCTATATGAGAGACACTAATACTTCTTGAAAAATGCAAAGATGAAAAAAGATTAAAGAGAATACAATAGAATAATTTGAATATAAATTTTTCCATACTCATAATAAGTTGTGAAGTAGATAATAAATCTTAGATTTTTACCTCTAGAATAAAAAATTATAAATGAATTGATTTGACTTCATGCATTCCGTCGATAAACTTAGATACATTCTCCCCATTTTTTGTAGTCATTTGAAAAGAAATTTTCGCTCTTGCAAGAGACTTTAGTTTCTTCTGGTGTATCAATTACAAGTTTAGTTTCCCATGTCTAAAACTACGATTGAAAGAAAGTTTTTTAAGCCAAGAAATGAAAGACAAAGAATATCAACATGCTCAAACCTACACCTCCATAGCAACAAATCTTCAAGTAGTTTAGAAATTTTAACAATCTTATCAATGAATCATCTTTCACTAATATGAAATCTTTGAAGAGAATCTCCTTTAGATTAGGTAAGGAGACCATATATGGGATGTGTAAATTCAAAGACCCTCTTAGCTTCAGGACATCTAGAGATACATAATTCGGGCCATGATATTCTAGTGACTGCACCTTTTATCACACAAATATCGATCTCTTTAAAATTTCTCCATATTGCAGCACATAGCAGAGTTTTGATTGCAAAATCATTAAAATTGAAATTGCATTTGAGATGAAATTAAATGATATGAGGTACATTTCGTAGCATAATTTGTCTAAGACCAGACATTACAATTTCTACCATAACTTCTTGTTCCTCTTTTTTCGAGTTAAAAAATCTTCAAGAATGATGTCAAGAAGAGAAACAAAAAGGTCCTTCTATTCGATGGGTAGTATAGAAGTGACCTCCGTATATTTTTTGTCCAAAAATGATAAAATGCAACAAAGAATAACATCTAGTAAGTCACTACGCCCATCCGTCAAATCATCTTAAGAGATTTTACCAGTCCTTTTGGGTTCTCTAGACATTCTTACATCTTATAATAATTAGAGTTTATGAGAAAAATTTAACCAGACTTTTGATACTAATAAGACCATTTCACTAATTTAATTGAAAAGAGTACATATATGATTTGAAAGAGATGACTAATAAAGAGCATGCTCTACAAAAAAATGACAATTGAAAGAAATAGGATCGAGGCCTCGCTGAAGCAAATTCTAATGATAAACTTCTCATACAATTAAAATTCAACCCCATCTACAAGTAAGCTAACACTTGAATCTCTAATCAAAACATGCAAAGAAAGTAAGAAAATGCTGAAATCCATTAAATGTAAACAAGAACCCATGCTGCCATAATTTAAGAAAAGTAAACTTATTAAAATTTATTGTTCCAACCATGTTACTTATATTGTCTTTATGCGTGTAGAGGTGTCAATCCGAGTGGTTCGGATCGGGTCGACCCGCCAACATATGAGCCTGGTAACGGCTCCCGTGAAAAAAGTCCGCCCACTACAGGTTTCGGGTCGGTCCACAAATTTTAGACTATAACCCAGGCCCGCTCGATGATCCATCTGGGTCGAGTCCATGCGGGTGACGAGTCACGATTTGTTTCGATTTGGCCCGTATTATTGTATAAATAAAATTATAAAAATATAGAATTTTTCATATTTATAGTAAAAAATATTTTTTGTTAAATGTAAACTAAGAATTGAACAAAATGATAAATTCATATTTATACCAAAAAATGTTTATATAGAATTCAAATTTAATATTACATGTATTATTTATAACTTTGCAAAGTTAAATTTAACTTAAACAAATAACAACTAAATGCATTTCTAATTATTATTATCAAATATTTATAACATAAGTACATCACAACTAGGTTAACACATACTTTTATTATAATTTATAGTTTAAGTACATCTCAACTAGATTGACACTACTTAAGTCTTAACTATAATTTAGTTGTTCAAAAATTATATATTTTAATATTTGTTTTCCAATCAATCTTCAGGATCTGCAAGACTTTTGAAATTTTCAGCAACATCATCAATAATTTTATCTTCCATCCTTCGATTCTCGAATACCCAACCTTTCAAGCATATGAAAGTTTCCAAAATATCTTCTTTAAGTTTAGATATTCTTTCGTCCAATACCATGTTATTTGCACTAAAAGCAGACTCGGATGCCACTGTTGAGACTGGAACTGTTATTATATCTCGTGCCATTTTAGATAATATAGGGTATGTCCGCTCATTTAATTTCCACAATCGTAAAATATCTAAATTATCCACTTCATCTTCAGGTATTAAACTATAATGATCAAATTGATAATATCTTTCTAATTCAGCAGGTGTGGTATTTGGATTTGCAGTTGAAGTTGTAGATGAAGAATCAAGAACATTACATTTCATAGCTAGTATGGATAAAAAAGAAGATTTGCGTTTAGAAGTTGTACTAGAGTTTGTAGAAGAAGAAATATTTTAATTGTTACCATATTTAATAAAATAGTTGTTATACATTTCATTAATAAAAATCTCCAATTGTCGATTTGTAATATTTATGTTAAAAGCTAATGTTTCAGAAAGTGATTCTAAAGTACAATGAATTCCAAACAACATAATGCAAGGATCCATTACAACGCCACTGGAAAAAATTAGTGGCATGTTTTCATAATATTTTTTAAACTTTTCCTCCATTGACTGAATAATTTGAAAGAAAAATGAATCGTCTCTAAATGATGAAAATTGTCCGCAATTAAGGTTATTGATGAAAACTGTCCACTTCAACGGCTCTCTCCCCCTTTTTTTTCAAATTTTCAAATTTTTTTTCACGGGCCGTGCCCGCGAAGCCCGTGAGTCACATCTCCTTAACCTCGTGAACCACCCGTCGGGTCATGAGTTGGCCCGCGGTCCCGAGTCGATTGGGCCGATTTTCACTGGTGTGGCTGACCCGTCCGCCTTGATACCTCTATATGTGTGTAATAATAGAAGCATGTCTATCTTTGTAGGATGGAGGGATTACAAATTTTTACCATTTTACTTTACTTCTCTTACCGTTTCTTTCCAAAAAGTTTTCGCTTTTGTTTAGTGAATCTTAGTTCACGTTCTTTCAAATTTTCCTTTCTTGCAATCATAAAGAAGATAGGATTTTTGACCTGTCTTAAATTTTTAGGCTTCTGAAAAAAGAGGAGTGAAATTTGAAATGTTTATAATTTCAACTTTCATCTGAACTTGTTTCTCCGGTATGTGCAGATAATGTTGATATGGTTGTTGCATAGGCATGTGGACTACTTTTAGTTTTTGTTTCTTAGAGGATATCACATGGTTAAGTGGCAGCTGAAAGTGCATAAAATAGAGGATTACGAGATACTCGAGCAGATAGGTAAATGTCTGATTCTATGCTACTTCTCAGGCATAAACAAGAAAAGAAGTAAGGAACCTTTCTATTTTCCGTTTTAATTATTTTTGTGTCATTTACTTCAATAATGTGGCTTCAATTGTTGGATCTTGATAAAGGATAGCATAGTTTAACGACTATAATTATGTACATATTCTCCATTATTAACTTCTGCTTTCCTTTTCGCCTTAGGCTTGTAATGAAGAACATAATCAATCCTAGCGTGCCCTAGACCATGCAATGTACAGTTCAGTCCTTGTCCTTAGAAAGAACACATCACCCACTGAAACTCCCTGAATATTAACTACGATCCTTTTATTTAACCATCATAAACCACCCGACTTGTGTAGCTGCCTTCAAATCCCAATGCGTACTCTTCTGAGGGCTCAACATACCGCGATTCTTCTCATCTTCTTTAGTGGAGAACCATCATTAAGATACTCATTTAAGTATCACGAACTAATAATCATGAATAGGTTGCATGCAAATCATCATAAAGACAACTTGTAACTATCATGAACTAGAACTTATACATATGGCGCATGCAACTCATTTTTAAGATAACTTATAGCTATCACCAGGGGCGAAGCCACGTTAGGCCCAGGATGGGCACAGGCCCATCCTGAACTTCTAGCCTCAAAAAACGTTTGGGCTAAATTTTTTTTTTAGTTATAGGCTGTCCCCGTCCCAGCCCAAGAGAAACAGCCCAAAACATTGAGTCCAATTCCAAAATTTTAAACCACGTTCACAATTCGTATCACAACTCACAATTCCTCTCCTTTGCTCGACTGACCTCCACAGCTCCGCCTCCAGTGACCTTCACAGACCACAACTCCATTGACCACTCCGGCATCTTCATAGCCTCCGCTCAACAACCGCCGTTCAGAACTTTGTCTTCCACCCCAGAAGTTCGCAGCCTCCTCAATCGCACGCAGCAGAACTGCAGAAGGTAGAAAAACTTCTTTTTTTCCTTCCTTTTCTTTTCTTGTTTCTCCCTTGAGTTTTTTTGTTCTGGTTGAGAAAAATGAAACCTTTAATTTATGCGATTTTGATTTTACTCCAGCCTCTGAATCCGCCTCCTCTGCAATGAGTGACTTCTCTCCTCCCCCCGAAATCGAATCAGGTATTTTCTTAATTTCTTTAGGCTTGGATTATTGGTGATGGTAACTGGTAGCTTGAGTCTTGAGATAATATTGGATTTGTTCTTTGATAAAATTGCTACATTTTGGGTATTGATGCTAGCTTGCGATTTGGATTTTTGTTCTTTTTTTAATACTACATTTTGTATTTTTGGGTATTGTTGTGTTGTGTGCAGTAGAAATTGGCCAATTGGGTATTGTTGAAATTTGGGTATTGGTATTGCCGAATGCTGAGTGCTGAGTAGATATGGCTGACTGAAATTGTTGAGTTAAAATTGGTGAAGTTTGGGTATTGTTGAGTTGAAATTGGTGAAGTTTGGGTATCGTTGAGTTGAAACTGGTGAAGTTTAGGTATCGTTGAGTTGAAATTGGTGAAGTTTGGGTATCGTCGATGCCTTGGATTGATCGTTAGATATTGTAACTTACATGCTGGAACTGGGATTGGCATGTAGTTTAATCCAAGAAATGGGAATAGACCTGCGCCCAAGCTCGCTTTTTTTGCCATTTCTGAGCGTGGTGATTTATTTTATATTATAAGATGAACATTCACGATCGTGCCTAGGTCGTGCCTTGCCTGTACACATTGTAGAAGAATACATTAGTACTTTGCCTCCAAAAATTTTTTTTCGGGGGTGCTGCCCCCAAACCCCCGTGCCCCCCTGGTCCAACTGGCTGGCTCCGCCCCTGGCTATCAAGAACCAAAACTTTTGCATATGGTGAATGCAATTCATTTTTATCTTGATTTGGGCCCGTTCCAATTCTTATATACCAAGTGCCCATTTTAAAAACTTGTGCTAAAATCACTAAGGTCATAATATAAACATCTAAAAGTAACTCGTGGCTCAATTGGACAAACCTTCCTCACCATTGGCTACCGTAAGGCCCTAGACCTCAAGTACTTGGGCAACCTTCATCCCTATGGACTATCTTATGTCCCGTGCTTAAATACTTGGACAATCTCTGTCCCCAGACGGTAAACCTTCGTCTCCAAATGGTTTACAAACAATGTTAGGATCATTAACGTGTTGTACACGACTCTAGTTCACTTGCTAGATATTTTCTCATTCTTTAATCTTCGTAAGCTACCCATATTAATAGACTTAAATTAGACATGCATACATTTGTTGACTGACCATGTGAAATCCGCAAACGTATGGGATATTTGACAAGTTATACATGATGGGTAATGTGAATCGTCTCAAAGGAATAAACTTCAATCAAAGTGTACTAGTTTCAAATTATATTCAAAGTGTCAAAATGAAATAAATGTAAATTTGTAATTATTCTAAATTAATCTATGGAATCTTGTAAATCTTGGTTTTTTTTTTATATGTATGGAATGAATGTATTGAATTACAAATCCGCATATTATTATTTATTTAAATTCTCGATTACATAGCTAGTTTTATTCATGCATTCTTCACAATCGATAATCCTATTGTAACTAATTCTTTTTTTAAGACAAATTAAATCTATTCTAGTCACGACTTGAATATATTCCTAATTCGAATTCGAATGAATAGAATGCATTCAATTTCACGATTATCTCAACGATTGCATATGTGATAAACATTATTCCTAATATCTATTGCACGTATGTTAATCAAGCAGTGTTTTGAACCTATTGCGAGTCTCTCAACACTACAACAAGCAACTATATATGTTACGGATCGTAGAATGGAGGCTCCACGTGACATCGCATTGGGCAGGTGGGACCAGCCCATCTGGGCCAGGGAATATTTTCTTAGCCTCTGACGTGTATTCCGAGGCCTAAGCGTAAGCACGTTCCGAGGCCTTTACTCATTCCCAGGCCCTATTCATCCCGAGGACGACATTCTCAACCGAGGCTCTCCAGCAGCCCCGAAGGCCCATGTGGAAAGCAATCAATGATGAAAATCTTTAGTTGAATGATTGATGTGACATTGGTGTAAAGTATCTTGTGTCTTGTCTTGTCAATGTAAGAGCATTTAATGCTTTGTAAGGTTAGGAGAGTCAACTTGATAGTTAGGACTTGATGTCTTGGCCGAGGAGATGAGGCCACGTGTAAATTGATCTAAAGGTCACCATTTGAGTTGTAACACTATAAATACCCCCACCATGTAACACAAAGGAGGTTAATGAAACTTCAAATACTTAAAGCAATATGATTTTCTCCTCTCTCTCTCTCTCTCTCTCGTTTAATAGCGTATTTTCTACTACAAATCTTGTTATTTATCGATTGGTTTTTTATACAATAGTGTTACATTTATCCCGTCGGAAGCCCGAACGGTGACGTCTCATGTCGTTGAGTTCCTCCCACGTCTAGATTTTAGAGCTATCATGACCATCGATCGGCATTAACGTGTTGGATTAAGCTTACGCATACACGAGTGGGCTCGGCATCTGTTGGTAACATTTTTTGGGGTCAACAATATATTTAATTGGTGATCAAGCAATCAAATAATAAAATTACGCATTTAAGATTAATCAAGAAACATAAGAATTTTACAAATTATTTGTCTTGAATTAAAAATAGATAATAAAAAGTTTCATCTTTATCCAATACATGAAAATAATTAGCCTAATTAAGTCCTAAAAATTGAAACAATCAAATGTAATAAAGAATCCTTATTTATTGACATATTGACTTACAATCAGTAATATTTACCTAAATTAGAGGTGATGATAATATAAAATTCAACATTAGTTTATACACTTGAAAAGAGCGAAAATAATCAGGTTGAGAGTGTTTGAATCTTACGAGTGATGAAAGAATATATTTGACCATTAAGGGTCGAGAATTGAAATAACTCATGAATTCATAATGCAATGTTTAATTCTTCACACACATCGATTTAACATTGGAGAAGTAGATTTTAATTTTTGTATTGTGATTTTGAAGCTGTCCATAGATCTGATATTATGATTTCAATCATGAGATAAGAAGCCAGGTTAGCTAGTTAAATTTTTTTATTTTAATTGATTGATTTTCGACTAGTTAGGTAATTAGCATTGTATGTTTTTTAGATTTTAGTTTTGATTGAGAACAAGCAAAGAATCAAGTTTGGGGGTGTGATAAGTGTACTTATTTAAGATCCTAAATGATGACATTTTACTTTTTTTGGATAAAATACTACCAAACTTGTATTATATTTCATTTTGTAAGTAAAACTATATTTCATTTTGTAAGTAAAACTTAATATTTGATGAAGAATTGGAGACAAGAATGCAAATATAGAAAAAAAATTGTTCAATTGTATCAAATACAAAGTTCAGGGACTGAAATATAAATATTCAAAAGTTACGTCGAACCTTACAATGAATGTTTGATAGTGTTAGGCATCAATTAGATGAGAAAATAAGCCAAATGGATTAAATATAGTCCAAGTACTATCACATATCAACTTCCAGCCGAACAAGTTATGCTTCAGATTTTTAGTCTCAGTTTGAGACCCATTTTTGGTATAGGTAATGTTCAAATTAGAAATATTGTACTGCTGGACAATTTGTAGATCTTTGAATTATCTTTTCAATGTACTTTGAATTACCTCAATTTGATATCGAGAGAGAAACATATGACAAAAATACTGAGAACTATCTAGCTATTGGAAATTAGGCAATGCGCGCACCCCAGACCAAAGGCGATACTGCCCAAACCCCCAAGGCACACGCCCTGGGTTACACTAGGTACGCCCCTCAAGGCTAAACGGGAATACAAAACTCACTTTCCTTATTTTTGTTTTGGTAACAATTAAATACATTCTTTTTAGCATCCTTTAAATATCAAATTCGACCAGAACATGAGGGAGACTTTCTTTCGACCTAAATTTCACCATATTCTACATATTTTGGAGGTAAAGAAGAAGTATATACATCAATTCAAGGCGAATCATATAATGATTTTGAAGATTCATGGCCCGATTTCAAGATTTAAGCTAAGAACGTGGATTTCTCCTACTTCTTCCATCTTTATTATTTCTAGGTGATGTTTTTCCAATTATTTTTGTGAAATTTAATTATAAGAATGTTAGGCTAAATTATTCATTGTATTTGATAAATGATGAACTCTATTGTTTGTTTATTTTAATTCAAAACTATTAGTTTAGTATTTTTTTCTTGATTGGTTTTGCATTCCCATTGAACTATTTGTTTGCTTGATCACCAATTAGATAATAAGTTGCTTGTTGTAATATATGAATACTCACAATAAACTTAGAATGCGGCAAAATCAATACATGGACAATAAGCATTGGGAATAATGTATATAGTATGTGCAATCATGTGTGATAAATTATGTGAATCAATGCACGCCTTTCATATAAATTCGGACTAAGACTATGATGGGATCAAATCGTATTGAACATAGGCTTAATATATATTGGAAATGAATATTGAATAAAAGTAGATTATCGATTGTCTTGAATGCATTAATTTACTATATTACGAATTAAAAATTGAATTAAATGAAAATACGGAGATTCACGATTCCATTACAAATATTCACCTATTAGATAAACTCTTTATTTTCTTTTTTAGTTTAGGATTAGTTGAATAATGTATGAATCATCTCTTTTGATTTCATTACTTCGAAATTAAATAGTAGCTATTAAATTACAAATTAAACCTTATTTCTCGTGGAAACCATACTCTTAACTCACATATTTTATTGCTTGTACAACGGTCATGTACGCTTGCGGGTTTCACACAAACACTTTTTTCCATCGAAATTTTAGGAGACTAAAAAATTTGAACACTTGACATCTAGTTAACTAAAATATAGCTTTACCACAAAAGTAAATAACACTTTGGTGTCCTTTTGTATAACAAACAATATCTAACATATGAACAATTTGCTGTCTTTTGAAAATATTTTTAATAAAATTAGTCCAATGTTTTCATTTATTTTGTTATATCAAATAATTGTTTTATATACTTATTTTGTTTGCAAATTTTAATTTTAATTGAAATAAATTGAATAGATAATATACGTAAATTATTGGTCAATAACTAATAAATGATTTGTACATCACAAAGATGGAAAATACAATATATAAAATTATAAAATCAAAATGTAACCATTATCGCTAATAAATGAGTTCTAAAAGTCATTAATTTAAATTTGTAAAAATAATTAGTAACAAATAACTTGAAAATTTTAATTGTCTGAAGCAAAAAAATAAAAAGTAAAAAGAGAAAAATTATACTTTAAAATTTTTTAGATAATTTTCAAGTACCCACCGGTCCGACCGGTAATCCAATGGTCAAGTACCTTGACCGAATTAATATCCGGGTTGAATCTAATAACAATGAGAAAAAGTGATTGGATTGAGTCTCTGGGATAATCAATTAAATAAAAAGGGTGGAAATGAAAAAGAAAATGAAATTTTACCTGATAAGGAAGGAAGTGGAGAGTAAAACTTACCAATTGTGTGGAAAAAGGTAAAGGAAAAACTGTAGGCAACTTCTTTCACCTAATAAATGTAGAAAAAGAGTTTTTAGGGGTAAAAGATAAATAATAAAAAATTACAATATTGGTTCATAATTTATTGCCTATATAGCAATTTAGTCTTTAAATATTCATTATAAGTTCCATAATTGACTCCTAAACAAAAATATGATGATGTTTAAGGATTTCTAGTTGATGTCGAAAAGCTTAGCCCTTATTTTTAGTAGTTTCATTACTTATTTTACATTTTAAAATGTGAGATATGCTAAATTTCTCGGGTCCTGAGAAATGTTTTATTTTGCTTCTATATTTTAAATTGTACAAAATTCTCATTTAAATAACAACATATTATTTTATTTAATATTTAAGTATTGTTACATTTGCAAAAAAGTTATTTTTATGGACCCCATATAATTATTTGCTTAGGGCCTCAATATTCTCAGGGCCAACCTTGCATCTAAGTACCAAGTTCCATTGTTGCCCGGAAGATACAACTATATACTAAGCTTCCACGTGGGAAGAATTTAGAAACGGTTGAATTTTTAAATAAATAGACATGAGTGATGAATAAATGATAGTACTTGTAGATTCATTAGAATGTATACTTGAAAATGAAGTTTGAACATTTATAGCTAACTTATAAATTTTGCCAAAAGAAGAATAAATAATTGATAAAATTAGTGACTTGACATTTGACTCTTAAAACTTACTATCTTGTAGATTTTGTAGTTCATGCCCCACCATAAATTTTAAACCATTATTTAATAGCGGAAGAAATTATACACTTTATATTTGTTTAATATTATTAGAGCATTTTCAAGTGACTCTTTAAACATGCGATATTCTCTATTTTAAATAGTCAACATTTAAAATCATACTCCAAGAGACTTAATTTGGAGAGCCAAACTCATTCTCTATAATTAAATGCATTCAAAGTGTTTCAATTTTCAATGTAGGAAAACAATAAAATAATATAAAGAAAAGCTATTTAAAATAAAAGATAAAGAAAAATAATAAGGCCTTGTTTGGGAGGGATTTAGATTGTTCTACAGTAAATCAATTCTCATTTTCAACCACACATTATTTAATAAAATAATATTTTACATCATATCAATAATTTTTTTCTTTTTCAACTGCACATTTCCCATCATATCACTATCCAAAATCAATTCTTCCCCCCAAAAATCCCTCCCAAACAAGCTCTAAATAATTTTTGGGAATAGTGAAATTAAGTGTTAAATATAAAGAGGTTGTTGGAGTACTTCAAACTTTTTACTCTCTAAATTTATAGATACTTTCCAAATGATAGAATATGCTCTTTAAAAATAGAGAGTCTCTTGAAGATGCTCTTAGTAACTTTTTAGGAGAAATTGTAGTTAGTCTCACGAAATATGTAAATAATAAATAGATAATAGTTATGAATGTGATGTTAAATTAATATTTGATTTTGACTTTGGCTTTGGCTAAACCCCCCACGAAAAAAAAAAAAATTTCTTATTAGCAAAGCCAAACATGCTGAATCAATAACCAGAATTATTATATAACTTAAAATACGCAATAATCCGAGACGGTCGAATTACGCAATAATGCCTTTCAAAGTAGAATAAATTTGGTTCGGAATCAACAAAGAATCGATGAAAATCAAATATAATTTATCACTGTGTTAGACAAACTTTATGGAATGTTTTCAAGAAATTTTATAAGTTACCAAACAAGAAGGGAAGCAACTAATTGGAGAAGGGATACAAGTTTTAGCAAAAAGAATCTTTCAAATCAAAATTCCAAAAAAAGTTAATAGACAAAATCTTTTAACTCAACACAAAGTTATCTAATTTAAATTTTGTTTTCGTTTCTTCCTTCAATAATATTCATGCTCCAACCTTTTCAAACATATTTATAAATGCTAACACGCATTACAGACAAAGCAAATACTATGCAATAGTACACTCTCAAACCACTGCTAAATTGACATATATATTGGCGTCATATTCATCCATGGAGCACGAACTTGTTTATATAACACACAAATGCTACACTTTTTCGAGCTGGATTCAGCTGTGAGGCTTAATTCAAGGTTGTTCATCCCTCATTCCACTAGCATATCTGCTGTGTCCGCCTGTGGACGAATCTTGATATTAATCAATATTTTGGTGTTTCAAGCCTCTATTTATAGAAAAATTCTGGACAGAAAAAGAGAGACGTGCTATTATCAGTGTTCTAAAATATACGCATATGCATATGTTCGGACTTTTTCGAAACGCTCCACATATAGAGCATGCACGTGATAATGCGGTCAACCTGTTTCGTTGACTGCACATGCATTTATATTAAAATCACACGAGTCCCATGAATTATTTACATCAATTTGTAAAATTTTGATGTTTAAAAAAAATAAAAAATAAAAATAAATTTTTTGTAGAGTTGCAAGCTATCAAAGTTAAGCCCAAACCTCCTCCTTTTTTGGTCTTTCTCTAGTTTTACTAGCAAGTAATGCTAGCAATGTACAATCTTGAATTATTGATAGTTGTGATGATGAGGAGAAGGTAGACAATGATACCATACCATCTACAAGACGTAATAAAATTCTCGAATTGAAATAAGGGAGTTCGATGAAAATGATTATGCATCGGATGACATAGAAGATGATTTGAAAGAAGAATATGAGATTGAGGTCCTGTTTGTCATCCATTTTATCAAACATTGTTTGCTACAGTAAACTATCCCCACCACATATTCCCTAAATAAAATATTTTACACAAAAATCAATAAAATTACATTACTTTTCAATCACACATTCTCCAAAAAATACTATTCAAAACACTATTTATTATTTCAAAATGGGAGACAAACAAGCACTGTATTGGAATATGATAAAGAGCTAGACAAGATTTGGGGTTTGTTTAAACCAATATTCGTGACTAATCTAATTGTAAGAAATGATTACTAAGTAACTGTATTATTTATGATTTTTAAGAAATGCATTTTTGTTGAAAATTTGAACAATATGTATAAAGTTCAAGTAATTATAATATTTATGATTTTGAGCAATATATTTAAAAAAAAAAGAAATTGAAAAATATGTATAAAGTTCAAAAAAAGCATTATCTGATTTATATATTAGTTTAGAATATTTAAAATAATATTAAAAATTGGAAAATACTTATTCTTTGCATAGGCGTGCATATGATTGTAATGGTTGATGCTAGATCAAAACGTATTGTTATACATTACGCATTTTAGAACCTTAATTGTTATGGGTGAGTAGCATGAGACCATTGTGAAATCAATTCCACCAAAATATCAATGACTTCTCCCAAGACATCAGATCATAGGGCATTTTAAAAAAAGAAGTACTGTTGTTATAATTAGATCTGATTGGAACAACGATCTGCCTCATTGGGATATTAGTTCAACCATTGAGTTATTGATCTAACACTGATCGATGTTTATAATGAAGAATTTTGAAATATATTAATTAAACTATTTTATAATTTGCACCTTTTTTTTTTATAATTACAAAATAAAATAAATTTTTAAATGATTTACAGAAATAATGAATTTCATTTTTCAATTCCTCATGTCAAGTTTATGATTAAAACTTTGATGAAAATTATATTAAATTTTGATTAGCAGATGATTATGTCGTTTTAAGTACTCGTAATTTACTTTAATATTATATACTATAGTTTTATTTAACAATACAACGAATTAGCCTTGTGCCGATTTGCTCTTTACAATGGCTAAGAGGTCTTTGCATCACACTTCACTATTATAATTCCTTTTGTAACTTTTTAGGAATCGGGGAGTTTTGGTTTGGCCAAGCCCGTTCAATATTGCTTCAATAGCTAACTGATAATCATAATTTTTCCTCTTGGTTCGACATGTTTGTGATAGGCATTGGTTCGATATGTTTGCGAAAATCAGTGAGTTTGGCCAGTCTTAACAATTTTTGTTTTCCTCTTTCAATTATCAGAAGTAAATTTGAGAGAGACATTTCTAGCTCAATTATCAAGGGTTTGAAGGCCAACTCTCTTGGCATTATGCGGCCATATATCTTTCAACAAACTATTTAAAATTACTTAGTTGACAGCCATATCATAATTAATTTTTCACATAATTGCTACATGACACAAACACTATAAAACGTAGGCTTAAGCTTAATATGCAATCAGGTGTGAATAAGTATACAGTAAAACAGAAGCAAGTAACAAATACTACAGTAAGGCATCATCAAGAACAAGTACTACGGATGAACCAAGAATGATCAACTTCACCAGGATTTCGTGAAAATCATGTTCCCAAGTCAAGGCTTAACTTGATTACTCCACAACAATAACATGAAAAGTGAATCAGACGCAAGGGAAGGATAGCTTCAAGGTTAGAATGTGCCAACCAGAGGACAGCTAATGTATAGGTACCAACACAACTGTTTCAGTATTGCAAGGGAACACATAAACTACAAAGGAATCAAGAATCGGTGAAACTCCAAACGCATTGATAATTTCAATCGAACCAAAAATTAAGAACACGAACACCAAGTAGTACTCCCAGACTTAGTACCAAAACATGAACACCCAAAGATTTCAAGAATCGAAGGGACAAGATACTAGGGTTTTCAAAATTTCAAGAGATCCAAGATTGGAGATTGAAAATTAATTTCTCAAGCTCCAAAACTTGACCGAAGACCCAAGAATAGCCAACAAAGGCTTTGATACTACTATTATATAAAGATCGAAGACAAAGTTACAGATCGAAGAATCTCAAACCCTATTACAAATGAACCAACCTTAATACATTGAACTATACACAATAACCACTGAACATCAAAGGCTTTACAGAAAATAGGCTGAGAACATAAATCCAAAACGCCTTCAACACTATCAAGCCCAGATCTACGTAGAAACCCCCTACAGTCAACCAAGTAACACTAAGATACTACCATGAGACTAAAGGATTCACACTTCCCACAAAAGAGGCCTTACAAACACACTAATTTCACAAAGAAAAATGACTCAAGAAACGAAATCCTGAACTAGCTTCACACAGAAGAAGGTGAAAAAGGAGAGAGCACTCAGAAGTCTCCAAAAAAACGAGAGAGAACCAAAAGAATAGAATAATCCACGAAACCTTTGGAAACCCTCAAAATATCAAGACCTCGAGATAGGGTAGTTATCATCCAACGGCTCAGAGCAGCTAAGGAGTTAATCTTAGTTTGGATCGGGTATTGGGCCTCGTTTCACTGGGCCAACTTTAGCTGAAACAATTATATTGGAATGGGTCGAAGGCCAGTCATCGTTGCCTTAAGTAGACTAGATTCTGGCATCACAACCCACAACTATGATATGAAAATTTGTAACTATGAGCTGTACACAGTGTACTTGATATGTAGCTAGATTTGTGCAATTCATCTTGTAACAATCAATACTCTCTCTCAAGTTGGAGCATGAAAGTCTGTCATGTCTAATTTGGATCTGGAGAAGACGAACAATTCACGATCTAATGATTTTGTGAGGAGGCCAGCTTGTTGTTGGGAGGTGGGTGAATATGTGGGAGTAAGAAGACCAGCACAAATGTCGTTACGCACTAAGTGGCCATCAATCTATATGCTTAGCACGTTCATGAAAAATCGGATTGCATGGAATGAGATCATGAAGAAGAGAGACCATAGACATGTAATCTCACAAGAGGTGATGGCCATTGCACGATATTCAACTTCAGCAAAAAAGCGAGAGACAGAGGTTACTTCTTTATACGCCAAGCAATAAGACTATCTCCAAGTTTGAAAACAAAGCCTATGGTGGAACATTGAGTCTTAGGACAATTGCCCAATCAGACTCACGAAAAGCAGATAATTGGAAATTGTAGGCTGAAGAGAAAAACATGCCATAATCGGAGTGATCTTCAAATATTGAAGTAAACGGAGGGCAGCTTGCTGATGTGGTACACGAGGAGCATTCATAAAATGGCTAAAAAGATTCATTGTGTAAGTAATATGTGGCCGTGAAGTGATCAAGTATATTAGATGACCAACTAAACGTTGATAGAGCCGGATCAGCATGAAGATCACCATCAGTGTCATTAAGCTTAAGATGTTGCTCCATATGGAAATAAGTAGGATGATAACCAAGTTGACCAGCATTAGAGAGGATATCGAGAATGAATAATATTTTGTTGGTTAAAGAAAATCCAGCAGGTGATTGTGCTATTCAATACCAAGAAAATATTTAAGATTCCCTAGATCTTTAATCTTGAATGCAGCAACCAAGTTGTTCTTGAGGTCAATGATGGTGGGTAGGTCATTGACATTATAAGAATGCCATCAACATAGATCCAAATGGCAGTGAACATTGTGCCCCTAGTCTTAGTGAATAGACTATGATCCACATGATATTGACAAAAGCCAACCAATGTAAGGACATGAGACAGTTTGGAGTACCATTGACGAGAAGCTTGTTTGAGACCATATAAAAATTTATTCAAGCGACAGAAACACTTCTCTCCTTAAGGACAATATCCAAGAGCAGGATGCATGTAGACCTATTTATCAAGATCTCCATGAAGGAATGCATTGTGACATTTAGCTATAGCTATAGCAAGAAGACATCGAAGTGTAACAAGTTCAGCAACTGGAACAAAAGTGTCACGATAATCTAAATCTACTTGTGTGTAACCGTTAGCAACGAACTAAGCTTTATGATGTTGGATTGATCCATCAGCCCTAAGTTTGGTTTTGTAAACCCATATACAACCAATAACTTTTTTTGTTTGGATAAAGAGGTTCAATAGCAGCCTTCCATTGAGGAAGAAGAACAATTTGATAATAAATGTGAGGATCATGAACATTTTTGGAAATAGAGGAGAGAAAAGCAGTGGTTAGGAATAAAAAAACAATAAGAGAGAAAATTAGGTAAAGAATGAACCATACCTGAGAAAGTTTGTGGAACGAGATTGGAACGTGAAGACTTTGGGAGGTTTAAGCATATATAGTCTTGGAGGAAGGATGAATGATCGACAGTGTGGTCAAGAGGGACTAAACGTGGGGTTGGGGTCAATAGGTTCAATGGAATGGCTGTTAATGGGTTATTTGTGGGACGATTGGTGATTGGATTATGAATGTACTCTTGGGAATGAATTTCAAGGAAGATAGGATTTAGGTTGATGGGGACAACAGGGTTGGTGTCTGTAAGTCTATATGCTGTACGATTAGCATAAGGAAAAACAATCTCAATAAAGCGACCATCACGTAAAAAAATTTTCTTGGTTGCTATGTTATAGAGATGATAAGTGGAATGACAAAGAGAATAGCCAAAAATGCATGGGGATGCACGTGGTGAAAATTTATCACGAGTAACATTCAAAGTATGTGCATAGCATAGACAACAAAAAATACGAAGATGCTCATAAATGTGTGCTTTATGAAAGAGAAGCTCGTATGGAGATTTATGATAAAGAGAGACCAATGGGGTGTTATTTATGAAATATGTAGCAGTTAGGATACATTCAACCCAAAAAGAGATAGGTAAGCAAGCTTGAAAACGAAAAACAATGAGAAACATTTATAAGGTATCGATGTTTTCGTTTGACAACACCATTTTGTTGAGGAGTCTAACATAAGTACGCTTATGATTTACACTATGATTAGAAAAGAATTTTTGCATGCAGTGAGCTAAGAATTCTTGACCATTATCTGTGCAAATTTTTCATATCAAATTTGAATTGGGTTTTTATCAAGAAAAAAAATTGGTGAGACAGGAGGACAATGTGTTTATTTAAATTTCATGAGATAAACCTAAGCAACACGAGAATAATCATCTACAATAGAAAGAAAATAATGTGCACCGAAATGAGAAGATGTGGCATAGCCCACCCATATCATAGTAAATATGATCAAAGGGAGTAAAACTCTTATTTTCAACCTATGAAAAAGGTAAACCAGTATTTTTAGCAGAGATACAAATATATCACAATGAACATCTTTATTCTAATTAGAAAGTTCTTTTGGAGTAAAAGGAATGGAAGGGTGACCTAAGTGAAAATGACATAATGAGTGATCAGTAGAGTCAGTGGGAAGAGCAATGGGACCCGATGCTCGAAAGTGGAAGGAAAAGACTCCTAAGATACTGCATTTGAGGATGGATGTAAAGCAAAGGCGATCTTTTGATTAGGCTTGGAGGTATTCCAATGTGCTAGATACCTAATAATCTCATAGCAATCCCCAATTAGATGTCCCTTGCCAAATTTGGTGCTTTTTTGCTTTGTTGTGGGATGAAGGGAAGAGCGAGTAACAATCATGATAATATTGTCGGTGTTGGTAGAAGAGGTAAATGAAGGTAGCTTCGTGTGTCTTCTTGGTGCATAGGAGCATAAGCTTTGGCAATGGATGATAAGGGATCCATAGCTAGAATTTGACTTCTGATATTGTTGGAGTCATTGAGGCCCATGAGAAATTGGAACAAATGTTCTATATTTTCCTTTGTTGAAGCATTTTCTTGAGCACTGCATGTGCGAAAATTGAGTTCTTGTAGAGTATGGAATTTATCCAAAAGCCCCTTGATGGTGTTGTAATAGGCTGTAACAATCATGGAATCTTGAAAGAGATTAATGAGATCACGCTTGAGGCGATACAACCGCAGGTGATTATTTTGAGAAAAATGGTTTTCTAAGTCTTTCCATACTTTAGATGGATTTTAACAATAGATCAAGCTTTGCCGTAGAGAATTGTTGATGAAATTCAGTAACCAAGAGAGGACTATGCCATAGCATCTTTCCCACAGTATAACAATGGAAGCATCCACGAGTTTGAATTCTCTGCCAACACTTCCTCGGTCGAGCTCATCGCACCGGGTTTGCCTAATGCGGTTTACCTCTTCTGTGTGGTTTGCGGGCTACTGCCCATGGAGCAGGATTTACCTAGTGCGCATTCATAGTGGACGGGGCTCCGCTGACAGGTAGCGGCTGCGGGTTCCTACGTCAACAAAAAAACAATGGAAGCATCTGTAGGTTTTTTAGAGTGCCATCAACGAGAAAATAAGTTTTTTTTTCAATTGAGATTCATTCGCATGGAACGTTGCCATGAGGGATAATTATCACCTATGAGAAATTTTGGAACCAAGGTTGCTCTGGGTTGTCGGCGGCAATTAGAAATTATGGTGAAATGAGATTATTGATGAGTTGAGATGGGGCTGAGGGGGTGGCGCGGCCATAGTGAAAGGGAATGTTTATAAGCAATTTTAGAGATCTTAAAGAAGAAGATGCTGATACCATCATAAGAAATATAAAGACAGAGAAGGGAATAATGTTTTTGTATTGACATGACATTATTTGCAGATTAATTACAGAATATATATAAAAGTAAACAGTGCTACTTATGGAAAATTGTAATTAGCCCATGTTTGGGCCACATTATTTTTCTCATTTTCATTATTTTATTCATTTTCAACAATACATTTTTTTATAAAATAATATTTTCCATCACATCAATAATTTTTCCTTCTTTTTCAACCACATATTCCTCATCACATCACTTCAAAAAAATGCATTCTCTCATTTTAATACGCACCAAACACACTCTTAATATGATATGAAAAATTGTAATCAGTGAGAGCTATACACTGTGTGCTTGATATGTAGCTTGATTTGTGCAATTAATCTTGTAACAGTCAATAATATTTAATTTAGAAGTACACCACATTGATCCATTCTCACACCATCACGTGAAAAGAAGCCGATACTGCTAACGAGCATATAGGCAGGGCCAGATTCAAGGGGTAGCCCTCAGTTGTCAAGCCCATAACCATTATTTAACGTGGAATTTTCATATGGGAAAATTTCATTTTCAAGAGAATAAGTTTAGGTTATTTCAAAAATAAGAAAACAAGTTTGAAATTTCCAAAATCAGATTTTTATTAAAAAAATTTAAATTTTTATTTATGAAATAAATTAATTTATTATTAAATATTTAATATAATATAATTAACCCATCCCACCTTCACCACCCTATCGCTCCGGCGACCGTTCTGATCACCGCTCTACTCCGGCGAACTTCCGATGACCGTTCCGGCAACTGCTCCGATTCCGATGACCGTTTCCGACGACTACTCCGATTCCAACGACTCAGGTCACGAGTCACCGCCCAAGTCACAATCCAATTCACAAGTCACAGCCCATGTCACAACTCAGGTCACAAGTCACAACTCAGGTCACAGTCCAAAACTTTTATAGGTCACAATTTGTATATCGGTCACAGATCAGAATTTTTGGATGTCACAGATTATTTCATGGTCACAAATCAATAATTTTAAAGGTCACAGATTATTTTATTGGTCACGGATTAAAAAATTACAGGTCACAGATTAATTTTTAATGACAAATTGTCGAATTTTAAGATCACGGATTAATTTTTAGTCACAGATTGTAGAATTTTAAGGTCACAGATAGTCCAACACAAACATCAAACCCTCCGCCACCGTCCACTGCTAGAGAGAAGAGAGAGTGAGAAGAGAAAAGACAGTACACTCTGTGACCACAACCAACACTTGTGACCACCATGACACCATCTCACCACTCCCATCAGCACCACCACCGTCACTGTAACGGCCAGAACCACAATAACACAATCTCAACAAATCAACATATTGTATAAAAACACCACCACCGCCACGACACCGCACACAACATCGTTGTCAAACACTACCACTGCACAACACTTGCGACCCACCACCACGCGAGGTCACAGATCAAAACCATCGCACCACAACACCATCATCAAGCACAGCACCATCGCTACGACACCAATGCACCATCACCACGCGAGGGTCACCAATCAGAATCACAGTACCAACCCACGACATCGAATACAGCACCACCGCCGCAACACCACCGCCGCACCCACAGTATCACAGAATTCACCCAACCACTATACCACTACCACATCCACAGCATTACAGTAGCACGCCACTACCACCCCCAACCCCATCTTACCATCACGGCGCCACCAGATCCGGCTAAAACCCTACCATTCACCTCCAGATCGTCGCTACTGCAGATCCCATCATTCACGACAAGATCGTCGCTACTGTAGATCGCCATGAGATCCGACCAAACCCCCATCATTTCATGGCCAAACTACTATCGTAAACCATCAACCGCATGTGCACTGCCAACACCATAGAGAGAAACTGGACATGGAGAAGAGAGATACATAAGACGAACAGTGCACATGGTGGTGTTCCATATTGTACACCAGTCTTGGAGGTGGTCGTTGACGGCTGCAGTGGCAGCGACAATCCATTCGTGAGGGAGATGAAAGAGAGAGAAACGAGAAGAAGAGAAAATATGAAGAAAGACGGGATAGAGAGAGAAAGAAGAAAGAGGGATATAATTAGGGTTTGAGAGGGTAGATGATATTAGGTGGAGGGAGGTAGGGTTGAAATATTTATTTTATAAAAATTTTAATTAAAATAAAATATCTGATTTTTGAAATATCAAAATTTCAATCTGATTTTAGAATGTTGAATATTTAAAGTATGGATTGGTGTAATTTCCTCTTTTCATATTTTATTTTAGGACCAAAACAGCTATAGCCAACTCTACGATGATTTAGCCGATCAGACACTACTAGAAAAAGGAGGCAACAAAGATGAAATTTTAGCTACGAACCTCTTTCGTTGTTATTACCAACGGATTAACAACAAATTAGCAGCAAATTATTATTTTATTATTTTTTAAAATTAAATATTAAGCCCCTGTTTGATGGCTACACTTACAAAAAAAAAAAAAACAATGTTTTGAATAGTACTTTTTTGGAGAATGTACGGCCAAAAAGTAAGAAAAAGTTCTAAATATATGTGCAAAATATTTTATTGTGTGCATATGAATGAAAATGAATATATGAATTAAAGAATTTTGGAATAATGAATATCAAACAGGGCTAAATTACCGACAAAATAATCAACGAAAGTCTTTCATTGGTACGATTCCATTGCTAATCCTATGAAAAAAAGTAAAAAAATAAATTGAATAATTTATCAACGGACTTCACAATGGATGTTTTCGTTGGAAACTATATAAAAGAATAAAATAATTAACAACAGAGAAAATTTGTTAGTAAACTATTTAAGTAAAAAATATATATATATATATATATATATTAACCAGTTACAAGTCGAAAAAAATTCGTCGGAATAGTCACACCGAATTCGAAACAACTAGACCATTTGATATGTACTATTTGCATTTGAAGAGTTGTGACTAGTCATCACACCAATTAAAGATTTTTTCAATTCACGCCTATAAAAAATATCTCGTAAATTCCAAAATATCCGCATAAATTAAAGAAGTTGAAAAGAACAAGGAAGACAAAGAAGAATACTACTGAAATACAATAGGATGAATAGGTTTCGTTTTGAACATTCCCTAGTAAAAATCTATCGAAATGACTTGGATAATCAGTGCAACATTTTAATGGTCGACCATTATTGTAAGCATATACAATAGATCAAAACATTATCTCTTACATCAAACATTCATTCTCTATTGTTTTCACTATTTCAACCATGAATCTTCTTGGATTCTGAAAGTGTATTAGAAATTTTGCCTAAGTAAGATTCTCGTTTTAACCGACCAAGTTCGATGTCCAAAGTCAAAATCCTCTGTTGAGTTTTTGATACCCAATAAATTCGGACGATAATTTAAAACAGATGTCAGATAATTTATCGACGTCTTAGTGCTTGGTTCGACCAAGAAACAACCAATACACTTTGAGGATGACCCAAGTTTTTGTAGTGTTTGATTTTAGTTAGTTTAGCCCATTGGTTGGTTTATGCTATCATTTATTCGTAGCCCATATGCCTTGGTTTTGTGTTGGCCCATTTGTGAGTCATGGCTCGATATTGGAGGTAACCTAATGCTATATACATTACCTTTAGTTGTGTCTTGTGTGTGGGTGTGCAATGAAGATAATGTTAAGATTTGAGATTCCATCTTAAAACATCAACCTTATTAAGAGGAGTATCCCAAACTTTTATAAATTAATCTATATTTTCATATTTATTCAATGTGAGATTTTATCCCTTAATACGTCCTCGTAAGATGGCGACTCGTTTGAGCAAACTAATCTGGAAATCCGTGTACTCAATTTTTTTGAGTTTTAATCGGATCAAATTGCTCGTTAGAGTTTAACGAACTCTGATATCATATAAAGATTTTGAGTTCCATTTTAAAAGATCAACCTTATTAAGAGGAGTAACCCAAAATTTCATAAATTGGTTTATGTTTTCATTTTTATTTGATATGAAATTTTATCCCTTAATAGAAAAGAATGAAAGAAAAAACCGGTTTTTAGGGTGAGTTTTTAGAGATTCAACTATTGTTGTTTCATCATTCTCCATATTGTAGTCACCACCACCTTTAACATCCTTTGTAGGTTAGTAAAGGGCATTCATAATGGGTGAGAGAGGCAACCAAAGAGTGCAATTTGTGAGTCGAGCCATAGCCTCGGTTGGTATTCTTTGATGGTTTTTCTGAGCCTGAATTCAAGATTTCTCGAAGCTTTCACGCAACACCCTCACTCAAACATGAGCATGCACTACTTCCGAAGGCAAAGACTCATTGTGGTGACCATTGCATAACAAATTCATCGGCATCTCATATATATATATCCTCTGACTACATACGGGAGGATTGTAGAGTGCAATTATGCCTTGAGGAATCCCTCCTCAACATGTGGATAGGCCGTAGACATCAAGTTCCCACACATGGCAAAATTCAACACACTTCTTTAACTACGTACTTAATTCGAAAGGCTTAATTATTTAGGGTCGAGTAATCAACCGTACAAAGCTGCTTAAGGAGTGGCGAATATATGAGTAATCTTCTACCCAACATTCTTTTTTCATTAAATTCGGGATTAAACTTCCTACACAAGACACATACAGCAACGTAGAGAGCAGCTATCACAGTTAACTTGCCTTGCAAGCCAAAAAGGAATGTGGGAAAGAGACACACGTACGTCCCAGACCTCCTTCCCAAGATCATCTTGCTTGTTCGACGCAAATTGTTCGTTTGGCTTTGGCCCGCACAACTGCTCAAGCTTCTTTATACGTTCGGGCTACTAGAGTGGCGTCCCATAAAATTCTTACCAAGCAACTTTCATGCAAGAGTCTGCGTAGAATATGAATTAAAAATTTCTGTAAATACTCTTTAATCTAGTTTAAAACTCTTTAGTGATAGGACGGAACACGTAAAGTCTGATTAAGTAATCTTACATGTATTACACTAAAACGATTAATATCATATTTTCGTCCTAAATAATGTTATCTGCAATCACTAATTACCGTAGTCGTTCTACGTAGCATACATGTCATGGTTAATGATTTGATGCATGACGTAAAAACAACTACCATATTCATGTATCAAATCACGTACCGCCACATGTATCCCACGTAGGAGGATTATGGTAGTGAGCAATTACGAATAACATTATTCTTTTGTCATTGCTCGTTGAATCGAAATTGAAAAATAATTTATTTTTTCCAAATATCCATGTACTGCAGCCAAAATTTTCAGAATGCACATTCAGGTTCACCTTTGGATCATTAAGGAATTGGGTTCTGTAAATGCAGCAGCAAGAGACAGGCCAATCCTTAAAAGTGGGGAATTGCTCACTTTGGAAACCGGTGAGTGGTGACATGAGGTGTTAATCCATAAAGCACGTAAAAAAATTTGAAATTTCTTGAACATATAGCTAAGAAAATTCCAACTTCAACCAATTATCCTTCACCTTCTAGTCCGGCACACCAAACATGTTATTCAGAATTTTTTTATGTGAGCTTGAACATATAGCTAATAAAATGAATGATAAACACAGCAAGGCAAATCCTCATCAATTAGAAGTGAGCTTGAATAAATTTCGTTAACTAAGCAAATTGTGTTCTGAATTCAACAAGTTCAAACCTGATTAAGTAAATGATGGGGAACTAGAAAACCTCAAGGAACATGAATCAACCATGAAATGCATACAAACATAGATAAAAATCTCAACTTGACCAGAGGTAGTGAAGAAAGTATATTTCTAAATTTTAGCCTCTTCGAACACAATATCACATGTCTCCGAGCACCTTGTAAACATTGAAATCTTCTTTCGAGCTAATAGTGAAATATCTGAACTCCATGGTCCCAATTTAGCAATTTTCATCCTTTCCAAAACTTTTCCATTCTGTAAAAAGTACTCCACCAGCTGAACTTCACATTCAACCAGTTGGAAGTATTTAAATTTAATTTCCCTAAGATGTTTATCCAAGCAAATGGGCACAGTTTCTGGCAAAGAACGCGTAGATTCTCCTCGAGCATTGCCCCTCACCATACGAAAAGGAATAACGAGCTTTTGAAGTTGAGGTGTACTTTCAAGTATTCTAGGCAGTATTCGATGGTCAAAAGGACCAAGCTCCAGGAAGGTCAAAGTTTCAAACACATATAGTGAAAAACAACCGGGATACATAACCTTCATGCAAAGATGGAAAAAGATCTCAAAGTACGAACAAAGATTTTGAATTTAAATATTTGTATACATAGAATGATTTTCCAAACGGACAGTGAAGCTTAGTCATTACCTCTAGAGTATCTATGTTTAAATATAGTGACTTGACTCCAAGCAACTTGTTGATGAACTCTGATACATTCTCCCGATGATCTTCCACAAAAGGAAGCTTTAGTTTCGGTGCAGTCACAAAAGAAATTTTTGCTCCAATAAGAGACTCTAGTTTCTTCACCAAGTTGAATTTAGCTACATAACCTTGATAATCAAAAAACTTCAGATTTGGTGTATCAATGACAAGTTTAGTTTCCACAATACTACAAGGATCGTTGAAAGAAAGTTTCTTAAGCAAAGGAATGGAAAGATCCAAAACTTCAACAAGCCAAAAGTTGCAGTTACGTAGCGACAAATCTTCAAGCTGCTTACAACCCCGAAACAATCTTCGCATGGAATCGTCACTTGGTAAGATGAAAAATCCTAACATCATAACCTTTAGATTAGGTAAACAAACCGACTCCGGGACTTTTAACTCCATATGTCCTATTAGCTTCAAGACCACCAATGTTCTAGAGGTGAAAATTTCAGGCGGTAATGTTCTAGCAAGTGCACGTTTACTCATACTAATATCGAGCTCTTTAACATTTCGCCAAATTGCAGCACATACTAGAGTTTGGATTGCAGGGTCCTCAAAACTGAAACTGCATCTGAGTTGAAATTGATTGATATGAGGGACATCTCGAAGCATAATTTGTTTGAGGCCAAACTTAACAAACTCCAGAAAAACCTTCTTATTCCTCCTTTTTCGACTTAAAGAATCATCAAGAACAACGTTAGGGAGAGAAAGGAAAAGGTTCTTCCACCTATTGGATAAAACAGAAGTGGCCATGGCATATTTTGTATCAAGAAATGATAAAATATGGCAAAGAACACCATCAGGTAAATCACTCAGTCTATCAACAAAATCATCATCTCGGCTAGCCCTTTTGGGTGCACTGGACATCCTTGAAACCTACGCTAATAGAAGAGTCATGGCACCAATTTTATCGGAATTTCACTATTCATACTTGTATTTCATTTGTTTGAAAGAAGTGTTATTGGCGGTTCGAAAACAGATTATATAAGAGCAGAGAAGAATGGAGACTCACCATAAAAAGAAACTGGGCGGCGGCAGCTTAAACAAAAACCTCCTTGCTAGCCGGAGCAAATTCTACTGATCACGTTTGATTCATCTTTGGCAATATTAAAACCCTTGCAAGTAAGGTAGAAAATAGGGGCGAGTGTTTCGCGGAAAATCAAATATGTGAAGAATTGCAAATTGGTACCAAAAGTTTAAATTTGTCTTGTAAATCATCCCCAAATAATATGCAATTTGTGCATCAAGACATCAATGAAAAAATGAAGTTTTCATTTGAGTACGAAAATTTTAAACTGAAAAAAATTGTTCAATATGTAGTGATTACCCAAAAAAAAAAAAAAAAAAAAAAAATTAATAATAAAAAAAAAAAAAAAAATTTGAGAGATTGACGTTGAACTTAAAAAAAAAATTATGAGTTAATAAACTTTAGTTCAAGTCGTCCCTTTTGATTCTGATCGAGGTGTGCAAAACGTTGTTGACTAGTTAAGTTCTAAACTATGATGATATATCAAATGATTATGATAAAATGAATGTGTTCCGTGTAAAAGTGTAGGGGTTGTTCTCTTTGTATTGCAGTTTTGTATTTTGAGTTTTGAATTTATTTTGAATTTTGTGTTTTAAGTGTTCATTTTGTTATTGTTGAAAATGTGTTCTTTTTGACATTTTGAAAGATTGTTTTGAAAATACCCATAACGACAAATTTGTCTTTTTGAGTTTTCTTTGTAAATTTTTAACTTGTTTTCAAAAACAAGTTTTCGAAAATAAGAAAGAGAACGCGTTTTCACCGTTTTAGAAAATTGAAAATAGAAAACGGCTTGAAAATAGTAAAAATAACAGACCCGTAATTTCCAACAATGAAAATGTGTGTTCATCGATTGTAAATATATAGAAAAATACTTTATATGTCGGCTGGCTTTCAATAGGCCGAAGAATAGAAGAATAATATTAGAATTGTAAAGCATTTCTAGTACTCCTAAACTTAATAGAACAATTCATATTTAAAGTTTGAGAAGTTTTTGTTTGTTTTGGATTTATGCAGGAGCTGCAGTGTAAAATTTTGTCAGGAATTAAGATTAAAGAATTATAAGACTCAGAATCGAAATATTTTTGGCAAGAAAATTTTAAATTATTTCACGTATATCTTCTCTTTTTTGAACCACCAATCTAAGAAAATGTGTAAATCAAGAAATATTTATAAAAAAGGAAATGCTCTTTCCCACAAGGTCTTTTGACCCAAAAATTGATATGATTTATATCAAAACACGCCAAGAATGGATTTCTAAGGGAAATAAAATCAGAATGTAGAGATTACAAATGTGTGCTTCAAGCTGCCATCCACAAATATATATATATATATATATATATATATATATATATATATATATATATATATATATAGAATTAAATAAAAATATATCATTCTAAATTCATCTACAAATATTTATTTTCATTAAGTTCTTTTTGACCTTTTTATAAAACTATAATATTCTTAAAATATCCTCTAAAAATAAAATCAAAATAGCAATAAAAGAAACGTCATTAAAGCAAATACGTACACACATAAAACTATTGTGGTTTTCATGAATTTAATATATGATGGATTTTTAATTTGTGTTTAAGTTATTTGATAATATGCTTTTTGAATTCAAATAGTATCGGTAACAAATTTTATTTCGAATTATTTGAGTTTTCTGTTGGGATTATCAAAACAAGAATTTGAGTTTTTTTATGGGATTATCTTTTTTT
This sequence comes from Fraxinus americana, assembly GCA_035079005.1. Taxonomy (NCBI): domain Eukaryota; kingdom Viridiplantae; phylum Streptophyta; class Magnoliopsida; order Lamiales; family Oleaceae; genus Fraxinus; species Fraxinus americana. The sequence goes on from CM068716.1 coordinate 29,472,556, forward strand.
TTTTGATTTCTTAAATTCAAACATGGTGGCTGATCTTCTAGTACTTACTATCAAAACAAGTAAAGAAATTTGATTGCGCGTATTTATGGTAGTGATTGAAAACATGGAAGGATTATAAAGGAATTATGATATGGTATATATATAAAAATTGTTAGATAACTATTAAAAAAGGAGTGGATGTATATATATCTTTCTATATTATAAGTGCCTATGAAACGGTGTCAAACGGAACAGTAACAAAAATTGTTCTTCCAAGTGCCTGCCTATGTGAAACGGAACAGTAAGTGCCTAACGGTGTCTGACGGAACAGTAACAGTGGCTATGAAACAAAAAAGTAGCAATTAAGGCACCCATTTACCTTCTATCAGGTTAGGAACCGAAGAGGCTTGAGGCTGTTGAATGGAAGTATATGTAATGTAACTAAGAATTGCCTGTTCCATTCCAGAGATTTCGTAGTTGACAATTGCCTGTGATTCCATTCCAGAGATTTCAGCAATTGACATTTTCAGGAACGGATATTCGGCGTAATAAGAAGGTGATGATTCCACCAAATTGTAAAGATGAGAAACACAATTTGCAGGAAATCGACCTGTATTCCACGTCCGGCCAAGTAGGCAAAATCGCAACCACCACCATTCATCCTCAACCGAACCACGAAACCACCATTTCCAACCCAAAAATCGACAGCCACACCCATCACGCAGAAAATCGAACTACAATCCACGTCCAGCGAATGAGCCAAAATCGCAACCACCACCATTCATTCTCAACCGAACCACGAAATCACCATTTCCAACCCAAAATCGACACCAATTCACACCAACAGCCATTCCACACAAACTCGGCAACCCATCTTTCACTTTCCAACCCAAAATCGACACCAATTCACACCAACAGCCATTCCACACAAACTCGGCAACCCATCTTCCACCCAAAATCCACCCCAAACAGCTTGAAGAACCAAGAAACAGGAGGACCCATGAACTTACCCAGCTTTCCCGACCGTTTTTCAACCGGAATACCGTCGGAGAGGTCGGAACCCGAACCCGGTGGAGCGCCCTGCGTCACCTTTCCTCTTGTCTCTGTTTCGATTATTGGAGGGAGAGAGAGAGAGAGAGAGGGAGTATTTTTTTTTTTTTTTTTGATTTTTATTGTGTAATTGCCCCTGAAGCCCAATTTTTAAAAGGTGTTTGATTTCGGTCCCAAATGTTTCTGTTATTTGTGAAACTGTCCCTGGAGTTTCTGTTTTTCTGAAGTCAGTCCCGTAATTTAGAACATTTTACTTTTAGTTCTTAAATTTTCAATTTGAGCTTCATAAATTTTCAATTAAGCCCCTGAACTTTATTTTTATTGTTTGAAGTATTTGTTTCAGCCCGAAAGTTTATGTTTTAGAGAAAACCGTAGCTGAAGTTGTTGTTTCCCACTGTTAGTGCACAAATTTTCAAAAAGTGTATTTCAGTCCTTACACTTTTCAATTTCCGGTTTGAATAAATTTTCAATTAAGTCCCTAAATCTTATTCAATCATTTTAAAACTTTAAAATTTCGAAATACTAATTGAAACTTATTTTCTGTTTTGGGTAGATGAAACGTACAGACGAATAGGAGATTGAGCTTTTCTGTTCGCTTCACTTTTCACGGGTCTCGCGAAAATTGAGGTAAACTCGCCACCATTAATTAGTTTAAATTATAATTGAATGTTTTATGTGACTTATATTTAATAGTTTTATTTAAGAATTAATTTTTTATTAATAAAGATGTAATTTTTTGTTAATTAAATAATTAATGATTTAATGTTTTTGTAATTGAAATCTGTTTTCATCAAAAACTTGAGGAAAATGAATAACCAAAATCTTGAATTCAACAGCTGAAGTAAAATGAATTTGATGATTATAGTGTAAACAAGAAATAAGTGGGGGGTAAATATTAATTTGTAATTATAAAGCTTTTTGATTTAATCGTTATTCACTTCCACTCGCCTTGAAGAATACCTACGTGAAACTGTAAAAGCCATCAACCAATGGGACTAAAAATTGTAATAAATGGAAAATGCAAGTAAATGACAATATTGTGGTGTACTTAATAAAATTTGTAGTGGTAATAGAATTACCCTAACTCAAAACCCTCAAAGCCATCTATTCTGACATATGTCTTCACTGTTCCGCCATTAGGCATATCAAACGATCCAGAAGGGCCCCTCAACAGAAACAGAGAAACACAGTCTGGAAAGGGGAGGTAAAACTCGGTGGGAATGGATTCTCAACCAATGAATTATGATAACACGAATCGATGACGTGGCATAAGGAATTTGATGACCCGCCTACAAATTAATAATAAAAAAACTGAAAAAAAAAATCATAACATCCAAATTAAAAATTAGTAGAGAAATATTTTAAAATAATTAGTTGAGAAATAGTTGATAGTTGCTTATAATAGGGAATTGAGTTTGACAAATAGTTTCTGAAACATTTTTTGAATGTGAAATTGAAATATGCTTTTGTTAGTTTCCAATTTCATAGTATTTTATCATGTGGTTATTTATTTAATTGAGCATATGAAATACCTGTGACTTATTTATTTTATCTTTGCTTCTGTAGAAAAGTATATAACAGTTGAAACAATCGTTTCCTTCATTAACATAATGAGAAGTTGTAAGATTTTATAAATAATTTTAAAAAAAATTACAAACAAAATATATAAAGTTATGTCAAATTTAAGCGTGTGAACTATTCTTTAAATATGAGAATCCCGTATAGAGATTTTCCAGAAGAGAAAAATGAGGAGATTCGTAGAAAACGAAGAGAAAGATATGCTGAACAAAAAGCATCGAAAAGGAACTCCATTCGTATAAATGATTTCGATACATCCGGTGGCGAACAAATGACTACGTCGATTGCTCGATATTCAAATAATGATGTCCAATATACAGACAACATTGAAAACTTTAGTGTTATTGAAAAGGCATCAAATAGACAGTGAAACACTGGTATTCATATTGATATCGTTGAAAAGGATTCATGTCGTGAAGTATGTATTCTTCCTGGTGTCAAATACTGTCTCCAAATCTTCTAATCAACTCTTTATCCAGTAGGTTCTCCTCCAATCATTTTTCTATATTTCTTATTCAACCATCATTCTATTCTTTTCCTCTGAGATTTTGGAATGTATTATACAAATAGGATCCATATGTCGTTCGAAAGGAGTCGAGCTATGATACAAATATGCCGACACCTTCTAGGGGTAAGAAACAAATGTAAAATTAGTTGGTTCTTTCAATTCAGTAATCAAATATTGGTACTGTACCAGTAATGTCCTTACTCAGATAATTCAAACAACGTGACAAGCTTGCTTATGTTGCGTTATTTTCATTTTTCGACCAAATAGGTGGGTCGCATCACGTTTTTATCGGATTTAGACAATTGATCAAGGTAGTGCCATCTGAAGCATATTCTCTGCCATTAGTACCCAACTGCATACATTGTAAAGCAAAGCGATTCCACCTTGAAACAACTGGCTTCTGCTGTGCTGATGGAACAATTTCTTTAGCCACAAATGATGTTCCTGATAAGCTTTATTCGTTGTTCACCTGCAACACAGATGAATCTGCACATTTCAGGACATACATTCGAACTTATAATAACAAGTTCGCTTTCACATCATTCGGAGTGAAATTTGATAAAGATCTTTGCAGGAGAAATAGATGAATCTACACTTTCAGAACTCAGGGACAGATCTATCACTATATCAATGATTTGATTCCTTCAAATGGTCGTCCTTCTTATCTCCAGTTGTATTTCTATGATATAGAACATGAATTAGAAAATCGTATTTATGATTCAAACAGAACGGATCCATCAACTGTAACTCAACTCATCGATATTCTTCGCATCAATCCATATTCTGTTTTTTTTCGCTCTCTTGGTGATTTTTCAAATTTGGAAAATAGAATAATTCATATAAGATCAGATGCTGGCCTAGATCAATGTGTATTCAATGCTCCCACGTGTTCACAAGTTGCAGCAATATGGGTAGAAAATGATGGTGAAGATCAACTAAGAGGACGTGACATTTCTGTCTTTAACCATTCTGGTGGAAGTCATATAGTTCAGTACAATTTCGGGTGTTATGATCCATTGCAATATCCGTTGTTATTTCCACGTGGCGATGTTGGTTGGCATCAAGGGATTCAAATGGTCAGTAGAGGAAGGAGATCTACATATAACGAAACAAACCAATCAATAAATCCTGAACAATCAGAGACCGCAGAAGAATTACTTGCAAGAGAACAACTAGGTTAGATTGCATTATTAATACTCAAAAATTTCATTTAGTATGCACGTCCAACTCAGTAACCTTTCATTCATATTCAACTTTTGTGGCATTAAACAGAAGAAGGAAGGACCCAACTGTTTTATGCCGTGAATATTATTGCTACAAATTGCAAATCAGAGAAAATGCCAGATCAATTCTGCTGGTTTCTGGTCGACTATTGCAACAATTTGTAGTAGATATGTATGTTAAGATCGAGACGTCAAGATTGGATTATTTTAGGAAATAGCAACAACATATTCGATCAGAGTTATATCAAGGTATTGTTGATACAATTGCGCTTGGGGAAAGAAACGCTTGTAATGTTGGAAAACGGATTATACTGCCTTCATCATTTATTAGAGGTCCAAGAGATATGAGAAAAAGATATATGGAAGCAATGGCTTTAGTTCAACGCTTCGGAAAATCGGACATTTTCTTAACAATGACGTGCACTACAAACTGGAAAGAAATTACAAATGAACTAAATCCACAAGAGGAGGGTCATAATAGACCAGATTTGGTTGCTCAAGTCTTTCGTGCAAAATTAGAAGAATTAAATGATCAATTATTCAAGGGAAAAATATTTGGCAATGTCTCAGCATATGTCTACGTCATTGAGCATCAAAAGAGAGGTCTTCCACATGTGCATTTCTTAATTATCTTACAAAAGGATTGGAAGGTCTATGCGCCAGAATCTTTTGACGAGATCGTATCAGCAGAGATACCTGATAAAAATGCAAACTTACACTTGCATAACGCTGTTGTAAAGCATATGATGCATGGACCATGTGGAGTTTTCAACCCATCAAATGTTTGCATGAAAAAAAAATGGTTGTTGTAAAAGTAATTATCCAAAGAATTACGCATCTGCTACAATCGTTGGAAATGATTGCTTTCCAATATATAGGCGTTCAAACAATGGAATAGTTGTCAAAGTCAGAGGCAAAAATTTAGATAATCGTTGGGTTGTTCCATATAATCCATATCTGCTTGCAACATTTGACTGTCACATTAATGTTGAGATTTGTTCTACGATAAAAGCAGTCAAATATCTTTATAAATACGTTTATAAAGGACATGATCGTGTTGCTTTCAACTTGATTTCTGAACAACGCAATGAACAAATTGATGAAATCCAACAATTCCAATCAGCCCGATGGATTGCTCCCCCTGAAGCTATGTGGAGGATATTTGGCTTTACTATTAATGAAATGTACCCAGCAGTGTATAGTTTACATTTACATCTACAAGATCAACACCCAGTGACTTTTCGAGCAAATGACGATCTAAACAATGTTGTTAACTTAGATCATTCTAGAAAATCAATGTTAACAGAGTTCTTTGCATTAAATCGAGTAGACGACAACGCAAAAACATTATTGTATAAAGATTTTCCGGGATATTATGTTTGGAACCAACAAAACAGGAATTGGACTCCTCGGAAAAAAAAAACAGTTATAGGCCGTATTGTTACCGCAATCCATTTGAAGGCGAGAGGTATTTTCTGCGGATATTGTTAAACCATGTAAGAGGACCTTTGTCGTTTGAAAACCTTAGGACAGTTGATGGTGTTGTGGCCCCAACATTTTGCGAGGCAGGAACATTGCATGGGTTGCTACAAAGAGACAGCAGTTTAGAAGATTGTTTAAACGAAGCGACTCTATATCAGATGTCTTCAACTTTGAGACGGTTATTTGCAACAATATTGGTTTATTGTAGTCCAACCAATCCGAGGGAGCTTTGGGAACGTTTTGAGCAAGATATGTCAGCTGATTTCAAATCAACAGAAGATTCTATATCAAATGTAAGAACCAAAGTATTGAGGTCAATCTCATTTACAATTGAATCAATGGGGAAAGACATTAATTTGTATCATCTTCTTGATGACAACATTTGTTTCGATGAAGAGGAATATAGATCTAGAGAAATCGATGACGAATTGGCTGTTGAAATTCCAGAAATGGATATCGCTGCATCACAATCTCTTAATAGTGAACAACAACATGCCTATAATGCAGTACTGGAAAAAGTATTTGCAAACCAAAATGCTGCATTCTTTGTAGATGGCCCAGGTGGGACGGGGAAAACATTCCTGTACAAAGCACTTCTCGCAACAGCACAATCAAGAAAATTAGTAGCACTTGCAACTGCTTCATCAGGTGTTGCTGCATCAATTCTTCCGGGAGGTCGAACGACATCTATATGAAACTTGAAAGGGATCGGCTTCCAAAAAAAAAATAAAGAAAACTTAAAATAAATATTTATTTTTACTGTTCAATTACTTCTTTTAAATTCAGTCAAACATAATTTGATTTTACGAGTAAGCAAGTGCACGAAAAATTTAAAAATTTTATGCGTAATTTTATGCAGAAAGTATATTAAAAATTTAAAAGCATACAAGAATAGCATGACAACCTATTTTTTTTTTGTGGCTCTAAATTGATCTTTTCATGTGAACTTATGGTTCAAAATACTTCAACTGTTTAAAAGTACTACATTTGAATTATGTTTGACACTGAACTAACAAATATTTCACCTTTTTTTTTCTTTAATCGTGTTTATAGCATGTAACAAACGTACTATTAAGAATGCGGTAAACTAAAATGTCTCGACAACTCTTACTCGTACAAATTCTTACTATCGCCACTTTAACCGATTCGAGAATGCATTTATCTCTTTTATTATTTACCTGTAAACTATCTAATTGTTATTATTTAGGTCTCCTACCAGATATATTTGGGTGGTTAAGTGATTTCTTGATATTGGTTTTGGCAAAAATTTACGAAACATTAAATCTTTAATACAATCATCCTTCAAACTTCATCTATAGTGTGCTAAGAGGTTACAGTCGAAATACTTTCTCACTTTTCCCCAGCATCAAACATTTAGTTAAGCTTATTTTACTATCATCAATCTATCTAACTTTCAGAATCTTTAATTTTTTATGCAAAGTGTTATTCTTATATCTATGATGTGGCCCTACAGGCCTCTAGTAGTTTAAAAAAAATAATAAATAAATAAATAAATATAAATATATATATATATATATAACAAAGGAGACATCTGGCATCAACTTTCTCAAAAGCATCAAAAAGAATGAAAAGTAGTCAAAAGAGAAATCAAGTATCTACTTTTCTCAAAAGAAGAAGACAAGTGGAAGACAAAAGAAAAAGTTGTCTACTTTACTTTTTGCTTTCTCTTTTCAAGATTCTTGTTTCAAATTCAATGTAATTTCAAGTCCGAAACCTTAGTATAAGTATGTGATCATTCTAAGGTTTAAGGCAGAGCGTGAAAAATTAAGAATATTTATTTTTCTCTGCATCTCAAGTTCGGATCAATATTGTAATAACTATTTTCAATTATCAAATAAAATTATCATATTTTACTTCAATCTTTTGTTCTTATACTATTTCCATCTCCCTGCACTACATCTCCCGTCCCTGGGCCTATTTTGGTATCAGAGCCATAAGAGAGTGTTGTGAGAAAACTGTGTCAAATTACTGTCCTTACAGTGTCAAAGGTCATACTGTTGTGTAGCCATGGATGTCTGCTGAATAGACGTTGGTCAGCCCGTGTTAGCCGGGGTAGGCGTTTAGGGTGGTCCCGTTTGTAGGCTTTGGTCAAGCATCCGTATTTCCTGTAGCATTGTGTCTACAGTGGTAAGATTACTGTTTTCAAAACTTCATTCAATTATGTCTTTCATGTCTAATTGGTTCACTAAAGGTAGTGGTTCAAAAGATGGTAGTTCTAGTTCAAAAGATTCAAGTATGTCAAAATTTTTTGATAAAGAAGAAATTGATCATCAAAAATCTGTTTCAAATGATTTCAATTCAAAAGAAATTCAAATTGCAAAAATTGAGCAAACTCTTCAAAATTGGACTATTCCAAAGGTAGACAAGAGTTCTATCTATGAAATAGGTGCTTTTGATTTTACTCAAAATCTTGTTATCAAAACTCTGGAGCAAACTATTCCTATTAAGGAACAGATTACTTCAATCAATTTACTTTCAAAAGAATCTATTCTTCCTCATCGCAAGAAATTTCAATACATTCATATTGGACTTGTTCAAATTGCTGTCAAGCCTTTGTTTCGACTTGGTCTTGATATTCCAATCCTCATTACTTTAAGAGACAAGAGACTCTTAAGGTTTGAACATTCATTACTCTCCATGCTCGAGTCAAATCTCGAAAGTGGTCCAATATTTTCAAACTGTTATCCAAATTTTACAGTTAGTCTTCAAGATGGTGCAATCTTGAATACTCTCAATCTGCGTATTCAAACAAAAAACTTTGAAATTGATGATACTTCAAGAGCCTTTGCTTTGATATACAGAGTATATTATAAGCTTCTCAATACTCAACTCAACATTAAAGCTCTACGAACATCCCCAAGAGATGAGAGTCTTTTAGTTGAGATCAATCCTCTTCATTCAAATATTTCTATTCCAAAGAGAATTCCTTGGAATCTTCAAGAGAGATTTCTTGCTTGGGAATTTGATAATGTTCAAAATCCAATTCCTCCTCCTGTCAGGAAAGTTCCTGAACAAATCATGTATTTACCTGATGGTAATGTTAGAGTTATCTTTAATAGACCATCATCTTCAAATACTCTTCAAAGATCTTCCTCTTATAGATCTGATGAAAGATCTAGAGAAAGTTCTTTTCAAGCTGCAAGATCTTCTGCATCTTCTCTCAAAGGTGTTAATTTTAATCCAAAAATTCCAAAACCTTTTTATCAAAATGAATCTGAGAGAGAAGAAGAAGAAGTAGAACCTCCTGCTTCTCCAACTCTTTCAGATATGATTCCTCCTCAATCTGAGCGACTTGATCGTCAATGTAACGTTATTTCTTCTAAGATTGATAGAAGAAATGAGTTCAAGACAGATCAAACTCCCGAAGTCAAAAAATTCCGTCATTTAATCAAAAAATCTTTTTCAAAAGATCAAATCGAGTCTTATTGGGATGAATTTTTTGAGTCCCAAGAAGATAAAAGTTTTTACGAATGGACTTATTTTCAAGTTTTTAAAAAATCTCCAAAAAAGATTTCTTTTTCAAAATCATCCACATCACAAACCATTCAAACTAATTCATCTTCAAAAAAGACATGGAATACTCCTGATGGAAAAACATTGCAATCTGTTCATCCTCCTTTGCAAGAAATTGCAATTCAACATGGCACAACTAAAGTTGTTGCTTCTCCTTTCAAGAAAATCGAGAGACCTGATGATACACCAATCATGGCTGGTGACATCAAGAAGGTTTTATCTCAGAACAATTATTCAAATGTTGTTCTTCAATCAATTTGTTCTCAACTCGACAGAATTGAAATAAATTCTGAAACCGAAGCTCAAACTTCAGATAAAGGAAAGAAGAAGAAAAATATTGATTTTTCTGCTTCTTCTATTTATCATTTTCATGATGCTCCTCCTCCTCCAAAACTCAATACTCAAGAAAGTGTTCTCAAAGAACTTGCTTCTCAATTTGCAAAACTTTCAACTTCTTCAAAAAATATCAATACCATTGAATCTGCTATCAATGATATTGAATCTCAATTTCATGAAAATAATGATTTGAAAATCAATAAACTTCATGGTCTTGGACAAAGATTTCAAAATTCAAATCTTCCAACATACTATCCTCGTCCATCTCCTCCTGATCTTCTTTTTGAAGAAAAAGTCAGAAAATCCAATTCATACGATGGTTCTGCTGTTGTTGAATGGTGCATCGATGGATTATCTGAATATCAAATCCTTCAATTACTCGAAAGTATGGGTATCTGTTTCAATGCATATTTATGCAAAGGAATAGATAATCATATGGCTACAAACAATATCATCTACGGCTTTTCAGGTCAACTAAAAAGCTGGTGGTTCAATTATCTTCACCCTGAAGATAGAACAGAAATTGCCAATGCTGTTAAACCTGATGGAAGCAATGATAGCTTCGCTCATATGGTTTTCAGTATTATAAAACATTTCGTTGGAATTCCTGTAGACTTTCAAGAAAGAAATTCTTTAAGTCTAATGAATCTCAACTGTCCAACTCTTCAAGATTTTCGTTGGTACAAAGACATGTTTCTTACTCGTGTCTTTATTCGACGTGATTGTGATCAAATTTACTGGAAAGAAAAATTTATTTCCGGTCTTCCTAAACTCTTCGCCGAAAGAGTTAGAAATGCTATCAAACTTCATTTTCAACAACAATCAATAACCTTCGATGAACTCACTTATGGTGAAATCATAAGTTTTGTTAATCAAGAAGGACTTGCAATCTGCAATGATCTCAAGCTCAAAGCCAAACTCAAATCTGAAAGATCTCAAGGTCGTAAAGAACTTGGATCATTCTGCGAACAATATGGATTTGAAAAAATCCTTCCTCCTTCAAGATCAAAACCAAAAACTTCTTTTCAAAGAAAAAACCGTTTTTCAAAATCTTCTTTTCCAAAGAAAGAATTTCAAAAATCCTTTCCAAAATCTTCTTCTAAAAAGAAAACTTTTAGAAAAAGAACTTCCAATGTTACATGCTGGAAATGTAACAAATCTGGTCATTATTCAAATAAATGTCCTCTCAAGGGTAAGATTAGTAATCTTCAATGTGATGAAGAAACCAAACTTGCACTTCTCAATCTGGTTAATTCTGAATCAGATTCTTCAAACTACAATTCTGATTATGAACAAGTTTATCAAGAGTCTTCTGATTCTGATAAAAGTTCAAAATCCTCATCCTCCTCTTCTCCTAGTAAAGAAATTTGTGGTTGCAAAACTATAAATGTCCTTACAAAAGAAGAAGAACTTATCAAAGAAATCATTGATCAAATTCCTGATCAAAAACTCAAAAGCAAATTCAATTCGCTTCTTCCTTCAACTTCTACTCCAGAAGCTTTCAATCTTCAAGAAGTTCTCAATCGCTTTCAAAAACCAAAATCTGTGATATCTACCTCTGACCTTTGTGCAGAAGTTAATATCATGAAATCTCAAATTTCCAACCTTGAAAAACAGGTTCGTGATGTCAAAATGGAAGTTGTCCATCTTCAAGTTGATAAACTTGAGAAGGATAATTCTTTTGAATCATCTTCAAACAGCGATACTTCTCAATTATCTCATCATTCTTCAAGTTCTAGATCTCGTCATTCTTCGAAATCTCGTAGATCATCTCATCAATCTTTTCAAAATACTTTTCATCCTCTCACTGACGAAGAAAAAGTCAATGTTATTTCAAGAATTCAGCTTCAAAAATGGTATTGCAATATGACTATTGTAATCAACAAAGAATTCAAAATTCATCATCGAGTCTTAATTGATTCAGGTGCTGATCAAAATTGTATCAGGGAAGGACTTATTCCCACAAAATATTTTGAAAAAACTACTGAGCGACTTTATGGAGCTAGTGGTAAAAAACTTGATATTCAATACAAACTTTCAAAAACTCATGTCTGTCATTCCGATATTTGTTTCAAAAATATTTTCTATCTTGTCAAAGATCTTGATCAAGAAATTATTCTATATATATATATATATATATATATATATATATATATATATATATATATATATATATATCTACTTTATCAAAAGAAGATAAAGAAGAAGACAAGTGGAAGACAAAAGCAGCCTACTTTCTCAAAAGAAGATTGCTTTCTCTTTTCAAGATTCTTATTTCAAATTCAATGTAATTTCAAATCCGAAATCTTAGTACAAGTATGTGCTCATTCTAAGGTTTGAGGGAGAGCGTGAAAAATAGAGAGTATTTATTTTTCTCTGCATCTCAAAGTTTGAATCAATATCCTTGTAATACTGTTTTCAATATCAATAAAATTATCTTTTACTTCAATCTCTTGTTCTCTTACTATTTCCATCTCCTTGTTTCCACATTTCCCGTCCCTGGGCCTATTTTGGTATCAGAGCCATAATAGAGTGTTGTGAGAAAACTTTGTCAAATTACTGTCCTTACAGTGTCAAAGGTCATACTGTTGTGTAGCCATGGATGTCTGCTGAATAGACGTTGGTCAGCCCGTGTTTGCCGGGGTAGGCGTTTAGGATGGTCCCGTTTGTAGGCTTTGGTCAAGCATTTGTATTTCCTGTAGCATTGTGTCTACAGTGGTAAGATTATTGTTTTTATAACATCATTTAATTATGTCTTTCATGTCTAATTGGTTCACTAAAGATAGTGGTTCAAAAGATGATAGTTATAGTTCAAAAGATTCAAGTATGTCAAAATTTTTTGATAAAGAAGAAATTGATCAAAAATCTGTTTCAAATGATTTCAATTCAAAAGAAATTCAAATTGCAAAAATTGAGCAAACTCTTCAAAATTGGACTATTCCAAAAGTAGACAAGAGTTCTATCTATGAAATAGGAAAATTTGATTTTACTCAAAATTATGCTATCAAAACTTTGAAGCAAACTATTCCTATTAAGGAACAGATTACTTCAATCAATTTACTTTTAAAAGAATCTATTCAAACTCATCGCAAGAAGTTTCAATATCTTCATATTGGACTTGTTCAAATTGCTGTCAAGCCATTGTTTTGACTTGGTCTTGATATTCCAATTCTCATTACTTTAAGAGACAAAAGACTCTTAAGGTTTGAACATTCATTACTCTCCATACTCGAGTCAAATCTCGAAAGTGGTCTAATATTTTCAAATTGTTATCCAAATTTTGTTGTTAGTCTTCAAGATGGTGCTATCTTGAATACTCTCAATCTTCGTATTCAAACAAAAAACTTTGAAATTGATGATACTTCAAGAGCCTTTGCTTTAATATACAGAGTATATTATAAGCTTTTGAATACTCAACTCAACATAAGAGCTCTACGAACATCTCCAAAAGATGAGAGTCTTTTAGTTGAGGTCAATCCTCTTCATTCAAATATTTCTATTCCAAAACGTATTCCTTGGAATCTTCAAGACAGATTTCTTGCTTGGGATTTTGATAATGTTCAAAACCCAATTCCTCCACCTGTCAAGAAAATTCCTGAACAAATCATGTATTTACCTGATGGTAATATTAGAGTTATCTTTAATAGACCGTCATCTTCAAATACTCTTCAAAGATCTTCCTCTTATAGATCTGATGATAGATCTAGAGAAAGTTCTTTTCAAGCTGCAAGATCTTCAGCATCTTCACTCAAAGGTGTCAATTTTAATCCAAAAATTTCAAAACCTTTTTATCAAAATGAATCAGAGAAAGAAGAAGAAGAAGTAGAACCTCCTGCTTCTCCAACTCTTTCAGACATGATTCCTCCTCAATCTGAACGACTTGATCGTCAATGTCATGTTATTTCTTCTAAAATTGATAGAAGAAATGAGTTCAAGACTGATCAAACTCCCGAAGTCAAAAAATTCCATCATTTGATCAAAAAATCCTTTTCAAAAGAACAAATTGAATCCTATTGTGATGAATTCCTTGAATCCCACGAAGATAAAAGTTTTTTTGAATGGACTTATTTCAAGGTTTTCAAAAAATCTCCAAAAAAGATTTCTTTTTCTAAAACAAAAACCATTCAAACTCATTCATCTTCAAAAAAGACTTGGAATACTCCAGATGGAAAAACTTTCAAATCTGTTCATCCTCCTTTGCAAGAAATTGCAATCCAACATGACACAACTAAAGTTGTTGCTTCTCCTTTCAAGAAAATCGAAACACTTGATGATACTATGGCAATTGCCAGCGATATCAAAAAGGTTTTATCTCAAAACAATTATTCAAATGTTGTTCTTCAATCTATTTGTTCTCAACTTGACAGAATTGAAATTAATTCTGAATCTGAAGCTCAATCTTCTGATAAAGGAAGAAAGAAGAAAAATATTGACTTTTCTGCTTATTCTATTTATCATTTTCATGATGTTCCTCCTCCTCCGAAGTTCAATACTCAAGAGAATGTTCTCAAAGAACTTGCTTCTCAATTTGCAAAACTTTCAACTACTTCAAAAAACATCAATACCATTGAATCGGCCATCAATGACATTGAGTCTCAATTTCATGAAAAAACTGATTTGCAAATCAATAAGCTTCATGGACAAAGGTTTCAAACACCACATCTTCCAACATATTATCTTCGTCCATCTCCTCCTGATCTTCTTTTTGAAGAAAAGATCAAAAAATCTTTCTCATATGATGGTAATTCTATTGTTGAATGGTGCATCGATGGATTATCTGAATATCAAATCATTCAATTACTTGAAAATATGTGTATTTGTTTTAATGCCTATTTGTGTAAAGGAATTGATCATCATATGGCTTCAAACAATATCATCTACGGCTTTTCAGGTCAACTAAAAAGCTGGTGGTTCAATTATCTTCATGATGAAGATAGAACTGAAATTGCTAATGCTGTTAAACCTCATGATGGAAGCAATGATAGCTTTGCTCATATGGTTTTTAGTATTATCAAACATTTTGTTGGAATTCCTGCAGACATTCAAGAGAGAAATTCTCAAAGTCTGATGAATCTCAACTGTCCAACTCTTCAAGATTTCCGTTGGTATAAAGACATGTTTCTTACTCGTGTCTTTATTAGAAGTGATTGTGATCAATCGTACTGGAAAGAAAGATTTATTTCCGGTCTTCCAAAACTCTTTGCAGAAAGAGTTAAAAATGCTATCAAACAACATTTTCAACAACAATCAATCACCTTCGATGAACTTACTTATGGTGAAATCATAAGTTTTGTTAATCAGGAAGGACTTTCACTCTGCAATGATCTCAAACTCAAAGCTAAACTCAAATCTGAAAGATCTCAAGGTCGTAAAGAACTTGGATCATTCTGTGAACAATATGGATTTGAAAAAATCATTCCTCCTTCAAGATCAAAACCAAAACAAAATTCTTTTCAAAGAAAACCTCGTTTTTCAAAATCTTCTTTTCCAAAGAAAGAATTTCAAAAATCTTTTCAAAAATCTTCTTATAAAAAGAAAATTTTTAGAAAAAGAACTTCCAATGTTACATGCTGAAAATGTAACAAATCTGGTCATTATTCAAATAAATGTCCTCTCAAAAGTAAGATTAGTAATCTTCAGTGTGATGAAGAAACTAAACTTGCACTTCTTAATCTGGTTAATTCTGAATCAGATTCTTCAAATTCTGATATTGAACAAATTTATCATAATAAAAAATCTTCTGATTCTGATAAAAGTTCAAAATCATCCAAATCCTCTTCTCAAAGTAAAGAAATTTGTGGTTACAAAACTATAAATGTCCTTACTAAAGAAGAAGAACTTATCAAAGAAATTATTGATCAAATTCCTGATCAAAAACTGAAAAGCAAATTCAATTCGCTTCTTCCTTCAACAGCTTCTCCTGAAGCTTTCAACCTTCAAGAAGTTCTCAATCATTTTCAAAAACCAAAATCTGTGATATCTACCTCTGACCTCTGTGCAGAAGTTAATATCATAAAATCTCAAATTTCCAACCTTGAAAAACAGGTTCGTGATGTCAAAATGGAAGTTGTCCATCTTCAAGTTGATAAACTTGAAAAGGATAATTCTTTTGAATCATCTTCAAGCAGCGATACTTCTCATGCTTCTCATAAAACTTTTAATTCAAAACATTCTTCAAGTTCTAGATCTCGTCATTCTTAGAAATCTAGCAAAAAATCTCATCAATCTTTTCATCCACTCATTGAAGAAGAAAAGGTTAATGTTATTTCAAGAATTCAACTTCAAAAATGGTATTGCAATATGACTATTGTAATCAATAAAGAATTCAAAATTCATCATCGAGTCTTAATTGATTCAGGTGCTAATCAAAATTGTATTTGGGAAGGTCTTATTCCCACAAAATATTTTGAAAAAACTGCTGAGCGACTTTACGGAGCTAGTGGTAAAAAAACTTGATATTCAATACAAACTTTCAAAAGCTCATGTCTGTCATTCAGATATTTGTTTCAAAAATATTTTTTATCTTGTCAAAGATCTTGATCAAGAAATTATTCTTGGTACTCCATTTTTAGTTCAAATTTATCCTTTTACAGCTGATGTTAAAGGACTTACTACAAACATTTTTGGAAAGAGAATTGTTTTTAGATTTTCTAATCCTCCTTCTTTTAAAGATATCAATACTTTAAAAGAAGCTTCTATTTCAAAAATTGTTAACAATATCAATTTCAAGAAAAATCATATCCAATTTCTTCAAGAAGAAATTCGATTTCAAAAAATCGGGGAGAGATTACAAGATTCTTCCATTATTCAAAAGATTTCTGATTTTCAAAAACAAATTGAAAAAGAAATATGTTCAACTATACCAAATGCATTTTGGGATAGGAAGAAACATATTGTTTCCCTTCCATATACTCCAGATTTTCAAGAATCCAATATTCCAACAAAATCCCGTCCTATTCAAATGAACAAAGAATTACTTGATCATTGTATGATTGAAATACAAGATCTTCTCAATAAGAAGCTTATTAGACCAAGCAAGTCGCCTTGGAGCTGCTCTGCTTTTTATGTCAATAATTCTGCGAAAATTGAACGAGGAATTCCTCGACTCGTTATCAATTACAGGCCTCTCAATTCATATCTTCAATGGATTCGTTATCCAATTCCTCAGAGAAAGATCTTCTGAATCAATTATTCAAAGCCATTATCTTATCCAAATTCGATTTGAAGTCAAGTTTCTGGCAAATTCAAATAAAAGAAGAAGAAGATAAGTACAAAATTGCTTTCAATGTTCCTTTCGGACAATACGAATGGAATGTCATGCCTTTTGGTCTCAAAAATGTTCCTTCTGAATTTCAAAAAATTATGAATGATATTTTCAATCCATTTCAAGATTTTATCATTACTTACATTGATGATGTTTTAATTTTCTCTAAAAGTATTGGAAAACATTTCAAACATTTGCATTTATTCATTCATGTCATTAAACAAAATGGTTTAGCTGTCTCAGCTAAGAAAATTGTTTTATGTCAAACAAAGATAAGGTTCCTTGGTTATAACATTCAATTAGGAACACTTACACCAATTCAAAGAAGTCTAGATTTCACTTGCAAATTTCCTGATGAAATTTTAGATAAAAATAGCCTTCAAAGATTTCTTGGATGCGTCAATTACGTAGGAGATTTTGTCAAAGAGATAAGAATCCTATGTGCCCCTTTATTCAAAAGACTGAAAAAGCACCCTGGCCCATGGAGTCACGAGTGTACCCTTGCAGTCCAAAAGGTCAAAAAAGCTATCAAAAGCATTCCTTGCCTTTCAATCCTTGACCCAAGTGCATCCATTATTGTCGAGACAGATGCGTCAGACATAGGGTACGGTGGGGTCCTCAAACAGTTATCTTCCCAAACAAGTCAAGAACAATTGGTCAGATTTCACTCAGAAGTCTGGTCAGGTCCTCAAAAGAATTACTCCACTATCAAAAAAGATATTTTAGCCATCGTGCTTGTCATATCAAAATTTCAAGATGATTTGATCAATAAAAATTTTATTCTCAAAACAGACTGTAAAGCATCAAAAGACGTTTTACAAAAAGATGTGAAAAATCTTGTCTCAAAACAAATCTTTGCAAGATGGCAAGCAATTTTGTCTTGTTTTGATTTTCAAATATTATATATACAAGGATCCTCAAACTTTCTTGCAAATTTCCTTATGAAAGAATTTCTTCAGAAAGAAAGAGAGTGCGTGAAAATGAGTTCTTTTGTAACTGTCAAGCAGAAGAACAAAAAGAAAACTTCAAACAACCCTCAAAATCCTCCGCCTTCAATAGATGATTTTCTTTCTCAAGGATCATCATCTCAAAATTCTCAAAAAACAACCCTTACTTCAAAAATTCCTACTCATCCAGCACAAAGAAAAGCTCAAACACCTTCAAATTTCAGACAAGCTCTTCAAACAGGAACTGGAAGACTTCCAGAAATCAACCCTTCTCAAAGAACCTTTTCATATTTCACAAAAAATCGATATTTATCAATTTGTGAAATGGAAACCTCATGGATTCATCGTTACACAGGTTTCGATGAATGTCTTCAAGATATCTTTCCAGAAAAATTTCAATTTTTCCCCACAAATATCAAAAAATCTCGTGAGTACTATGAAACGATCCTTGTCAAAACCGGATCAGCCATTATTACTCATACCCCAAATGCTCAAAACAAAGAGCATATTGATTTTCAAAAATGTCAATTCAAAGGGTTTGGTCTTACGAAAACTGGGGGACCGACCCATGGAATGAGAAGCAAATGAATCTCTCAAAAAATGTTTTAATCGAATCTCATTTCAATTACTTTGATTACATCAATGCGTGGTCTAACGTTTTCTACTTTAGGCCTATAACGCACTCCTGGTTTATTCTTTTTAACCAGAATTGTTCAAAAAAATTTCCGAAATGATTTCAAACATGGTTCGAATATTTTGGACTTGAAGAGACAATTTTACCTAGTCTTACTCTTCAAGGATTCGAATACTTCAAAAAAGAGGCAAAAACCTTTTTGAAGCCTCAAGAAAATCTTTTGTTTCAATTTGCCCACAATCTCAAAGTTTCATGGATTTTCTGCTGGGATTTTCAATTGATTCAAGACCCAGGCAGTGAATTCAATGTCAAAAGAATTGTTCGACGTTTCAAAATCAAATGGTGGTCAAAATTCCATGAGACAAACTGTTGCCCAAAAGCAATTGATTCATGGATTCAAAAACAAAGAAACATGGGACAACCTTCAAAGAAAGAACAAGAAAAATCTGCAGACTTTCTGACAGAAAAATCAAGATTAATTGCTATGCTTAATCAATGTAAATCTCCAGAAGAACTTTCTGTAATTTCGGAGAAAATTACAAATTTAGCAGAAGCAACTTCAAAGAAATCAAAACCAGTTACTTCAATTGAAGAATCAGATCATGCCTGTGACAATGAAGATGATTGTTATGGGTTTGATATTAACGACCTCCTTGATCAAGAGTTGAATACCAAATGACTACATGGCCACGTTATTTGGATGAACTTTCAAGATACCATTCTCAACAGTCTAAAGACTTCATGTTCAAAATGTGTTTGCTAGCAAACAAATTATTCCTATCGCTCTTGCCGACATTCAAAAGACAATCATCAATTCAAAAAGCCGGGAAAGATGGAGAATAATTCAAATTCAATAATTCAAAAGAAAAGAAGTCAAAAGAGAAATCAAGTATCTACTTTATCAAAAGAAGATAAAGAAGAAGACAAGTGGAAGACAAAAGCAGCCTACTTTCTCAAAAGAAGATTGCTTTCTCTTTTCAAGATTCTTATTTCAAATTCAATGTCATTTAAAATCCGAAATCTTAGTATAAGTATGTGCTCATTCTAAGGTTTTAAGGAGAGCGTGAAAAATAGAGAGTATTTATTTTTCTCTGCATCTCAAAGTTTGAATCAATATCCTTGTAATACTGTTTTCAATTATCAATAAAATTATCTTTTACTTCAATCTCTTGTTCTCTTACTATTTCCATCTCCTTGTTTCCACATTTCCCGTCCCTGGAATATATATATATATATATATATATATATATATATATATATATATATATATATATATATATATATATATATTTTTTTTTTTTTTTTAATTATTTTTTAATTATTATTTTTTTTACGAGGCTTTTTTAAGAATAAGTAGTTAAAAATAAGGAAAGATTATAGGAAAAATTATTTTATTGAAACCTGCATGATTAAAAATTAATTTGAAAAAATAAATAATTTTTTTTAAAAAAATGAGGCCCAAATATGAGCTAAGTTATTTTAAAGTTAACACAATAGTCAAAATTTGGTGAATGCAGCTTCAGATATTAAAATACTGTCAATGTAAAGTATGGGAATGACAATATTTTATTTTAGAGAAATATGCAAAATACACCATTTGCTTAGGACGTATTTATACTTCAAAATTATACTTGACATACTATATTTTACAGTATGGTAATAAAAAATAACTTTTGCTAAAAAGGTTATAAATTATAATTAGCCATTAAATATAGTTAAAATGGTTAAATAGACCATTATATCCATACCTGAAAATAATAAATCACACTCTTCATATTAAATTATGTAATACTTAATATTTTTTAACTATTTTTTTCTCAAAAAATTTATTAGTATTTCATTTGCTTGCAAAAAATAATTTATTTTTCTTTCTCATTCATAAAACCCCTCCATAAATTAACATTAAGTCCTTATGTGTGGAGATTACATAAAAAGTAATTGTTTTAAGGTGATCGAAAATAAGTGTGAAGAAAAGTGATTTTCAAAAAATCACTTCAACACTATCAACTCTCAATACATCATATACATAATTTTATTTTTTTCCATTTTCAATTTCTGACACAATTTTTTTTATTAGTTATCTCACAATTTGATGACATTTATTTGGACTTGAATATTAATATTTCTATCAAGTTTAATAATATTCCATAATAGAATCAAACATATTCTCACATGTGACCTACAATATCCTTATCTCAAGTGTGAACATGTATATTCAATTATTCCTAACGTCTATATGATCTCATAATGATTTCTACTTGTGCGAAATTCATATTCCTTCCCCCGTGCATCTAATTCATTAGTCAATTAGTGGGCAATTATTTACAAGACATAGAATTCCTAACAATCGTTCAAATCAAACAAATTGTAATACCCATACTAGTAAAACTTAAAAGATTTGATAGGTACTACTCATACTAACAAGGTGCACATTCTTTTCCGGACGTCCATCATTAGAAACTCTACGGTTAAGCGTGCTTGGCTTGGAACAATTCTATGATGGGTAACCTCCTGGGAAGTTTTCTTGGGGAGCATGCGAGTGAGGGTAAAGCATGCTGAAAAGACTCATGTTGGTACAGTGGGAACAGTACGTCGTCTAACTAATGGTCGAGATGGCCCGTTAAGTGGGACTCAGGTTGTTACAAATGGTATCAGAACCCGGTTGTCGCCAGAAGTCGGGAACTAAGTGCTATACGGGACAAAGTGCTACGCTGTAGGGCGAGAGCCACCTCTAAAATCTCAACACCTGGCAACAGATCCTCAGATGGATCAAGCGCGAAGAGGACATCGCGAGTCTAACGAGGGATGATTGTAATACCCAAACCAGGAAAACTTAAAAAATTTGATAGGTACTACTCATACTAACAAGGTGCACCTTTTTTTTTGGAAGTCTATCGTTAGAAACTCTACAGTCAAGCGTGCTTGGCTTGGAGCAATTCTATGATGGGTGGCCCCCTGAGAAATTTTCTTGGGGAGCGTGCGAGTGAGAATAAAGTATGCTGAAAAGACTCATGTTGGTACAGTGGGGACAGTACGTCGTCGATCTAACGGTCGGGATAATTATGGTACTTGTTGCGCACTTTGACCTTGAGTTACATCAGATGGATGTTAAGACAGCGACATTGATGAGAAGATCTATATGGTGCAACCAGAAAACTTTATGTTAGGAGACCAGAAGAATATGGTCTGCAAATTAAAGAAATTCATCTATGGGCTCAAGCAAGCTTCCCGTCAATGGTACTACAAATTTCATCAAGTAATTATCTCATTTGGTTTTGAGACAAATGTTGTTGATGATTGTGTGTATCACAAGTTCAGTGGGAGTAAGCATATTTTCCTGATTTTGTATGTTGATGACATATTATTTGCCACTAATGATATAGGCATGTTGCACGAAATCAAGAGATTTTTATCAAGAAATTTTGAGATGAAAGATCTTGGTGACGCATCTTTTGTATTAGGGATTTAGGTACATCGAGATCGCTTTCAAGGTATTCTTGGATTGTCACAAAAGAGCTATATTGATAAAGTACTTAAGAGGTTTGGCATGCAAGACTGTAAATCGGGTGACACCCTGTTGCTAAGGGAGACATATTTAGTCCCAAACAATACCCGCAAAATAACCTTGAAGTTAATGAAATGCAGAAGATTCCCTATGCGTCAGCTGTTGGGAGACTTATGTATGCTCAAGTTTGTACACGTCCAGACATAGCATTTATTATTGGAATACTAGGCAGATATTTGAGCAACCCTGGAATGGATCATTGGAAAGCAGCCAAAAGGTATTTGAAGAGAACAAAGATTACATGCTCACCTATATCAGATCAGATCAGTTAGAGATCATAGGGTATTTCGATTCTGATTTTGTTGAATGCTAAGATAGTAGGAGATCCACATCAGACTATATTTATCTGTTAGCTAGAATAGCTATTTCTTGGAAGAGTGCCAAGCAAACACTCATAGCTTCTTCTACCATGGCGCAGAATTTGTAGCATACTATGAGGCATCAAATCATGGAATATGGTTACGAAATTTTGTCACTGGGCTGCAGATTCTGAATGGCGTAGAAAGACCACTAAAGTTATATTGTGACAATAACTTAGCAGTTCTATATTCCAATAACAACATGAGCTCATTTAAGTCAAAATACATTGACATCAAGTTCCTGGTTGTGAAGGAAAGAGTGCAGAGTAGACAGATTTCCATAGAGCATATTGGGACAAACTCCAACGGATCCGCTTACTAAAGGATTGACACCCATAGTCTTTCATGAGCACACTGCTCATATGGGTGTTGTATATCATGAGGATATCAAGTTTTAGTGAGAGTTTGTATTTTCGTTGCTTTCTGTTTTGGACAAATTTGTGTATTTGAATATTATTCTGTACAGAAATAAAGTATTCAGTTCATTTCACTCTATTATTATGTTCAGTATTGATCTCACTTAAGAAATAAGGTTGGACCAGTTGGAAATAGACATATTTGGATCATATAACATGTAATTTCCATGCTACACTCCCATAATTGATCTATGTCATTTGGTTGTATGGGTGTTTGTGACTATTGATGGATTTAGCTACGTTAAATGTGATGAAAATCGCTTTGATCTTATATCAATATGACTAATGGACGAGATTATTTGGTAATATCCATAATAATAATAGTAAAAGATCGATAATCCTATTATGTTTTTCTATCAATGAAAGGATGATGAATAATGAGGATGGCCATTCTGGGGTGTTTTGGGTTGTATTTAGGGTTGAAAATTCGTGCAAGATATGTTACCAAATGAGTTTGAGTCGTAGAAGGAAATCAGAAAATTCGCATCCTAAAACAACCATGCGGACAACTTTCAGTATTCTAGTCGAATCTTTCTCTCCCGATGTCTGATTGAGGTGATTCAAGATGCGTTGCAAAACTGACTCAAAGCCCTACAATTTGATTCAGATACATCTTCGAATTCAATCGTTTTCCACGTCAGAAATCGATCTAAATATGAGGCTGAAAACCTGTGCAAAACTTTTCAGCTTGAAAGTTGATATGTGATAATGTATTGGCTATATTTCATCCTTTTGACTCATTTCTTCATTTAATTGACCTCTAACACTCTCAAATCTTTATCACATAGTTAGAAACAAGTTTAGAGTATTTTCACTTTAGTCCCTGAACTTTCACTTTCTTCCATTTTGGTCCTTTTTCATTTGTTTCTCCTTATTTTCTCTACATTCATCACTTTGTCCTGCAAAACATAAATTACATAGAATTAAGCTATATTTCAACATATTAATCAACATTTTTTCATGTTTTTATAGTGAAATAAGTGTGTAAAAACGCACTTATCAGAACCTTAACCACTTCAAAGAGATTTTGAATCCCCAACTCACCTTCCATCTCAGGATAGCATAATTTAGGTCAAGCAACCCAGTGTCTCTTATTTGCATCCTCCAATTCATCCCAGAAAAATTGAGCAAAAAGCTTGTAAATTTCTTTAATGATTTTATCCAGAAGATGGACCGCTGAAAGAATATGAACAGGCATAGAACAAAGCATCGACTTTATAAAGTTAAGTTTCCCTCCCACTAGAAGTAATTTCCCTTTCCAACCTACCATCTTCTTTCGAATTTTGCCCAAGAGAAAATGAAACATAGAAGTAAGAGTCCTACCATAGTGCAATAGAGCCCCGAAAAAAGTAAACGGAAGCAAGCCTTCATGAAATCTTTTGACTGATGAAATGATATGCCTCTGGAAAGAGAAACTCAATGATGTACCATAAAAAAGCATTTAGTAGTATTAATCATCTGCCTAGAAACTTATATTTCCGTGAGAAAGCCATCAAAGATGTAAGGCTTCTTTGTGACCTATTGGTGAAAACTGAAAAAACATCTATATTAAACCATACTCATTTATAGTTAAAGTCAAGTAAATTAACTAATCAAAGCTAAAGCCAAAGCCAAATAAGGACTTAAGTTGAATCAATGATTTTCATGTTGTTATTACTTAAAGTGCCAGAAATGATATAAAAAGGAATCTTGGGATTTAGTTTCTAATATGATAAATGAGATGACTAAATGTTATATAATATGGAGGTTGAGGAATTGACTTGCAATTACACAATATTAATCTATTCAAATAAATGAAATGGATTCATTTTACATATGAGAATGTAGAGAATGATGATAAGTGTGTTTTTGCACACTTAGGGGACCTGATGTGCAATTACCGGAGGGCTGGGCTGCAATATTTCGAAAATTCACAACCCTGTAGATCATTTTAATTATTTTTTGAAAACCCAGGGACCAAAACTGCAATTATGGGAATTGGATTTTAAAATCTAGATGCTGGACGTGGGCAGTAGTTTTTGATTTGGGATTTCTATTCCATTCTTCCTTCTTTTTCTTTGGTCTTCTCTTTTCTTTCATCTCTGATTTTCTTCTTCTCTTCTTTTTCTTTTCTTTTTCTTGGTACTTTAAGGGCAAAATCAAGAGCAAAACAAAGAGAATAAATCAAAGAAAAGGTGGAGAAGAAGTGGAGAAATCAAGATTCAAGCAAATCCATCAAAAACAGGTTTTATCTTTAATCTTGTATTTTCTTTATTATTCTCTATCATTTGTAATGCATTGGATAAATATTCTCATTTGTTATCATTTATATAACATGGACTAAATTTATTGCGTTGGGATCTATGGTAGAATTTCACATAACCTTAATTAATTTTAATATTTGCTTTTTGATGTTAATTCATTTATTTTTATATGTTTCTACTATTGTTATTATTGCATTTTCATTTATATGGCCAATGAATGATTATGTTTAGTGATTTGTACGTCATTCGAGAGAAGATTGTGCATTTTTGACCAAATATTAGAAACCCTAGGTTTGTGTAGTGGATAGAGATATATCACTAACAATAGGTGATCCATTGAATTATTTTCACAAATATTTAATACAATTGTTTGGTTAATCAACATACAGATATAGTATGTTAAACCAATTAATTAGGGTTAATTTTGCTCGAGAGAGGTTATTAACTAAACTTGGAAAATCGAATCTAACATCGTAAATGAGTAATTTATTAACGAGAAATGCTATTCATCCCAATGGGGATGCATCCCCAATCTATATGGCGTTAATGTGGCATTAAATGATAGGTGAAATTAAATAAGTCATTTAATTTCACCTATCATTTACATCCACATAGACTGGGGATGCATCTCAACTGGGGATGAATATCATTTTTCTTTATTAATTGGCTTGTAGAGAAATTAATTAGGCGACGGTTAAACGAAACCATGAATCACAACCACGTTTTCCTCCAAACTTTCCAAGTATTTGTGTTTTTCTTATTTTGTAGATTTTTTATTTTATTTACCATTTTTCAAATCTCATGTTTAATTGTGTGTGTTTCAATTAATTGTTAGAATTAAATTGATTAAAGTTGTGTAATCTAAAGTAACATATCTCGAGGGATCGACAAACCGGATTCAAAAAAGTCCACTTTATTACTTGAACGCGACCCGTGCCCTTGCGGTATATTATTTTAGCGAAAAAATGATTTCGAAAAAAAGAAAAAAAAAAGAGATAATTGAAGAAGATGAAATATGGAATCGAGTATAAGGTTATTCATTTCTTCTATTCCAAGAGGTAAGAAAACAATTTGTTATTCAATCTTGTTAAATTTGGGTTTGTAATTAGTGGCTTAATTTTAAAGATTTGGAAGAGAAAATAGATATTGGATTTGAATATATGTTGAAGAAATATAAAATGGGTTTATGAATTAGAACTTTAATCTTTAAATCTATTGTGTTTATATTATATAAAACACTCAATTTTATGAGGCATTAGTGTGGAACAAAAATTTTAGGTTTGATTTTGGTATTTTAAACTCATTTTCTTCAATTTTCGTACAAAATTATCACCCTTGTGCTACTTTTGAAAGTCTGCAAAGAAAGTATTGTTTCGGTCAATAGTTTCAGTGACTATTTTCAATATATAGAAACTGGTGCCACAATTCAATACTCTGAAATTTTAGTGTTGTTGTCAACCCTTTGATTTTCAGATTATAAGTGTTTGAATAAAGTTATATGATAAATATTGAAGTCCAGATATTGGATTACTATATGTATTGGGGTTGTATATGTATAAGGTAGTGATTTTATGAAAGTATAGTGATTTAATGAATTTGATCATGTGGTAATTTGTTGATAAATAATTAAAGAGAGGAAAAGTTAGAGAAATAAAGACGCAAGAATAAATATAGAAGTTGAGGAATTACGTGGTGGATTTGCATTTTTTCACTTGTAAATTTTTAATTTGAATTATTAGACCGTTATTTCAGGTAGTGAAGTGAAAGTTTGGAAATGCTCATCAATTTAATCAGATTGCTATCCATATATCTATGAGTGGAAATACTTAAATATTTTTTAAGTATTGATAAATTAATTATACTATTATACATTTTATGCAATTATTTAAATTATTTGTCCAATTATATGATTATTGTGGAAATATTCTTTCACTATGATATATATAAGGAATTTCAAAGATTGTATATGGATTATTTGTGAATTGGAATGTGTGATATATGTGATATTGAGATCGACTAGAAAAGTACCCATTATTATATACTTCTTCTAGTTCACTGAGGGATTTTGGTCGTATTCTATACTACACAGAGGGGTCTTGACCGTGTACATATACTTCATTGAGGAGTCTTGACCATGTTCTAGAATTGATTATGATTGAGACTACTTCTGTTCACCGAGAGGGCCCCAGGCCCGTGTTGGGAGTACTTGGCCCCAGGGGCAATCTACTCGCATATGACTAGATTACAGATTTCAGTTAGAGAGTACATTTTTGGTGGATTTTTCTGTACATTTGCTGTGATGAAATTATAGTATGGATATAGTCAATGATTATATCATGACTATAAGATAAAATTTTGCATGGTTATGAGGATGTTTCACAACTTGATTATCATTATACGTTGTTATAATGTGAACGGTTAAATTACGTCAATTCGAGTTTCGATAAAAATGTTTAAATGAGAAAGTATAATTATTTTCGAACTTCTCTACTCACTGAGCTATTAACTCATATATTTTTTTCACGATTTTTCCTATAGGTAGCAATTAATTCTTTATAGCTGGAGGAGTCTCATGATTTCAAAGTAATATTCACACGACATATTGAGTGATATGATTCATGTGATAAAGCACAAAGTAATTATTTTGGACCCAATTCATTATTTGTTCATGAGTATCTTATTTGACGCATATTTAGCAGTAATTCATAGTTAGTCTTCGTGGTGGATCTGGCATTTAATCAGCATCTATCATCGGCGTACATCACGGTTCGAGTCCACTGGGTGATCCAAGATGGGTTGTGTCAATCAGCATATAAAAGATTTGAGATAAGCAAACAATTAGCAGGAACCTGATAAGGAGATGATGTCCTTCATTCACAAGACCCCATGGTAACGATCCCTCACCAAGGAGATAAAGGACCTCCTTGACGAAGTCCTCTAGAGGGAGTAAAAAAAACCCATCCAAAGATCCATTAATATTTGCAGAAAATTTCAAAGAAAAAATAGCTATAAAAATAAGACGAATCCAAGCCTCAGCAAAACCAACAACCCTTAGCAAAAATTTCTACTACTGCATTACTAATGTCCCATGAATCCGAAATAGTTCCTGTAGGCACATTAATAGATTCCACCATCACTTTCTTTTGCTTTTGTCTAGTGGAGGCATGAAAAAATGAATTTATATCCCTTTCTAAGCCATTTAACTCGAGACTGCTGCTTCTTATAAATTACTTCTTAAAGCAATAGACGATCATATAGTTGGCATTGATCATTCAACTCACCCACCACAAGATTATCAATTAGTAACCGATCTTCTAAACTACATAATCTTATGCCGAGTGTCATTGATTTGTTGAAAAACACTTCCAAAAACAACTTTGTTCCAAAGCTTCAGGTCTCCTTTAGGCCACTTTAATTTATGAGCAATACGTTGTAATCCTGAGAGAGAGCATTCACGAGACCAAGACTCTAGAACTGCATTTAGAAAAGTGGGATGACGCAACCACATTCTCTGAAATTTGGAAGTGACAGGCCCCGTACCATGAGACTCAGCAACTTGAACCACCAAAGGAGCATGATCAGAACGTGTTCTCTCCAGATGGTTGACAACACATTGTGGAAAGATATTCATCCAAACCTGGTTGACAAGGACTCGATCAAGACGCTCCAAAACTAAAGACCCATGGCGTCAACCACACCAGTAAATTTGCAGCCAATATAGGGAACATAGGCTGTTCAAATTGATAAATTGATTGAAATATGCTTATCAGTTCGATGAACCAAATGTTAGGAAAACGTGGGTCAAGTTTGGCTTGCAACGAATTTGGAATTGAGAAAATGCGGCTAAAAATTGGACACAAGTATTTACGTGGTTCACCTAATTTAGGCTACGTCCACGGGCAAGTATATGAGGATTTCACTATAGTAGGAGAATTACAATAACACTTTCTAAATACAAGGAGATAACAACAATTAATCTCTCTTGTAATAGAAAAAAACAAGTAGGAAAAATTTAGGAGAAACAATAATTTTTCCTCTCTAATATTTTCTCTCTACTCACTATTTTTTTTTTCTCTCTTCTCACAAGTGTTTTCTCTCCAAAATTGCATGCTTCAGTTCTCCATTTCAGCCTCTATTTATAGAGGAAATCACCGCCTCATTCCATCAAAAAAATGGCTGCAACTTGGCTGGATTTTCTTCAATTTTTCCGGCTGGCAATGACACCAATTTGAATTTCTACACCATTTGCATTTAATGCAAAATTCATGCATGCATGGTTTCTCACTTTAAGTTCAAAGGTGGCAACATGAAAGTCAAAAATGGTGGCCTTTTCCTCTAGAGATTTCGGCTGTAAATGGGTTGTAGAAGACAAATTCAATTTGCCAACTTTTTTTGCATTAAATGACTTCCTTCATGGTGAAGCAAAATGACTTTATCCAACATTTCTCCCACTTAAAGTCATTTTTGTTGTAACCCCTTCTATCCTTCCTACACTTGCCATTTCCATGCTACTTACGTTTTTGCTAGGCCGATGGAGGATCGACACCATGTAAACTTGTTAGTACTGATTTGCTTTGTTAACATATCTGCTAGGTTGTCCTCTGTATGGATCTTCTGTATATCCACACTTCCTTCTTCCACCTTTTCTCGAACAAAGTGATATTGGACTCGAATGTGTTTTGTTCTCAAATGAAATGCTGGATTCTTTGCTAGATGCAAAGCGCTCTGACTATCACAAAATAGAGCAATCTTCTCTTGTTTGTGTCCGAGCTCCTCCATTAACATTTGCAACCAGATTGCCTCTTTGCTAGCTTGTGTAGCTGCCACGTATTCTGCCTCTGTCGTAGAAGTAGCCACGATAGGTGGCTTTCGAAACCCGACTTCTGACTCCTTCAAAGAAGAGTAAACACATAACCCGTGGTGGATTTGCTTTTGTCAAGATCACCTGCATAATCTGAATCAACATAGCCTCTGACAACAAAATCTGATCCTCCATAACATAATGTAGCATTTGAGGTACCCTTGACATATCTCAAGATCCTCTTTATAGCACTCCAATGCTCTTTACCAGGATTCGCCATGTACCGACTAACCACTCCCACTGCTTGTGCAATGTCTGGTCTTGTACAAACCATAGCGAACATTAAGCTACCCACTGCTGATGCATACGGTACTCGAGACATCTCCATCCTCTCTGCTTCACTGCTAGGACTCATACTTGAAGATAACTTGAAATTAATAGGAAGAGGGGTAGAGATTGGCTTACAGTCTTGCATATTGAAGCGCCGCAAGATTTTCTTCAAGTAGTTCTTCTGACTTAGCCAAATCTTCCTATTATTTCTGTCTCGGTAAATTTGCATCCCTAGAATCTTGTTTGCTGGTCCCAAGTCCTTCATTTCAAACTCCCTAGCCAACTGTGCCTTCAAGTCTTTAATACGATCTTTGTTGGGACCTGCTACCAACATGTCGTCAACATACAACAGTAGAATAATGAAATCGCTATCTCCAAATCTCATGTAGTAAGCACATGGATCTGAATTGAGTCTGTTGTATCCAAGGCTCATGATGAAGGAATCAAATCTCTTATACCAACATCTCGGCGCCTGTTTGAGACCGTATAGAGATTTGTTCAACCTGCAAACCAAGTTCTCTTTTCCTTTTTCTTCAAAACCTTCTGGTTGGAGCATATAAATCTCTTCTTCAAGTTCTCCATGAAGAAATGCAGTCTTCACATCTAACTGCTCCAGGTGTAAGTCGAATGTAGCACACATCGCCAGAACTACTCGAATTGTTGTGAGACGAACCACAGGAGAAAATATTTCGTTGAAGTCAATACCTTCTTTTTGAGCATATCCCTTCACCACCAGTCTTGCACGATACCGCTCTACTTGGTCATTGCCATCTCGTTTGATCTTGTAGACCCATTTATTTCCAATGGCCTTCCTTCCTTGTGGTAGTGGAACAAGATCCCATGTCTTGTTCTTATAAAGAGCTTCAATTTCTTCTTGCATTGCTGCCATCCACATAGAAACTTCTT
This sequence comes from Fraxinus americana, assembly GCA_035079005.1. Lineage (NCBI taxonomy): Eukaryota > Viridiplantae > Streptophyta > Magnoliopsida > Lamiales > Oleaceae > Fraxinus > Fraxinus americana. The sequence goes on from CM068716.1 coordinate 29,503,711, forward strand.
GGCTTTGTATAGCCTCATTGAAAGTTGATGGCTCTCCATCTTCTGTCAGTAAGCAGTATGCAACATTGCCCTCCATAATATACTCTGAATGCCAAGCTGGTTCTTTTCTTTCCCGTGTTGATCGTCGAACATCTGGAGCACTAGACTCTACTTGTTCTTGTTCTTCGTGCTCTAGTGTTGCTTCAGAAGAATCTATAACTTCTCGTTCATCTCCAACTTCGACTGTAGTAGTCTCCGATTTTTCTTTTGAAGTGCTATCATCTTTTTTTTCTTGTACTTTGCCTTCTGCAAATATCACATCTCTGCTGATTATCACCTTGTGGGCAGTGGGATCCCACAGGCGGTACCCCTTAACTCCATCAGCATACCCTAAGAAAATACATTTTCTGGATTTTGGATCCAGCTTTGATGTTTCTTGGGTGTTGTACATAACGTACACAGGACCTCCAAATACATGTAAGCGAGAATAATCGGCTGGTTTACTAGTCCACATTTCCATTGGCGTCTTCAGATCAATTGCGGTTGATGGTGACCGATTGATCACATAACAGGCGGTTTTGACTGCTTCTGCCCAAAATGACTTAGCTAGACCCGCAGTTCTCAACATTGCTCTTGTTCTTTCTAGTAATGTTCTGTTCATCCGCTCTGCCACTCCATTTTGCTGTGGAGTGTATGCCGTCGTGAACTGTCTCTTGATACCTTCTTGTTGACAGAAATTATCAAATTCATCACCAGTATATTCTCCTCCATTGTCAGTCCTCAAACACTTGATCTTCTTTTCAGATTCAAGCTCCACCCGCGCTTTGAACATTTTGAAGACTGCGAACACGTCTGCCTTCCTTTTGATTGGATACACCCAACATCTCCTAGAGTAATCATCAATGAAAGATACAAAGTATCTTGCTCCTCCTAGGGACAATACCGGTGCTTGCCAAACATCAGAATGAACAAGCTCCAAGATAGCTTTACTTCTAGCAGTGGAACTGCTAAACTTCAATCTGTGCTGCTTACTAGTAACACAATGCTCACAAAAGGGTAATGAAACCTTTTTGAGCCCTGGAAGAAGCTTTTGTTCTGAGAGAATTTTCAAACCACGTTCTGACATGTGGCCAAGTTTGCGGTGCCACATCATCGTTAATTCTTCTGCTGAACTTGTCGCTGCGACAGATGCTTCTCCTTCTTGTAGTGTCTCTCCTTTAAGCATGTACAAATTTGCTGCTATCTTTTCTGCTTTCATCACCACAAGCGCGCCTTTGTTTATTTTCATGAACCCATTTTGTGCACGGGTCTTACAGCCAATGTCATCTAATTGTCCTAGTGACAATAGATTTTTCTTCAAGCCTTTTACGTGTCGTACCTCCTGGATAGTGCGAACTGTACCATCATACATTTTCAATTTGATGGTACCAATACCAGCGATCTCCAAGGCATGATCATTCCCCATAAACACAGATCCTCCTGAGATAGGTTCATAATGATGGAACCATTCCCTCCTTGGTGTCATGTGCCATGTAGCTCCTGAGTCCATAAGCCAGACATCAGAAAACTGTTTTCTGCCTTCAGCAACTGTTGTTGCCTCGCTGTATAAAATTTCACCATCATCTGAGGTGCTTGCTACACAACCCTGAGCTTTTGACGTCTCAGAACCTTTTCCTTTGGCTTCTTCATTCTTCTTGAGACTCCAGCAATCCTTTTTTAAGTGCCCTTTCTTACCACAGTAGTAACACTTGGCATTCGTCTTACTCCTGGATTTTGATCTACGTTGATTATGACTCCCACTGGAGCCACGTTCCGTTGATCTTCCTCTCATCATTGTCAAAGCTTCCGCCTGATGTAAACTTGTTGATCTGTTCTCCTTGTTTTTGCGCCGACTTTCTTCTTCAAGAACTGCAGCTGCAATATCATCGAAGACTAGAACTTCAAGGTTGTTGGTTAAGTTGATGATGAGTTGATCATACGAATCCGGTAGACTTTGAAGTAGAATTTCGGCACGTTCACCCGTTTCTATATTATGCCCCATTGATGTGAGCTGTGAAAATAGAGTGTTGAGGGTGTTGATGTGGTCAGTCACCGTAGTTGACTCCGCCATCCGAAGGGTGTAAAGCCTTCTCTTCAAGAAGATTTTGTTGTGTAACGATTTGGCCTCGTACAGCTTTGTTAGTGTATCCCATATTTCTTTGGCTGTCTTTTTCTCAGCCACACTTGACAATACTCCATCGGCTAGCGCTAGATGCAGATTAGCAATTGCATTGCCATCCATCTCATTCCACTTAGCATCGTCAGTGATCTCCTCGGGCCTATCTCCAATTGCCGCCAAGCAGTTATCTTTTCTCAAAACTGCTTTTATTCTCATTTTCCACAATGAGAAATTGTTCCCATTGAACTTTTCAATCTCATACTTTGCCGCCATTTTGTTCACCAATACTATAACTGAAAATAGTAACTTGTGTGTAAATGGTGAACAACGACCCTACACAAAACCTCGCTCTGATACCACTGTTAGGAAAACGTGGGTCAAGTTTGGCTTGCAACGAATTTGGAATTGAGAAAATGCGGCTAAAAATTGGACACAAGTATTTACGTGGTTCACCTAATTTAGGCTACGTCCACGGGCAAGTATATGAGGATTTCACTATAGTAGGAGAATTACAATAACACTTTCTAAATACAAGGAGATAACAACAATTAATCTCTCTTGTAATAGAAAAAAACAAGTAGGAAAAATTTAGGAGAAACAATAATTTTTCCTCTCTAATATTTTCTCTCTACTCACTATTTTTTTTTTCTCTCTTCTCACAAGTGTTTTCTCTCCAAAATTGCATGCTTCAGTTCTCCATTTCAGCCTCTATTTATAGAGGAAATCACCGCCTCATTCCATCAAAAAAATGGCTGCAACTTGGCTGGATTTTCTTCAATTTTTCCGACTGGCAATGACACCAATTTGAATTTCTACACCATTTGCATTTAATGCAAAATTCATGCATGCATGGTTTCTCACTTTAAGTTCAAAGGTGGCAACATGAAAGTCAAAAATGGTGGCCTTTTCCTCTAGAGATTTCGGCTGTAAATGGGTTGTAGAAGACAAATTCAATTTGCCAACTTCTTTTGCATTAAATGACTTCCTTCATGGTGAAGCAAAATGACTTTATCCAACACCAAACCTCCACCACATTTCTCAGCATCACTTTTCACAAAATTAAAATCTCCAACGATAACAACCAATTTTTGGGAAGCAATAAGAGGTGCAATAGATGACCATAAATTCCTGCGAAGAATATAGTCACATTTGGCATTAACCACCACAATGAGAGCTGAAATACTCTACCTTGTTGCAGCCAACGCAATAAACTGATCGGTGTATAAACTGCATCAACAATAAAATAATCTAGAAAGTAAATCCATATCCCACCCCCCCCCCCCCCCGGGGTTATTTTCATTAGTAATCACCTTGGGAAAGCCTAATCGTCGACCAAAACCAAAAGCTTGAGTAGAGACACTATAGGCTCCAGAATAGCAAGAAAAGAAATTTTAGAACTACGAACAAAGACGACAAGTCGTGGCAATGTTCCCCACGCCTGTTGCATTCAACACTAAGAAAGAGGACGTTAATATTAGAGCAAGAGAATCTCTGACCAGCAAGTCACAGATAAGAACGAATTTCTTGTTTCTTCTATTATTATCACTTATATCCAGAGTATCTAAGTCTGAATGATAAACACCATCTCTCCCAGGGTTACCAGTATCTTTAGGAACCTCATTTTCTGCTTCCAATTGGAAAATGTCGATTTTTCTCGGCATTTCAATTTGATAACATGGATTTATTCTTACCAACAGTAGTAAAATTTTCAAATTCTTCTACCTCACGTGCTTCCACACTAATTCCATCATCAGTAGAGTTTCCATCCTCTATATCAACCCCTTCATTGTCCACATTAGTAGGGATATTTGGATTAGTTTTACTCACCGTAGGAGACTGGGTAGTAACTATCTGCTCAGGAGTCGCGTTCACAATCTGTTCAATGACATTGTAAATGACAGCTTATTCATCCTCGTTCTGAACCACGTCTTGTTGAACAGGAGAAGCATTCTCAGGGCTTTCATTATCCTTGGAAGACTTTATTTTTTGGATTTCTTCCACTAGCTGGCAAAGTTACAGGTTGTGCAGGGGGCTGTTTCAAACCAAAATGTCCACTACTCTGCCTATTTACCCGGTTGCAATTAACCACATCGTATCATGCAACTTGCAGTGTACACACAGCATTTTGGATTCCCTTCATAATGAACTTCTTGCCAGAATCGTGATCCAGATTCAGTACTTGTGCCAATCCAAATATCATACTCGAGTTTTTTTGTAAGATCCATCTCCACACAAAACCGTGCATAACAAAGTCTTGTGAAAGTTACAGTAGGCAGATCAGCATTCAAAAACCTCCCCAGTGGCTTCACTATTTCTTTCAAGTATGATGGGATACAAAAGTTTAATGACAGAAATGGCAACCGAATCCAAATCAAAGACATTGGAGATTCCTCGTTGGCTTTAAAATCTCTTGACCATGTAAACAAATGAAATAAGGATCCCTCCACCGCATGGACATCACGCGTCAAGGCTTTGTTGAGATCCTCTTCATTTTGAAGTTTAATTAGCACATGTCGAGGATCTGTAAAACTTATAAGTTATAATTAGAATAGTTGAAAGACCCCACCTAGCGCTAATATGATGTAGGGTTGTAAATGGATCGGATATGGACTGGATCTGCCTATATCCGCTAAGAATTATTATCCGATTCGATAAGATAATCCGACGGATATTTGATTGTTAAATCCATATTCATTTTGCTATGTTAGCGGACATCAGATCCGAAATTAAAGAAATTAGAAAAAAATCAATAATGGAATCAACTTTTTTATTTATTTATTTTTTTTCAAATTCTTAAACAGGTTTAATAATTATAAATTTCTCAACTTTTTTATGTTTTTAATTTGATGACTTTTTTATTCTGAATTTATTTATTTTCTCATTTAATTATTTTAGTGATAAATAACATGTCATAAAAATCTTTTACCAATTCAATTATTTATAATAAATCGAATCAGATTGTTATCGGATCGAATTGACCTATATTTATATTTGATCCATTTAATTAACGGATTATCGGATTCGAATCTTAATCGAGTTATCGGACTGAAATCCTAAATCCATCTCTCATTAATTTCATCGGAGTCGGATCAAAATCCAATCAATTGGCAACCCTAATATGATGGCAGATGACGTCCACTCTTGGCCGAGATTTTGAGGACTTTGCAATAAGTGCATATTGGAGCGGGGCTTCCAACTGCTGTAGCTCGAGAGGAGAGAAAATGATGGCAGGTTTTCCATCCTTGAATTGCAGTTGTCTCAGGGAGACTGATACATAATTTACTTTTAATTTTTTTTCATTTTTTGTTGCGAAAAAAATCCAAAATGCAACCTAACAATTAAATTAATAAAGATAAAGAATTTGAATAACCTTTAGAAAAATTTGTCTTGTTAAATAACAATTAAAACATAATGTAAGATTCAATTTTCTGTTAGTAACAACTGAAAAGTAAATATTTCCATAAACTTAAATTGTCGATGGAGATTTCGTTAACCAAATGAAGTAATCAAAATATGAATTTTAATAGCAATAAAGAATTTCACGCAAAATAACATTTGTAATATTAAAAAAATGAAGTTTAATAAATGTTTCTTCATCGGCTATCAGAGATCAGAGCATAGTCGGTGATTAGCGACAACATCACGAACAGTATTGCGATGGTAATGGCTATGGATATGCGTCGTATATAATTCTGAAAACTCTTTGATGAAAAATATTTGAATGATAGTGTGGAAATAGATTTTACTCTGGATTTCTAAAAAGTTGTATATACGACTAGAATATCCTCGGTAAATATTATGTGGAGAATTTTAGAAAGTTATTGTTACCCGTATAATCAAATTGGTCTTCACCGTCCATTCTAATGAGGTAAATTTTATATAAGGTCAAGGGGGCCTCATTTATTAATTGTTTGAGTTAAGTGAACATGAATGAACACACTTATGGATGAAGGAACACATAGTTTGGTGAAAAGACACCAAGACCTGCCAAACATAGAGGAGCAGCACAGATGCGTTGCACTAGTCGGTGTCCCGCCCCTCTTTTCTCCTGTTTTCCCGTCCACTTTCTTCGCGACTTTCCCTTCTTGAAAAGTTTCCAAAATCATCCTTAATAGTCCTTATAATTTGGAAAAATTACAACACGAAATATATTCAACAATTACATATGGCATTTAAAAAAATTTCGATCGTAATTCTTCTGGAACATATAATAAAACATTTATTATCTGGTTTTTGAAGTTTCAGATCTCCAATGCTGGGATAAAGAAAGGATGTTGAAATTTGGGGCTTCAATCAACCAATTTCCCGGGCTCAGTTTCTCCAAACAACACCACAATAGACAACCTAAATCCAAACCTCAAAACACCCAAGAAAACCGGTTGCTCTAACTGTAAAAGTCAGCCCACAAAAGACTTGGTGTGAAGAAGAAGATAGCCCCAATGTTCAACCACCAAGGTTAGAGAAGAAGGAGGAAGTGGATCTCCAAAGAATGGCACAAAGCAACTGGAATCGGTTTCTCTTCTCTCCCAAAAACAACCGGCTACCCTCTATTCACACAAATGGCTACAGTGTTGGGCAATGGGTTAAAATAGGTTGGGACTCACTTGGGCTTTAGGTCAAATAATAGGGCCCAATAGGAAAGGGTAAAAGTGGGCTAACAAACGTAAAGCTATCCCAGGTCTTTGGGCCAAGCCATGAGCAATCCTAATTAAATTAGGCTACTTCAAATGGCCCAATAAGGTTGTGGGTCTGGTTCGAACTATTGTGGTGTCGATATTTCACTTCATTCATCGATTTTACATTTTCGCCCGAATTTATAGGGTATCAAAACCCAACAAAGGGAGTTTAACATAAGTAGTTAGAAATGTATATTTCGTCCAAATTTCCTATTTTTGATCGAGATCTTTATACAAAAGCAGCTGTGTCTTTGAACACGGAAGAAATTCAAAAAAATTCTTCTTATAATTGCTGGAATATTTGAAGACCCTGGAATGTAGAAAAAATTCAGCATTTCCAACAATGTGCCATGCCATCAGAAGTATTCAATAAGATGAACATCCTGCGATTTATCATCAAATAGGAAAAAGTCAATCCTCCTAAGGTGTTCTACTAGACACAAAAGCACGGTACATGACGAATGAAGAGCTACATCTTCTACACAAAGAATTATTGTGTAATAATTTTATTATTTGCACAATAATCTAGAAAACAAATATTTCTCACAGAACGAATGACGAGTGCTTCAAGCTGGGAGCATATTCAATGATGCCCAACAATATTAGCATATTAGAAACACTAGCTCCAAGATCTTTACATATTTGAACATGGAATTGAAGAAACATGGGTATGCATCATTCATGAAAGATGGAAGAGAATGTTAGAAAATATATTCCTAAAAAGGTTAGGTTTTACCCGTAGAGCGTGACAGCTCAAGTTGTAGATAAAATTTCATACTTTCTCTCAATCTCGCACAATTTTTAGAATACCAATTTCTGCTCTCGCAAGAAACTTCAGATTCCTTACCAAGTTGAATTTAAGTGAATTAACATGATACTTAAGAATTCGGGTTTCAACGCATTCATGGAAAGTTCAATACCGACATATAGTCATTACGAGTGTTGAAAGAGGACTTTTAAGAAACAATATCAAAAAATTCTATATGTCCCAATAAGTCAAATAGTAACAATTATTCAAGAGATTTACAGCTTTCAAAGAATTGTCTCATAGAATTATGACATTAAATCTTGAGTGGAACACCTTCACATTCAGTAGCAATGTAAGTTCAGAGACATCTAACCCAATGCCTTCAAGTTTCAGGACCACGGGTGATCTTTATCAAAACACTTCTTTTGGTAATTTTCCACCAGATGCACTGTTTTCCAACCAAATCTCTATTTTCTTCACGTGCCTCCAAATCACAGCTCAAATGATTGCCTGAATAGCGCTATAATTCAACTGGAAGTGACGTCTAATGCTAAAATTATCAATGTTCCGCAGGATAACTTTTCTTGACTCGAACATTCCGAAATCTAAACTATAATCCTTACAACTCCTCGCTATAAATGTTCCAATAGTAATTAGGGAGAAAAAGGTGAAGGCTCCTCCATTTTCTGGATAGAATTGAGGTGGCCATGGTATACTTACTTTCCAGATTTGACATTATTCGGAGAAGGAGATTATTAACTTAATATATCAATTGAATTGGGTTTGGACTAGAATTTTTGGATTTTCTCATTCTCAAAACCAACAATAATTAACATAAACAGTGGCTATTGTTTTCAGAAAGAAAACAGGAACTATATATTAGGAAATCAAAGGGGAAAGAACAAAAGTCTCAAATATAACGATATTGTTGTTGGTGGCGAAAGCAAAGGAGAAGGTTGCGAAAGAGCGATACCAATTTGTAAATACCTTTATATAAATTTAAACTACCGATGAAAATTGTGACGAATAGTAATAAAAATTTAAAAAAAATGAAATAATGAAAAAGTTTAGAAATAAAAAAATAGCATTAATAATAGTAATTTAACGTCAACAATGAACTTTTTTATCATTTATAAATTCAGAAGAAGAAAAAATTATCGATAGATTTATTTTACTTACATAATTTTCGCCATCAGCTAAAATAATAATTGAATAAAAAATCTGTATATTTAAATAACAATTAAATGTAACGTATGTAACATTTGAAAAGTAAATGTTGGAATTTGATGCCATTTGTGACATTTGGATTTCAATATTGGGGCGATGATAAAATGGGTTAAAGTCCAAATTGCTGGAAAGTTTTGGAACTAAAACTATTGCCCCAATAACTCAAAAGGAAAAGCCCAAGACCCAGCCCAAACTTAAATGTCAAGTGTGTTGCTTTGGTCCGTTGGATCTGCAGCCTGATCTACGATTGGATGGTTGCCTATATGTTAGATATTGGATGGCCATTTTCTCGCGTGATTTTTCATTCTGTTGAGTGAAGTTTTTGGCTTAGTGAGAAAGCTTCTGGGTGTTCTCTGTTCTTCGTGTTTTCTCTGTCTTCTCTTTCGATTCTTTGTGTTAGAGTTCATCTTTGTGATCCCAATCTTGGTGATTGTCCATTGAGGAGTAGAGTGGTTAGATTGGTAGTAGATTCTTCGAACCATTGTAGTGGCTGCTTTGTACGGTTTGGGTTAGGGCTTGTGGTCTTTGTGGCTAGTTCTTTTGTACAGACGGGTACAATATTCTGTGTGAATTTCTGAGCCCTATATAAAGTGAAAGATCTGTATTCTTGTTGATCGATTGGTGTTCTATTTGAATCTTGATTTTCAGCTTTCGTTGGTTTATTTCCTTACAAGTGGTATCAGAGCGTGTGTAAGGGCGATTGAGTCTGCGATTTACGGTTTGTCACTAGAAAATCGATTTCCGGCTGATGCCCTAGAAACCAATCGAAATACACTAATTTTTCCCCCAATTTTATTTTTTGTTCGGTTTTGGTTACTAATATTTTTTCCTATATATTTCGTGTTTTCTGTTGGATCTTTGTTCTTGGTGAACCTGCTTGGAGCCCTGACCTTTTTTGAGCTGCTGTTGATTGGACGATCGAATCTGCCTTGTTGCTTGTTCTGGTTTCGAACCTTCTTGGTGAAAATTCCCTAACCCTGTCCTTATCCTGTTACTTACCATATTTGAATGTTGTAAATTCTCCCTGTTTTCCCCATTGTTGTGTGTCCTTTTGGTGTTTAGAATTGAGCATTGACCTGGGGTCTAGAACCTCACGGAATCCTGGTGAATTCTAACACCTGGAACTGATAGAATTCTGATTATTAGTTTGTTGTTTTCAGTAGCTATATTCTCTGTGAATTTTTCCTGTGATTATAGATCTGTTCAATATCACTGTCATCTTTTGTTCATTGAGTTAATAGTCTATTTTTCAGTTTGGATATGTTTTCATTCCTGCTTGGTTACACCATGTTCTGTGTGATCTTTTAAACGGGTTATTTTGAAACATAGGCTTACTGTTTTTTTCCTGTGGAACTGTGACCTCAAAAATTTCTTTGTGTCGATTAAAAATTTCAAATGACAATGGTAACATTTGAACTTGGAGTTTTTAATGGAAAAGGGGATTTCCCCATTTGGCAGCAAAAAATGAGAGGGGTCTTAGTTCAACAGAAAGTTTCTAAGGCTATAACTGGTGAATTTCCTGCTACTATGACTGATGATCAAAAAGTTGAATCTGATGAACTTGCTTATACTTCTATAATTCTTCATTTGTCTGATCAAGTGTTGAGGAAAGTTGGTAGACTTGATAATGCTAAGGCTTTGTGGGATAACTTAGAAGAACAATACATGTCTAAGAGTCTACCTAACAAACTCTTCCTTTTAGAGAGGTTCTTTAGCTTTAAGATTGATATGTCTAAAGACTTAGATGATAATCTTGATACTTTTAATAAATTAGTTCAAGATATCGCTAACACTAGGGAAAAGGTGTCTGATGAATATAAAGCCGTTATCTTGTTGAATGCTATACATGATGTGTATAAGGATGTTAAATCTGCTATTAAGTATGGTAGAGATACCTTGACTCCCGACATAGTGATCAATTCTTTGAGGAATAAAGAATTAGAGCTTAAGGTTGATAGAACCGGGAATGATTTTGAGAGTTTGTCTGTGAGTGGTAGACCTATGACTAGGCAAGTCAGTTGTCAGAGTTATCAAGGGAGCAATCATAACAATTTTAAGAAGAAGGTGAAATGGGGACCTAGATCTAAGTTTAGGAGTGGAATTAGGAAGTGTTATGGGTGTGGTAAGACAGGACATTTTATAAAGGATTGTTATAAGAAGAAGAATGAACAGAAAGAGAAGAGAGTGGATGAGGGGAATGTAGTTGAACCTCTAGATGAGAGGACTGTTGATGTATATGTGGTGACGAACCCACTCCTGATGTGAATAATGTCGACTATGTGGATGACAGTGGTCAGGATAGTGAGTGGATTATGGATTTCAGGATGTACATTCCATATGACCTCTAGAAGACCATGGTTAGAGAACTTTAAGGATCTTGATGGTGGAAAGGTGGTTATGGGTAACAATGTAGCCTGTAGCATTAAGAGAATTGGTAGTGTGACTCTGAAGTTTGATAATGGATATACCTTTACTTTAGAAAGAGTAAGGTATATTCCTGATTTGAATAGGAACCTGATTTCTATGGGTAATCTAGATGACATAGGCCTGCAAGGCCGGATTTGTAATGGTTTTTTACAAATAATTAAGGGTTCCTTAGTTATTTTCAAAGGTACCAAGAGGAATGGTATATATGTCACTAGAGCCAGTGTTGTTCAGAGTCACACTGCTGAGTCCTCTAGTGTTGAGATTGATGCTACCCTGAAGTGGCATAATAGGCTAGCTCACGTGAGTGAAAATGGGTTGCACATTTTGAATACGAGAGGGACTTTTGGAAAGGATGTGATTTCTGTTCCATTTTATGAGCACTATACTTTAGGAAAACAACGAAGGCTTCATTTTAATAGTGGTCAGCATATGACTGCATCTATCCTTGAGTATATTCATTATGACCTGTGGGGCCCATCATCTACTACCACTCAAGGTGGCAACAAATATTTTTTATCACTAATTGATGATTTTTCAAGAAAAGTTTGGATTTATCTTTTGAATCAAAAATTAGATACTTTTGAAAAGTTTAAAAATTGGAAAACTTTAATTGAAAATCAAATGGATAAAAAGATCAAAGTTCTAAGAACAGACAATGGTCTGGAGTTTTGTAATACTGAATTTGATCAACTCTGTAGAGATGATGGGATCCTCAGGCACAAAACTGTTCCTTATACTCCTCAACAAAATGGAGTTGCTAAAAGAACGAATAGGACTATATTGGATAAGGTTAGATGCATGATGATTAGTTTGGGGGTTCCTAAAGTACTTTGGGGTGAGGTTGTGATGACAGCTGTGTATATTGTGAATAGAACTCCTTCTAGTGTTTTAGATGGTAAGATACCTGAAGAGGTATGGTCAGGGAGATTATCTGATTATACTATTTTGAGAACTTTTGAATGTTCTGCTTATTCTCACCAAAGTATAGGTAAGTTGGAGCCTAGATCTCAGAAATGTGTTTTCATGAGGTATCCTGAGCGAGTGAAAGGATATAGACTTTGGGCTAAAGATGAGAAGGGCTTTAAGATGATAACCAGTAGAAATGTGACCTTTAATGAAGGTGATATGCCGTGTTTGAGTAAGAAAGTCTCTAGTGATGATCCTAAGAGTGATGAGGATGAAGAGACCAGAATGCAAGTAAGAGTAGGTAACACCCCTGAACTTGTTGAGGAGGAACAAGTTGAGATTGTTGGTGGTGAACATGACTTAGTAGGTGATGTAGTTGATCCTCTAGGTGATTATCAATTTACTCATGATAGAGCTAGGAAAGAGATCAGGGAACCTAGGATGGGTGATTATCATTCCTTTGCTGTTTTGTTATATCAAGACTTAGAAGTCAAGGAGCCTAAATCTTATGAAGAGGCTTTGAACTGTCAACAATCTAAAGAGTGGGTAGGTGCTATGGAAGAAGAGATGAAGTCTCTTGTCAAGAATGATACATGGAAGTTAGTTCCTAAACCTAATGATAAGTCTTTGGTAGGCTGTAAGTGGGTTTATAGTATTAAGGAGGGTAGTTCTTCTAAAGAGCTTCTTAGGTTTAAGGTTAGACTTGCTGCAAAGGGATTTACCCAGAAGCCTGGTATTGATTATAATGAAATTTTCTCTCCCATTGTGAAATATACTTCTATAAGAGTCATGCTTGCCTTAGTTGCTCAATATGATTTAGAGCTTGAACAAATGGATGTTAAAACTGCTTTCTTGCATGGTGATTTGGATGAAATGATTTATATGGTGCAACCTCAAGGTTTTATTGATTCGAAAATGCCAAATCATGTTTGTTTGCTTAATAGATCTTTGTATGGTTTGAAACAATCACCTAAATAATGGTATATTAGATTTGACAATTATGTGTCTTCTATTGGCTTTGTGCGAACTGCCTTTGATCATTGTCTTTGTTTTAAAAGAAATGATAAGAATGATGTGATTGTTTACTTAAGGCCTGTATGGTACGGCTTAAAATCCAATTAAAATTGAAAATATAGCCGTTATTGGGTCTCACTCATCTAATAAAAGTCAACAATAACGGCTAGTTTTTCAATTTTAATCCGATTTTAATCTATACCAAACACCCTCTTACTTTTGTATGTTGATGACATGTTATTGGTTGGACATAAAATGAGTTATATAAATGACATCAAAAAGGCTTTAAGTACTAAATTTGAAATGAAAGATTTAGGGCATGCTAGGAAAATCTTAGGGATGGATATTAAAAGAGATAGATCACAACAATCTCTTCTTTTAACCCAATCTGACCACGTGAAAAAGGTGTTATCTAAATTTGCTATGCATGATTCTAAGCCTGTTACTCTGCCTCTTGCTTGTCATTTTAAATTGAGTAAAGAACAATATCCACATGATGAGTCTGATATTAAATACATGCAAAAGGTACCTTATGCTAATGCGGTTGGATCAGTTATGTATACTATGGTATGTACTAGACCGGATGTTGCACATGCTATTATCATTTTGAGTAGATTTATGGCAAACCCGGGTCTGGAACATTGGACCGCTTTAAAATGGCTTTTAAGATACTTAAAAGGTTCTGCTGATTTAGGATTGCATTTCAAATTTTGTAAAGAGGGAGCTGTGTTGAAAGGGTATGTGGATTCTGATTATGCTAGTAATGAGGACAATAGAAAATCAATAACTGCATATGTGTTTACTTTATGTGGTGCTTGCATTAGTTGGAAGTCTCAATTGCAGTCTATTGTTGCCTTATCTACTACTGAAGCTGAGTATGTAATTGCTATTGAAGCTATAAAGGAGTCTTTGTGGCTTAAAGGCTTGTTATGTGAACTAAATGAATTGCATGATCCTGTTGTGGTTTATTGTGATAGTCAGAGTGCTATTCATTTATGTAAAAATCCTGTTTTTCATGATAGGACTAAACATATAGATATTAGGATGCATTTCATTAGAGATATAGTTTATAAAGAATATATTTTGCTTGAGAAAATCCCTACACAATTTAATCCCGCGGATATGGGAACAAAGGTACTTCCTCTTTCCAAGTTTAAATCTTGTTTACAAATTCTAAGAATTGATTCTGGGTGAATTTTGTTTTTCTTGCAGGTGGTAACCTTCTTGGTATTGGTGCTATGAAACACTAATGTGTTTGGTGGTTTACGGCATTGGCATCAAGGGGGAGATTTGTTGGAATTTGATGCCATTTGTGACATTTGGATTTCAATATTGGGGCAATGATGAAATGGGTTAAAGCCCAAATTGCTGGAAAGTTTTGGAACTAAAACTATTGCCCAATAACTCAAAAGGAAAAGCCCAAGACCCAGCCAAAACTTAAATGCCAAGTGTGTTGCTCTGGTCCGTTGGATCTGTAGCCTGATCTACGGTTGGATGGTTGCCTATATGTTAGATATTGGATGGCCATTTTCTCGCGTGATTTTTCATTCTGTTGAGTGAAGTTTTTGGCTTAGTGAGAAAGCTTCTGGGTGTTCTCTGTTCTTCGTGTTTTCTCTGTCTTCTCTTTCGATTCTTTGTGTTAGAGTTCATCTTTGTGATCCCAATCTTGGTGATTGTCCATTGAGGAGTAGAGTGGTTAGATTGGTAGTAGATTCTTCGAACCATTGTAGTGGCTGCTTTGTGCGGTTTGGGTTAGGGCTTGTGGTCTTTGTGGCTAGTTCTTTTGTACAGACGGGTACAATATTCTGTGTGAATTTCTGAGCCCTATATAAAGTGAAAGATCTGTATTCTTGTTGATCGATTGGTGTTCTATTTGAATCTTAATTTTCAGCTTCTGTTGGTTTATTTTCTTACAGTAAATATTTTAATAAATTAAATTACCGATAGAGATTTCATCAATAAAATGAACTAATTAAAATACTAAACTTTAATTTAATAGAAAATTTTCACGCAAAATATTAGTTGTAATATTTCTTTAAAGTTAATTGAGTACTGATTCAAAAGGAAAACATAAAGTTAAAACACGAAATAGAGAAACTGAACCCATGCAACGTAGTGTTGGAAAATAAAAATTCTCCCATTGATGTAAGTAATTTTCTCTCAAATATGCCCTTCAAGTCACTTGGTTCTAATCCAAAAAGGGGAAAGATAAAGGATAATTATATTCACACCGTTGTTTTAATTAGTTTCACCACATTTTAATTGCATTTTAAGTTTTTCAATCTTCAGAATATTTCAAGATGATGAAGAACAAACCACTAACCACGATGAAAACCTTTCTGCAACAAAGAAATGAAGAAGAAACAAACAAACAAACCAGCTTGAATTGCGTAGAACGATGTCCTAAAAGCATTATGAATTCGAATATCTAGAAATGTTTAACAACCTTTCCCGAGCGAAGTCAAACATATATCTATTTACAATCCGAAATATCCCTATTATGAATTCGAATATCTAGAAATGCATTGAATCACAAGATTATCAATTAGATGCATAAGGATAAACAATTATTCATAACATCTATAGAACCTTATATTGATCATCACAATGAGTTAAACCTATTTTGAATCTCTGAAAAACAAAAAAAAAAATGTCACTTTTCTTCCAAATAGTGATCAATCATTCAAACACAAATCATATATTAAATGAAGAAATCTTGAATTAAAATGGAAAAAATGGTTTACATCATCATCCCAACACAAATATGTTTAGCATAGCATGCTAATTACACACAAACACGAACGATATAGTATTCACCACTTGAAAAGATTGCAAACAATGGATAATTAAAAATTCAAATATGTGATGAATATTAGGGAATAACAGTTTCATCTATTGATCGCTTTTATTTTTAATTCAAGATTCATAACCTAATGTAGTATTCGATCGAATTCTTCTATTGTATTCAATTTGCCCCTCTAGATTTCTCATTGAACCTATTTAACTAATTAAATTTTATATCTCTGTGCGAATCAATTTTAGGTAAACGAAACACTAATTCTGAGAATTCATATTATGATCGCAATAATTAGTATAGGTATCTCTACACGTTATACTAATTTATCGAATTTTATTATATGGTCTAAATCTCAAATTTACCTATCGATTTGTAAGAGACTCACATAATCATCCAATTATTGATCAGGTAATTGATACATTAAACTCATAATAAAACCAATACATAAATAAATAAATCACATAAATCTTGAATAATAAAATGAAGAATCACAACTCAACTACATTGTTTTTCCTAGGGATGGCAACGGTTCTATTCGGGGTCGGTTCGGCCAAAATATAACCGCATCACCAATTTTTTGGTCATACTATAACCGCACCATAACCATGAAAGTCGGTTCGGTTCGATTCGGTTTGTATCTCGATTCGGTGCGGTTCGATTCGGTTAATAACCACGAAAATAAATTATTTTTTATAGGTCCAATCGTCAACTTGAAAAAAAAAAAAAATTTACAACAAAAAGCCAATGAAAGTTAATAGTATTAGTACTAGATATAAAATTATATATAGAGCCAATTTTTGTTTCTCGTTTTAGATACATACTGCACATGGTCAAGTGAACTACACACATCTAATACAGTAAAGATGAAAATGGTAATATGCTTATCCTTGACTCGTGAACTAAAACTATTCGTGCAAGCAAAATGCAAGAAAAATCAAAATACTAAAAAAGGCATTTATAATGTCAAAGTTGCAATAATTAATATATAATGACATCTTATTTTAAATTATAAGAAAAAATAAAATGTTTACAATAATCAATTATTCAAATCATATTTGTATTAGAAGACTCGATTTTCCTTAATTTTTCACAATAAGATGAAAAGTGAATCTATAAAATTACTTTTGAATTTATTAGGAATAACTCAATTTTGTTTTATTCTTTGGTACAGTTAGAAAATCTTGAAATTTTTTCATTTATGCCAAATTTGTTACCAGTTACCACCCACTGCACTTAATTTTAGTGCAATCCTAACTATTGAATTCCTAACAATCTATGAAAGAGAAAATCACGACCGTAGATGACGATTCTTTCACCCCATGAGTACGGAAGAGCCAAAAGAAGGAATAAAAATTCCGCTTCTACTCTCCAACTCATTATTTGAGTAATAAATTGATCTCTAAATTTTAAGTAGAAAAGTAATATTTAGTCCCTGTTTGGCACCCATTTTTTTCTCATTCTTTTTTTCTTTCTTCATTTCAACCACACATTTTATCAATAAAATAATATTACACATAAACCTAAAAATTCTCCTTATTTTTTAACCACACATTCTTCCATCAATCACTATTCAAAAACTAATTTTTCTACTAAAATGGGTGTCAAACACCCCCTTAGTTACACAATATTCTCAATATGAAATATTTAAATTTATATAAAATTGTCATGTAAACGGTAAACCTCACATATACAAGTTTGTTGAGCTGGATTTTGTTTCCGAACTTGAATCGATGCTTAAATATCTAAAATAAGTTATGATTGGTCATGGATAATGATATATAATTCCTGTTTGACGGTAATTAAAATCAAATTTTTAATAGATTTTGATAGAAATTAATGAAATGAGTGGCTGAAAAGTTGTGGGATCCATAAAATATTTGATTAAAATTAGATTTTAAATCCTAACAAATACGGACATAACATTATTTATACTTAGAATCAATTTAGGCAGTATTGGACCTACACATTTATTTATCATCAATTTTAGGTTTGTGATCTCGAAATAATCTGTGACCTACAAAATTTTTAATTCGTGACCGATAAAAAATTGTGACCTATAAATTTTTTGATAAGCTGTGACCTAAAATTATTTTTAACTAATTAATAAGATATCTGTGATCAAATTGTACAATTAAATATTTAATTAATTATTAAAAAGTAAAAACTTGATTTTTGTAATTTTAAAACTTTAGCACCTGATTTTTGCAAGTGTCAAAGTTAATACCTAATCTATGAACTTTTCTCTTTTAATTACGTGTAGGGTACATTGACATTGAATTGGGCTACTGGAGCCTGGGTTATTGGGTTAAAGTTTAGTTTTATTAATTGGACCAAAATTTTGGGAAGCCAAAAAAAAAAAAAATTGTCCAATTAATTTAGAGAAATAAAAATGGGAAGCCCAATTGTCCATTTTTTTTTTTTAACGGGTAATCGGTTCGGTTCGGTGCACCATAACTAAATACCATACCCGCCCTTAAATGAAGCGGTTAATTAAAATCAAAACCATAACCGCCCTATTGCACCATCGGTTCGGTTTTTTTCGTCCCATTCGATTCGGTTAACCGCGGTTTTCGGTTTTCGCAGTTCGAATTGTCATCCCTAATTTTTCGTAATATAAAAATTAGTTATTCATATTGTAAAAATAAAAACACGCAAAAGTTGAAAGATGTCTCCAAAAATTGACGAAACATGAAAATTTTGTGGTTGCGGTTTCTTTTTTTTCTTCTCTTTTCGTTTTTTCCTTTTCTTCTTTTTCTCTTTCCTTCCTTATCTCTGCCCTCTTTTTTCCCTGCTTTGACGTTTTTGCCCTTTTCTACTTCTTTCTTTCTCTCTTTCTTTTCTCCTGTCTATCCGTATTTTTTTCTCTATTTTCCACCGCCGTCTATATTCCTCCCCTCCCCTCTGCGCCGTGTGTATCCTCTGTCTCTCTGTGTCTTTTTTTTTCCTTTTTGTGAATGTGTATATATATATATATATATATATATATATATATATATATATATATATATATATATTTTTTTTTTTTTTTTTTTTTTTAATTTGAGCCTCCAATTGAAATTTTCAATATAAATCTATTGAAACTCATTTAACTTGAATCCATTTAATGTAATATTTCTTTCTATGGTTTCATCTTTGAATTTTGTCATTTTTTGTCATTTTTACATTCTTTTCTCCAATTTTTCATTAAACACAAAGTTTTACCTACAAAACACAATATAATATAGATTAGGTAGAATTTTATCCAAAAGACAATAAAATATTATGATTTAAAACCATGAATAAGTGTATAAATTACACTTATCACATACTTAAAATGTAACACCCTTTAAGTAAACTTTGAAATAAACTATTTTTTGATTGATTAAAATTAAAAATAGTAAATTATTAATGTCTACTATTATTTTAAAATCAGCGCCTGTTTGGATAAATTTATGAACGGTTTATACATAGTCAAACATACTTTTTAGCCACACATTTTGTGAGATTCACTAGGCGTTAGTCCATATATATTGCCGGCACATTAATTACTTGATTATGCTGCACAAAAGTTCTACTTATTTTTTTTCCTTAATCCTGTTACACGCCAAACATGTCAAACATCTACAAGTGATTGTTGCAAATAAAATCCATGTTTGATGGAGATTAATGTTGACTTTAATTTAAATTAAAATATTAATTTTATCAATACCAACATGGGCAAAATTGGGTTATGACAAGAAGTAGGATCAAAACCCATATTGAAATTCGAACTCGAGTTTTATAATTGTCTTTCCATGAATATGCTCACTCTATATAGAGCGCGTTTTCATTATCATATTTTCATGAGAAAACTACGTTAATTAATATTTGAAAAAAAAATTAAAAAAGCTTCATTTTTCAGAAGAGTTTTAAGAGAAAGTCATATTATATCAACTTTCCTTAAAAACTCTTTTAATTAGAAGAATCACTTTATAAAATCAATCAAATACGTCCAAAAGTAAATTTTAAATTTCAAAAGCTCGTTATAACTTCTCAAAATCATACCAAACAAACCCTAACTAGGTTCTTAACAATGGTGGATTTAGGGAGCCAACCCGCCCAGCCATTTCAATTTTTTTGTAGTTAAAAAAAATATGTGGAATTTTATTTTTTTTACATATTAGTTCGACTTAAAATGTTTTTCAATCATGTCTTAACTCTGCCCATGGTTCTTGAGTTGAATCCAAGCTTCTCAGCTCCTACACGAGCACCCTCCTACACGCAGGGGCGGATGCAAATAATTAAAGTTAAGGGGTACAATCGAACTTGCAAAAAAGTTGAGAGAAATTTTACAATAAAAAATTTACATTCAAAAAAATCATACCCCATGTAAATTTGCATTCGAAAATTTATATGGAATATGACTTTTTTGGATATAAGATTTCGAAAATTTTTAATGTCATATCTCATATAAATTTCCTAATAAAATAATGCAAATTATATTGAGAAATTTGTATTACAAAAATAATAAATGTTAATGAAATAATTAATTTTTTTTCAAAAACATGCGAGTTAGACATATCTTTTTAAGACTTATGTTTGACGCATCTTTAAATATTTTCGATATCTATCTGAACTATTCGATATAGCTATAATGTAGTTCTCGAAACGAGCTTTGAGGTGATATAAGAGATTTGTAAATTCGACTACCATACGATCGTCGGAGAACTTTTAAAGTTAGCATATTATCGAAATTCTCGAAATATTAATTTTAAACCGCCTACTTTGACAAGTCGTAACATTTGCTACGATTGGTCGTTTCGCACACTGTTAACGACATAAAAAATTAGACCTTGAGCACTTCGAAATTGTATTAAGAATGCAATATTTCAATTTCGTTTCACATCTTATAGTGATTTCGAAAATTGAAACAAAACATAGAAAAAAAAAAAAGCAAAATCGGGGGCACGTGCCCCAGGCCCACCCCTGGGTCTGCCGGTGCCTACACGTGCACCCTTTTTCATTGCTTTACCCAATGTCTCACTTACCCTAGCAACCTCCATGGTTTAGCTTGGTCTATTTAGGAGTGTATACTAGTTGACATTCTTGTGATACAACCGTCATAGTTCTAAATAGGTGACTCAAACTTGTTGATCGAAGTTAAAACTCACTACTCATGCATATTTTTGTTAAAATTAACAACTCTACAATATTAATTAATTTTGTGACACGGCACTTTCGATAATCCAACATGAATTTTGTCAACTATTTACTTTCTTTATTAACGTTGAAGACTTAATAATTAAAGTTGTATAGTCATTTCTAGTGCTTGTTTGGACAAGCATAAAAAGTAGCTAAAAATTTGAAATCGGAGTTAACAATTAAACTCTTGCTTGGTGGCCATATTTTTGGAAAAACATTATTTTGAATAGTGAATTTTTGAAAAATGTATGATTAAAAAGTGAGAAAAATTTTTGAGTATACATGCAAAATATTTTATTGTGTGAATGTGTGGTTGAAAATAAGTATGTAGAAAAAAAATTTAGAAGAATGAGAATCATGAGATAAACAAGGGCTAATTTTTACCACATTCTTTTTAACTTTTTAATCATATATTTCGTATGTATGAAACAATCCCCTAATCTCGTTTTTAGATGTTGGAAATTTGCTAAAAAAATGCTAAGACTTTTAAAATATGATTTAGGATTTTCATATTTCATATACGACTAATTAGCACAAAACGTCTTCACATTTCAATTTTATTTGTGCAAAACGTCCTTATCTTTCATTTTTTGACAATTTCATCCTCACTTTTACATTTCATTACAGAAAAGATCATTATATCCACCAACCGTCAAATGCTCTATTAACTTAACAAAAAGGCTAGTTAGCACAAAACATCCCCACTTTTCAATTTATTTTGTGCAAAACGTCCATGCCTTTCGTTTTACAAAGGTGTGGATATTTTATGCAGCTTAATTTTAAAGGTATGGATATTTTTCGCAAAGCATATTAAAAAATGGGGTTGTTACATGTAAAACATATTAATAAATAGGAATGATTATCACAAGTTCAATTTCATGCTAAAAAGAAAAGAGCAGGTCCAGATCATCTTTTCCATTCATATGTGATGGGTCATTCACCATTGAAATCTGATGGATTATTAACAGCATCACATTTGTCATTGTTCTTCTTATTTTACCCTTATTTACATCATTAATAAGGACAAAAAGGGATGAACATCTCCAGGTTATCGACAACATATTCAATCTCTTCGTCTATCGTTTCAAATTTTATGAGTAATCCTGTATTACTACAGCCATTATTCTTCTTAATGTGAAATATAACGTTCTTTACATCATTTTTTATTTATTTAATGGAATAATTGCATAAATTATTTTTATATTACTTTTAATTTTGATCAGTTAACTTTGAAGGCAGGAAGAAGGCCAGTGAAAAATTAGGTGAGACTATATTACCCTTGATTTTTGAAAAGAAAATTTGCATTTTTTTGTTGAGTTATTTGAGTATTTCACGGTGGGTACATGAAATGACTTTTTTCACAATGGAAAGTGAAAATAAGGGTAAAATTGTCAAAAAGAAAACACAAGATAAGAATGTTTTGCACAAAAACATTGAAAAGTGGAGACGTTTTGTATTAATTAGTCTTTTAGATATCATTTACAAGTTCAAAATTATAAAAAAAAATGAATCAAAAGTCCGACCCGAATTTAGCTCTGGTCATTACACTCGCTTTCTTACTAGATTCGGGTCATTCCCCCCCTCTCTCTTCCCTTAAATTCAATTCAAACCTTCTTCCATCTCTCGCCAACGGCTACTTCTCTCTCTCTCTCTCTCTCTCTCTCTCTC
Source organism: Fraxinus americana (assembly GCA_035079005.1). NCBI lineage: Eukaryota > Viridiplantae > Streptophyta > Magnoliopsida > Lamiales > Oleaceae > Fraxinus > Fraxinus americana. The sequence goes on from CM068716.1 coordinate 29,526,471, forward strand.
TCTCTCTCTCTCAAAACCCTTGGCACAAATATTCATTCCCTTTCTACTGTAAAAATGAAGCATTTCATGATGCCAAGAAATCAAATCTTGAGAGAGAATTATGAGTCCGCTTCACCCACACCACCATCCGCATCTCCGAACCCTAAAAGTAAATTGATAGCAGCAGGGAGCCCTAGCAATCGGAGACACAAATCTTCGAAAGAAAATGCAGATCCGAACTCGATTATGTCACCTGCCACTGCCAAGATGAAGAGCCCGCTTCCTCCGCGGCCCACGCTCAAGCGGAAGCTCACTGTGGAGGCCGCAGTGGGATTAGAGAATAATACTGGGCCTGTGAATCCTGCCGATTCTGGTGTTAAGGTGAATATCTGGAGAAAAATTTGGTTTTAGTTGATCTTGGTTTTACTTCAAATTGCATTGGTCATGAGGTTCATATTATTGTTGCCTTCGGCTTCAGCAATTGTACCGTTCAGATCTGTGTTGAAATTTTCAAATTTGCCATATTGTTTGGTAAAACCTGTAATCCTTCTGAATTCGCGTAATTTTCTGATTTTTTATTTTTTTCTACTAAGGAAGCCCCATTTTTTTAGAATTCCCTCTTTGAATGTGATGTGACGTCTCCAGCATAAATGCCAGGAGCATTATAGTTGATATAGGATCTTCTCGAACAAAACTTGATTTTGCAAGTGGTATGGAATGGATGAAAAAAGTACTACTTGTGCTTTGATGATTGTATCGACTTAAATTTTCAGGTTGCTGTCTCTTTGGGTTCTGTGCAGCAGAATTTTTGTTGAGCTAGAAAATTTGAGAGCTTACACTCTATTTTTGAGGAAACCAAGTTACTACTGGGTTACATAATTGAATTCTTTTAGTTAATGCTTCTTAGAGTGAAATGGTAATACGAATGGATAGACCTGCATTGCTTCTTAGAGTGAAATGGGATAATTTCATCTTTATGTTGGTTGCAATTATCTTTCTGGAAATTCACTTGAACTTTCCTGTAACCCCTTTGTTTTGACCGTAGATTTTGTAAAGATTTGTTTTGGTCAATGAAAAATGTTTACGACGTGAACAGGTGATTCAATTATGCTCGGTCTGTGTGGTGTTTTAACTTTGTTTGTGACTATATACCCAGGTAATAGTGCGCATCAGACCACCAAACAAGGTTGGGGAAGATGGAGGGTCAGTAGTTCAGAAATTATCAAATGATTCCTTGTCAATAGCAGGGCAAACCTTTACATTTGACTCAGTTGCGGACATTGAGTCAACACAGGCAAGATTCTACTGTTTTATAATTATAATGTGTATGCAAATTGATAACCGAAATATAATAAACAAGATAGCGAAACTTGATCTGGAATGTTATCTATTTCAGATTGATATATTCCATCTCATAGGTGCACCCCTCATTGAAAATTGTCTAGCTGGATTTAACAGCTCAGTGTTTGCCTACGGCCAGGTATTTTTGTTTCCATCTATGAATTTTACAGCATGAGTTAGGTAGTTGTTTTATTTTATCCATTGAAACAAGCGCATGCATACAATTGACTGTTACAATAAAATGTAATTTCTCTACTAAGGATGACATGTTTGCATATAATTGATCAGACGGGGAGTGGAAAAACCTATACTATCTGGGGTGCATCCAATGCCTTATTGGAAGAACATGATCAACAAGGCTTAATACCTCGAGTTTGCCAGCGATTATTCGAGCGCGTTAATGAGGTCTTTTTATTTAATTATTGATTTTTTTCTACATGATTCTTATCACTCTTGTCTTGAAATTCAATTATAGATTCTTACTTTGTGGGATTTCTATTGTCCTTGTAGGAACAAGAGAAGCATGCTGATAAACAGCTTGTATATATGTGTCGATGCTCTTTCCTTGAGGTACTTGGCTCTGATATCTTTCGTGCTCTAAGGAAAATATGATTTAATTAACTCTCCTCTGAATCCTGTGAATGGCATATTTACAGATTTACAATGAGCAAATTACTGATTTGTTGGATCCAAATCAAAAAAATCTCCAGGTAAAAAACGACAATATGTACTTCAGTGGAGATTGAATTGAATTGGTGCCTGACATTATCTTACTGGAATATCTTTCTTTTTATTCAATTTTTCTCATACAGATAAGAGAAGACATCAAAAGTGGTGTTTATGTCGAAAATTTGACGGAGGAGTGTGTTTCCTCAATGGAGGATGTGTCGCAACTTCTGATAAAGGTTTGTTCTGCTTTTGTGCTTTGTTAATGTTCAAAGTAGTACGCTTTCATTCTTGATTATTATTCTATGGCCCTGTTTAAGCCTCATTTTGGGGGGAAAATAGGTTTTGGAATAATAATTTTTTAGAGGATGTGTGGTTAAAAAAGAAGGGAAAAGTTTTATGTTTACGTGTAAAATTATTTTATGGGAGAATATGTGGTTGAAAATGAGTTTTGGGAAAAATGGAGCCCAAACATAGGCTATAATTTATGGCACTTAAATTACAGATTCTTTTTATTCGAAAGAAATAAATGTGTAGGACTATACTCTCGCACCTTGAGATTAGTTTTTTGGGTAGGTGAGGTTAAATTTTGATTGACATAATCTTTCTGTTCAAAGGACCGATAATTGCATAGGTCTATCCTTGGTACCATTTAGCCTCACATTTATTGATTGTATCTTGAAACCATTTAGCCTCACGTATATTGATTGTATCTCGAAACAAATTTAATTATGATACAGGAAACTTATCAACTAGCTCTATTTTGAAATGAGATTGATTAATTTTAATCATATCTATCTTTTACCTTTTCTCTTTCCATTCAACTTAAAGAGATATAAATGCTCTAGAGAAGAGAGGCTGATTCTTCAGTTTATCCAAAGTCCTATCCCTCAACTAGCATTAAGACTCTAAGACCAGTTTAAGCATTGCAAACTACATTTATAGATCGGTTATTGGCATATTCCATTCGAACGTGAGGACAAATACATATCCAACTCATTTTCCTAATACAATGCCATATTTGTGTGAATGGTCTATAATCTTTAAGCTTGTTTGGAGAAATTTATAAATTGATGAAAAGGAGTAGTGTAGATCTCGTGAGTCCTACATAATATGTGGATAATAAGTGGGTAGTAGCTGTGAGTCTTATAAAATGTGTAGTTAAAATTGATTCAATTTATAAATTTCTCCAAACAAGCTTTTTAGCCTTAAGTTGCAATCGAGAAGTGAAGGTTGGGCAGCTGTGTTATGTTGTTTTTCACTTTAGTTTTAGGTAGTCATCTTTCTCGAGATGTTGGCTAATATGTCAATTTCTTATAGCTTTTGGACATTATACGTATTAATGCTGCATAAATTGTACAGGGATTGTCAAACCGGAGAACTGGCTCAACAAGCGTAAATGCCGAAAGTTCTCGTTCCCACAGTGTTTTCACTTGTGTTGTTGAATCGCGCAGCAAGGTATTAGAATCATTGATTAAGATTTAGTATGATCCATTCTCAGTCACTTCTTGAATTTTTCTGCACCTAGGTAAATAGAGAGCACAAGTTGGTGCTTGAATGCATCCTACTACTACATCAATTTGTTGTGTCATGCCTGGAGCTGTTGTGTGTGTTTTGTTGATTACTATCACATGCTATTTTTCAACCTTCTGTGCTAATGGCTCATTACCTAAATGTTAAATATCAGAGCATGGCTGATGGTGGGGTTAGCTGCTTGAAGATGAGTAAAATAAATTTTGTTGATCTGGCTGGATCTGAAAGACAAAAACAGACAGGTGCAGCTGGAGGCCGTTTGAAGGAAGCAGGGAATATTAACCGTTCGCTTTCGCAACTAGGGTATGTTTAAGATATTGTCACAAAAGTTTTCTACATCTTGTGACTTGATTTTTTGTTGCCTTCTTGGTGCTAGTGACCATTGGATTTATTATTTTAGCATTTTACTTTGGACTAGTGATACAAGAGAAAATGACTGTACAGAACTTATATTGATTCTACTGAAGAAAGAATTGCTGTTCTTAACTTCAATCTTGCCGTCAATAGGAATTTATACTTGAATTAAATTTAGTAGTTTGCGTTGTCATTCTGTCTAATTAAAATTTGTGATTACAATTCACAAATTATCTACCTTTATTTTTCTAAGATTGTGTGATTCTTTAAAGGTCTACGAGCTATGGAATCATTGTAATACATGAGAATGAAAATGGGAAACAAATCAGGCATTAAGAAAACAAATTTAGATGATATTTTTGTTTACTTGTGCTATAGGGCGAACTTTTGCTTGCTCTCCTACACGACAAATAACCTGTTACCACTAGCAATTGATGCTAGAAGTGCTGCAAGATTTACTAGTCTTTGTAATTGGAATTGTTACTAGTGTGATTGTAAATTTTGTTACTGATACAGGGCCTGCTGTGTGAAGATTAGATGGTAGAATAGCAATCTTGTGTAATATGATTAAAATGTAGAAGATAAGTAGATAGGTTGTCTACAGTCAAAAGTTTTCTCTTCCTGATGTTTATGTCATGCTTTAAGTGAATGCTCTTTTTTTCTGAATGAGGATCACATGAAAACATGAGACCCATGGCAAAAGAGGATTGATGAAGTGGTAAGTGATCAGTTAGGTACAACTTTAATATTTGTTCTCTTTTTCTGAAAAAATTAGAAGAAAATTAACTGTAAGATAAGAGAAATATTTGTTGTTAATCAAAGCTGATGTTTTAGAGATTGTAATGTATGTGAAACATTTAAAGCTGCATATCCTTGATAAAGTGCTGACAATGGCATCTACCTGTAAAATAAGAGAAATATTTGTTGTTAACTCGGTTGTTTGACATTGCTCATCATGAATATAAAATTTTACATTTACTCATCATGAATATCAAATTATTAATGCATCTTTTGTCTTAAATTCGCACATCTTATGGAACACTTTTGGTGAGCCATTTCAAGATTAATTTCGTTTCTGATGTTCATTTTGGTTGTCGTTGACATATGCAGGAATTTAATTAACATTCTTGCAGAAGTTTCTCAAACAGGAAAGCAAAGGCACATCCCATACAGAGATTCCAAGTTGACATTTTTATTGCAGGAATCTCTTGGCGGGAATGCGAAACTGGCAATGATATGTGCGGTTTCTCCAGCTCAAAGGTAACCGTGGAAATCAGTTTTTACATATAATTTTAAAGATTTTATTTTTATTTCTTTTTTTCCATGTACTAAACATGCAATGTTTTCTGTAAAATATTTGCAGCTGCAAGAGTGAAACTCTGAGTACTCTGAGATTTGCTCAACGTGCAAAGGCAATAAAAAACAAGGCAGTTGTTAATGAAGAAATCCAAGAAGATGTAAACGTTTTGAGACAAGTGATACGACAGTTAAGGGTATATGAACTATTCATTTTATTGTGTGTTCATTAGTCACAATTGCTATTAATAGAGATTCAGGTGCACAATTATATTGGGAGGAAAGTTTGGAAAGAAATTTTTATTTTTTTCTCTCTTATTATTAAACAGGATGAACTGCATCGAATGAAGGCAAATGACAATCAAACAGGCCAAGTTGGAGCTTATTCCACAGGATGGAATGCCCGGAGAAGTTTGAATCTCCTGAAATTTAGCCTCAAGCAGCCAATGACGTTGCTCCACATCGATGATGATACTGATGAAGAAATGGAAATTGTTGAGGAAGAAACTGCTGGTGAGGATACAGATGTTAATATGGAAGATGAAGCATTCGAACGAGTGGATGAGGATAAAAATAATAACAACAATTGTCGGTTTACAGAAAGAAAGTCGGAGATAGCACTGCCCAATAGTGATTCTTGCGGACACGATACTCAGGGGGAGTGTGTTCCTTCAGTTCTTGAAAATTTTCCAAATGAAGATTGTGCAGTTCGTAATCACTGTACTGTTCCAACTGACACATTGCCAGTTCTGAAGTCTCCAACGCCTAGTGTTTCACCAAGGCTGAGCAATAGCAGGAAAAGTTGTTTCACATCAACAGAACATTTGGCTGCTGCTCTTAACCATGGTCTCGATGTTATAGGGAGCCATCGTCATAGTGCAGCTTTAGGACGATCATCATTCAGATTTTCTTGCATACCATCTGGTGCTAAAGCAGTTATACCAGTTGTGAAAGTTGATGCAGGTGTTCAAACTCTTTTCAGTGATGATGAGTTATCAGAGAAGGATTCAAGAGAATTTTTGTGTAGTAGATGCAAGACTAGAAATTCTCAGCAAGAGCTTATAGAAGAAACTAATGTGCAAAATTTGCAGTTAGTGCCTGTCAACAGGTCACTATCGCATGAAAAATTGAAGAAAGTTCCCAAAGTATGTGCAGTGATCTTAACTGGATTTTTCTAGATACTTTTTCTTGCGCAATTCTTATCTATGTGAAATTCAATGTTGTTCAGGAAGTTGAAAAGGTATTGGCTGGAGCTATTCGGAGAGAGATGGCATTAGAAGATATGTGTGCAAAGCAAACTTCTGTGATCATGCAACTTAATCGTTTGGTAGGTTCATAAAACAAGCAATTGCTCATTAAAATGGCAGTTAATTTTTTTATGACCGACTTCTCTGATCATGAATAACAGGTCCAGCAGTACAGGCACGAGAGAGAATGTAATGCGATAATTGGTCAAACTCGTGAAGATAAAATTGCTCGCCTTGAGAGCCTGATGGATGGAATCCTACCAACTGAAGAGTTTATGGAGCATGAACTATTATCACTGACTCATGAGCATAAGGTGGTACACTGATTTATCTCTCTAAATGTTGACTGGCATTGTATAGATATTTTCCCCTCTAATCACAATGTCTTATATTTACAGATTCTTCAGGAAAAATATGATAATCATCCCGAAATTTTGAGAACAAAGATCGAGTTACAAAGAGTTCAAAATGAACTGGAAAGATATAAGAATTTCTTTGAACTGGGTGAAAGGGATGTCTTGATGGAAGAAATTCAAGACCTGAAAGACCAGCTGCAGTTGTACCTGAATTCTTCATCCAAGACATCAAAAGGACCAGCTCCTCTTCTTTGTTTAACATATTCTTGTGAGCCCAGTGTGGCTCTACCTTTGTCCTCTGCTCCAGAGGCAACTGAAGTGAGTGCTGAGGAGATACTGCAGAAGGAGAGAAATCAGTGGACTGAAACTGAGGGCAAGTGGATTTCTCTTGTAGAAGAACTCAGGTTGGAGCTGGAATCTGGCAGATCACTTATACAAAAGCAAAAGCAGGAACTGGATACGGAAAAGAAATGTTCCGAAGAGTTAAAAGAAGCAATGCAAATGGCAATGGAAGGCCATGCCCGCATGCTTGAACAGTATGCTGATCTTGAAGTTAAACACATTCAACTGCTTGCACGACAACGTAAGATTAGAGAAGGAATCGATGATGTGAAGAAAGCAGCTGCTAAGGCTGGGGTTAGAGGTGCCGAATCTAAATTTATCAATGCCCTTGCGGCTGAAATTTCAGCGCTGAAAGTTGAACAAGAGAAGGAGAGGAGATATTTTAGAGATGAAAATAAAGGGCTTCAGGCTCAATTGAGGGATACAGCTGAGGCTGTTCAGGCGGCCAGCGAATTAGTTGTGCGGCTTAAAGAAGCAGAAGAAGCTATTGCTGCAGCAGAGGTGAGTTTGGAATTCCGCACTGACGTGTATTCTTGTTCTTTCTTGTTCCTTTATATTGTTGTTCTGATTTAGGTGAGGCCTTTTTACCTGCTTTTTGCATAGCTCATGTGATACTCTTGTTTGCATCTTGTGATTATTTTTCTTTGGTGTGCGAAATGATTAACCTCTTTCTTTTATAGTGAACTAATTTTTTTGCCAATTGGTTATATTTACTGACATATGGAAGGATTGAAGAAAGCTTTTAGTTTTATGCTTTTGGCCAATATATGGTTTCAAGTCACTCTGGATGTGGGCTATCAAGGTTAAGATTGTAGAATTCAGAGCTCCACATTGTGGAGGCACAAGCTCCACCTATCAAGAAATACGCAAGTGGTTTTTTTATTGATGGAAAAGTTCGGAATTTGGGTGTTGTACTCTGATGAGATAGTGATTTTGTTATCCGTACTTTGCTAAATATTCTCTTAGGATTAAATCGGAAATCACACCTTACTGGTAACAATGATCTAATACTCAATGAATAGTCATGTCATCTGGAGTCGAAGTTCATAAGTCTTAGTAGTTTGTTGGATTAGAGAAGAAATCTCAATGAATTAGTTGCTACTTCTTTCCGTGTTATCAAAATGAACTAACATCTTATAATTGCCAGTGCTGGAAAATGGGTACTTCAGTTCAGAAATGCATGTAAAGCATTTCCTAGACTCAATTTGATTAAATTTTTTTATGTAATTAGATTATTGTTTCGAAAAGACTACTTCCGATGATTCATTTTTCCAGGTTTGAATTGAATGAATATTCAATCATTTTGGATCCCATTGTTTGAATATCTCTCATCATCTGGATTTGTCGATCTCTTGGCACGTGTACCTTTAATTAATGCATTTTGTTGAGTGTTACATGAGAGATGTAAGTGGTTTGTTTGATTAGAGGAATTCCATAGTATCTTGGTTCATTTTGGGTGCTGAGAAATCTGTGCAACCTTCTGCAGTTACTGTTTTTCAAAAGACGAACTTTTGTATTTAATTTATACAAATTTCGTTTCCACACTAGCTGAAAGAACTACATATATTTCATAAATTTGCAGGACCGGGCTATAGTGGCAGAGGGAAAGGCTGAAAAGGCCTACAAGGAGAGAGACAGGTTGAGTCGGTTGCTTGCAGCAGACACTAGAAAGCTAAATGAGGGATTTGCTGCTGAGGAGGGTAGGCATGTTGATGATGGTAATCAGCAATGGCAAGAAGAATTTGCACCCTCTTATGATATCGAAGAAGATCCTTCATGGTTTGCTGGATATGACCGTTGCAACATATAGATACAAACTCTCAGCTGGTTTGTTGCATTTTAGCACGAGTCATTGTTGTATGTTACAAACAGATTTCACATATAGCCAAGTATACTTCTTTCTCATCTTCCAATGATATAAACGATTGCACCAATTGTCTGAGGAGGTGATAATGTTCATTTTGTATTTAATTTGAGCTTACATTAGCCTCCATCATCTTTTACATCCTCAAATTGATTAACTACTGATATGTTTGGATTATCGGTTTTGGGTTAAACTAATCATATTACCTGTCATTTACGTAGCGGGAAAGCCTAGAGATCATAAGAAGGGATGTGAACGGAGGCATTCCAGCTCAGTTTACTCTTAACACGAGCACCAGCACCCGCACACCACATGCATTGTTTGGAATGCTGTAGATAAGGTGGACCCAACATTGAGACAGTGAGATGTGGAAAGATCTAGGAAACCCACATTGATGTTACTAGCTCAAGATCATTTATTAGTTCTGTTGGGGTGGTGTCAAGAGGATGGGGGGCATTCTTCTAGTGGGCTTATGCAGTTTGTTATTGTGAATTTTGAAAAATAAGCTAATAGCAGAAGGCTGGCCACAAGTGCTTAAATTTGGCAGCCTTGAGGTTTCCAAGCGTATATAATCTCATGGAGACCATGAAACAGGTAGCTTGTGACATTGTCTTCTCTGACTTAACTATGAACCTTTAAAGCAGAAGCATATTATATTTTAAAAAAGTGAAGACAGAATAGAACCTTAGTAGGCTCCAAATTCCAAATTCCTCTCATTCATTGGCCATTAAAAATGTGAAAAATATCCATTTTTTATTTAATTTTGGAAGACCAGAAAACGAGCTATTGTATGTCACAATTCCAATGGGGTTATGGGGGTATGGGTGTAAAAGACTAAAAGCGACATGTTGATGTCACAAGGCCACAGATTTAAGAATTAAGAAACTCAATAAAAAAAAATGGGGAATATTTTTTTTTTGTTAAAATCATGAAGTCTAAGTCATGTAAAGATTCTTTTGGAGGTAATTTATAATCACTCTAAAAACACTATCAAATGCATGTTTTTAGGAAGTTTTATCCTAAAAATAATTGTCATTTTTCCTTGAATGGTCTCGCACGTCACAATTTCATAGATATCGACAGTGAGACTCGAATCTAAAACACATATTACTATGTTAAATTTTATTATTTAAAATTTTTAAGTTGTTAATTGAAAAAACATATTTATCATTCAAATTCTTATCTTTAGGGACAATTACTTGACAAATCCTTCAACATCTCTTCGACTTTTAGTCGACAATAATAAGAACCTAAAATTTGTTACCAACTATAATAGACATGTTAACTTTGGTATACCATTTTGTCTTTATTATGGCGCAATCACATTGCTTTTATAAATGGAAGTCCCCCTTAGCCTTAAGCCAATGAAAACATGACCTAACCACGACTCTCCTACAATCGACACCTTCTCTACTTGTTGACACTATTACTAAACTTCTTGTTGACTTTCAAGATAGAGAGGTGCAAATTATGCATGAACTTGATGATTTGTTTGGTAAACAAAATGATAATTTTTCACACAATGTCCCCCCCCCCGCCCCCCCCCCCCGCCCCCCCCCCGCGCCCCAAAAAAAAAAAAAAGAACCACCCACCCCAAATAAAATATCATACCAAACAGGCAAATGCTTGTTAAGTTGAAAGAAAGGGACATAAAGTGAAAGAAGGTGCAATTGTACAGCATTGTAGGAAGAGTGACAGCCTGGTTAAATGGACCCTTTCCTACTATTCATTTTCCATTAACCCCACAAAACAAACATATTACATCAATATGATTTGATCATTGTGGACCCTTTTTTCGTTATGTCCGGAGTAATTCATGGAAAAATATGATTGGTTTCTTACTGTCTGCAGTCAAAATGCATTATTTTACCCCTACCAAGTTGACTTTATATTAGGACAAATCTTCTTTGATTAGGTCTGATTGTAAGAATCTCCTGTGAGTGTTGAAAAACTTCATTATTTTGGTTTAATTATTAAGGCAAAGAAAGAATATTTTGAACAAGGTGAGAGCATGTTTTCCTAAGCATATAAAGGAATAAAAGTTACTTTTAATTTTAATTTTTAAATAAATTATTTTTTTTCTTACTTTTTAGTACAAAAATGATTTATTATAATAAAAAAAATTTATCTTACAATTAAAATAAATATACTTGTTTGCAACTCATACTATTGTATTTTAGTTTAATTATTAAAGCAAAATAATAATATTTGGACAAGGTTTAATTTATTGTTGTTTGTGAGCTCGAAATTCAAGTTTGGAAACGATAATGAATTATAAAACATATTTGTTAAACAGAATACTATAAACAATTAAGCTACTTTAGAAGGAGAAAATTACCTATATATGTTAAACTGCGTTCAAATCAAATTCATTTTCATTAAAGGTGGTTCATACTTAGGTCGTTTGTACATCATCTAACAAATTAAGTTATTAACATATTTTAGGATAGAGGTGTCAAGACGGACGGGCCGGTCATGACCCGTAAAAATCGGCCCGTGAAAACCGGGACCGCGGGCCGACCCGTGACCCGTGCGGGCGGTTCACGGGCCAAGGAGGTGTAACTCGCGAAGCCATGTTGCACCCCACGGTCGCGGTTAACCCGCGCCCGTAAAAAAAAAATTTTAAACAAATAAAATAAAAATTAAAAAAAAGGGGAAAGATTATTTTTACAATACCCTCTCATTAGTTATTATACATTTATACTTTATAGTTCATATTTGTTACTACCTTACTACAATTACAATTATTCAATTGCAAATATCATCATCATCTTGATTATATTTCTTTCTTCTCGATTCTCACTAGTCACTACTAAATTTTTTAATCCTACTATATTATAGATTCTCACGATTCTTTTTCTCAAAATCCTATTTTCAATAATAGTTGCTCTCCAATAACTTTAGAAGATGATAATGTTGTAGAAGTTTGCAAAGTTATAAATAATTCATGTAACATTAAATTTGAATTCTATGTAAAAATTTCTTGATATAATTATGAATTTATCATTTTGTTCAATTCTTAGTTTACATTTAATAAAAAAATATATATTTTGCTATAAATATGAAAAATTCTATATTTTTATAATTTTATTTATACAATCATACGGGCCAAAATCTAACGAATCATGTACACATGACCCATGACCCGCATGGGCTGACCCGGATGGGTCGCGGGCTTTGTAGTCCAAAATTGTGGGCTGACCCGTAACCGACCCGGAACCCGCAGCGGGCGGGCTTTTTTTCACGCGGGCCGTTACCGGGCTCACATGTTGGCGGGCCGACCCGGCCCGGACCACCCGGATTGACACCTCTATTTTAGGATGATTCTATAATGATTAGTTTATTATTATATCATTTTGTATCTAGCACTCATAAAAAGAAAATAGGAGTGAATATAAGCTATATTTTTAAGTGAGTTTAATCTTTTTAAGACACGATGCATCCAATATTGACCAGAAAGGATATAGTACTATATGAGCCCGAGATGACATCAAAATAGAAAGCGAGTGTATGGTACAGTAGTAAAAAAAACAATCAAGAGAAAATACACTAATTTGGGTGGAAATTTTTTAAAATCCTCTGCATTGTGAAGTAAGATGAGATTGCTAAAATTCTATTAAAAAGAAAAAAAATAACAAGATGAGATTGCAGATTTCTTTTGTTAGAGTTGAGAAACTTGGGTTTTCTGACAGCCTTTAATGAAAAGGTTGTCTATCTAGGAATCTCTCTCTACAACTCCACTCCACTATTGTTATTCTACTTATCCTTTCACTCTTGTCATTTCTTTATGAAGTGGATGGGATTTCATAATCTTTAATGTTGCCCAAAAATTTCCCAAAATTGAATTTTTTTCACAAAATTTAAAAGAGAATGAACGGGGACGAAAAAATTTCACTAATATTAAAAGGGTTTAAAAATATTCTCGGTAATAGGTGCCAAAAGATAATCCATGTCTATGTCATTCATCGGGATCAAACATACAAAGCACGAAGAGTACTCCTTTATATGGAAGAACAAATGTGAAAATCCTTTGCTAATACCGAAGTGGTCCATGCGGAAACGTTATCAAAGATAATTTATATCGACATCACCATTCAGAAGAAAGCTAAAGCACAGAGTCTCCTTTATATTAGAATGCAAAAACAAAGATGATAACTAACTCTACTATCGTAGGTGAGACATACAAAGCTACACATTTGAGCATGTTTGGCAGGTCTTAAAAGTAGTTTTTTTTTTTTTTTTAAAAGTAAGCCAAACATGCTTTTAAATAATATTAAGAACTTCACTATTGCAAACCTGTGATCCCAAGCTTCCCTTTTACTCATATAAATTTCTAGAAGGGACCATGAGAAAGTCATTGTTTTCATTACCTAAATACTATTTGTACAGTAAATTGGAGGTTTTATTTTATTTTTATTTTTCAAAGTGACTTTTGGATTCCAGCTAATCTTCTGTATATAATTCTTCTTAATTCTTAATCAACCAGATGAATTTTTGGGCCAATTTGTCCCCACCAACAGCTGGTTACAGATAAGAGTCCAATCCTCTGCAAGTCACTTGATTTATGGTTAAAATGTTCTTATTAAAAGGTCCCACGATCAAATTCTTCCCTGAAAATGACATTTGTGAAAGAAAATTGATTTTGTAGCCACTAACTAGTAATTAATTTTTTGATGGCTCCGAGTTTGATTATATCGTATACTTACAACCTTAATTACGAGCGAGTGTGATGAAAAATTTGTATTCGTCTTATGGTGAAAATCGGCGGCGACAAGTAAACATAGCTCTCATGTTGAATGTTAAACCAATATTTTAAAAGTCGGTCCAAGTATCAACATGAAAAACTCAAAAGAACAATGGCCAAAAGGTTGAACCGTGGTAAAAATAATTAAATAAACAAAAATTTCTTGCTTTTCCTCTTTTCTAAGAGAAGAATCATATAACGTGTAAAATCAGTTATGATGGCCCGTTCTACTTCTTATCTAGAGAGGAGGCGTCGAAATCCCTTCCATTGGTTCGTGCGCGTCCAATCTATTAGTTAACAAGCACATCCCCAGCTTTTTAAACGATTTATTACACATAAATAGATCAAATTTATAACCGATTCCTCGTTCTTCCGGTCAAACCAACCAGTCTAGCATGGTTCTTATAACATTGGTGTAACAGATGGTTGGAGCAAAAGTCACACACAAAAAAATGAATGGAAGAACATAAGATTAATTCTGAATATTTTTAAGGAAATATATAGAAACAAGGTTGAAATAATAGGTTACACCGTTACATGAGAAATTTCTGTCTCATCAAACAAACTTTTTACCTTGCCAAAGAAAAACATGTTACATTGACCTTCAGAGTCATTTAACACCATCTGGTGCAATATATTAGTTCTTGATTCTACAATGGGAAGGGTAAAATTCTCCAAAAGAATCATTTGCCAAGATGATTATCAAATGCATAATGATAGTCGAAGAGAATGTTCTCATTCTTGGTTTCGACCATCAAATCTTTTCGAACTACAAGTTCTCAGTATATACAGAAGCCTCTCTCACTTGGGGCCTCAAATAAATATAGTTAACGACGCTGACAAATGTTGATCATTGCTCAACTTTCATTTGAGCTGTGGGGAGAATCCCTGCAAAGAATAAGATATCGTATTCTCAATATATCCTTATGTGTAAAATACACTTCTGATCTATTATTTGTGCGATAGATGCTAACCGTGAAAACTTTGTGTCTCATTTTGGCCAAATCCCATCTGAACAAGGCTATGGAGATCATCCTCCCAGAACGTTGAAACCTATAAAATGAGCCGATCAGCATTCTTAAGTAATCGGATAAAAAATGAATTGAATATCCTCACTTAATCCGAGTCATTTATTTACCTGAGAAACAGGTTCACTGGCATTGTTCAGAGGAGGCATTTGAAAGCTTTGATTTCGACTAATAGGAGTATTTTGGAAGGGCATTTCTGTTCCATTAGGAATGACATTATGCAAGTTTTGTCCTGGTTGAGATTGGAAAGGATATGCATCTGATGTATATAAGTTATGAAGCAAAGATCCACGGGAACCAAACATCTGAAATCGAGGAAGAATGTAAGATCATTAACTACAGGGAAATTCAAGAGGTGTTCTTGAACTCGAAAATAAAAGACGAAATGTTTCTTACATCCTTGGACATTAGAGCTTCCACGTTGAACTCCATCCTCGGATTAATAGTAGCCAATTTCATCGAAAGGAACTACGTGTTTAAACAAGTAAAAACATCAGCGAACTTTCTAAATAGCAAGTGAAATGTGAAACAAAC
The DNA here is from genome assembly GCA_035079005.1 of Fraxinus americana. Lineage (NCBI taxonomy): Eukaryota > Viridiplantae > Streptophyta > Magnoliopsida > Lamiales > Oleaceae > Fraxinus > Fraxinus americana. Next base: position 29,541,755 of record CM068716.1, read on the forward strand.
TCGGGAGGAATCTTTATACCTCAACTTGTCGTTGTAAAGACTGGACGTAGTTTATGATCTCATCAAGCATTACAGCCTTTCCAGTCACCTAAGATTAACAGAAAAAGAACCGCATATGCTTAGAATTCAGCACATTTTTCTTGTTAAAGTCATGAACATTTCGTTTCCAAAACGCTACTTCTAATTGGCATTTCATCGAATACCTTATTGCAACCAGGGACGAGATCTTGTAGGACCTTCATCCTTTCACTAATTTTCTCTCGTCGAACCTGCCAAAATGAAGATTGTCAAAAGGATATGATAATCGTTAATCGGAATCTTTAACAGTGAAATTTCTGTAAATTCTTACTCTTTCTGCAAGACTATGGGCATCTGTAGCCTGTCCCCTTCTAGCCCTAACATGAATATAGTCCTTAGGAGGCTCTGGAGGCTTTGCATTTTCCTTTGATTGTTTCTGATTTCCATCTCCAATGGCTTTATCAAATTCATTTACATCTGAATTTTTTGCATTACCCTTTTCAATAGAACCTTCATCATCTGACTTGCTTCTTTTTGAACTTGATTCGCTGTTTTCTGATGCAACCTGCATTGAATTAATCAAATGTGTTACTACTTTGATTTCGGAAATCAGGGATTCAAAACCCTCAAATGCTTGAAGAGAAATTAGCTTACATCGGTATCTTTGGCAGGGATTTCTTTAGCCTTTCCCCTTGGAACTGATTTCCTCTTTCTTGAATTTGAAATATTTTGTGCTTTGATGCCATTTCCCCCAACTGGGATCTGCTCAGAAACTGAAGAATTCTCCCTGGAATCCCCAAGTTCTGTTTTTTCAGGGGTTGAAGATTTCGAAAACCTGCCAAATCTTCTATCAGAGGCTGAAATTCCTTCCTGAAGCGGAGCATTCTTGTTTTCTTGAATCCCCATTTGGGGAGATCCAGAAATTTTGAAGGACTGATTACTCGAAACTCTCGAGAGATTGCCAGAGTCCAGTTTAGGCACCAATCTATGAGGCAATTCAGAATCATTATTCAACCCAACTTTCGCAAAACAAGAAAATCTTGCAGCCCTTTCCGCGAATCCGGGGTCAGTCGAAAATGGTGCAAAGCTTGGAAAGTGATTTCCAGGGATTTGAAAATTCCCCCGGATTTGATTATCCATCATTGACAGATTAACCTTTGGAGGAGAATTCAGTGGGGTACTATAGCATGAAGTATTAGTACTTCTATTTCCAGGCTGAGGGGAAATTTCCCCTGAATTGCATATGCTTCCTAGTCTACCAATCAGTTCTCTTATCACAATATTCTCTCCACCATTTTTGCCAGAGGCAGGAGCATTCGAAGCAACAGGAGAAGAAACCATTGAGCTCAATGCAGACTCAAATGGATCATTTTGATCCATTGAATTTTCCCAGAAAAAATTCTGAAACTGTTCTGACCCACAATTCAGAAACATATTTTCCTTTTCCATTTTACACAGGACGAAGAAAGAATCAGTAAAGTTCACTACTTTTGAAGCGAATAAGAAAACAAAAAGTGAGACACAAGCTGAACTTGGAAGGGGTAAAGGTGACAGAAGAGGGTTATGATGAAGCAGAGCGGAAAGGAAAAGGAGAGGAAAGTGAATAGGAAGAAAAGAAAAATGTCTGTTTGACCTGTTTTATAATAGTTGTGTGTGACAGTAATAATACACACAAATCAAAGTCCGTAATATGCGGGTGGAGGGGGCGTAATGCCGGGCCTTAAACGTCAAACTATCTCATGTTTCTTTTTCATTTGGAGCAGTGGAAATAAATGTACACAAGTATATTCTGTATGTAGGCAATGAAGCTTCCTCGTGGTGGCGGTGATGGCGGTGGTTGTGGTGGGTGGCTTTGCTTCCACTGGAACGCAACTCTGTACTGTAACACAGGTAACGTTTGTCCTGTGGTGGATACATCAATGATTAATGCACAGTTAAAAATGGTGGCCAAGGTATACACTATTGGCTAAATGTTAATTTCCCATATTACTGTGTATTTTTGTGTTTATACATATATGGGTAAATTTCTCCGGGACCCCAACTTTTAGTTAGTGTGACAGTAATGTCCTAACTTTTTAAAGTAATGCCGCACAGTATCTTTACTCGATGGAAAACATGTATTTAGTCGTTAAGAAACAAACTAGTCCATAACACGCAACTAAGAACAATTAGCATTTAAACTGTTACCATTTGATTTTTAGATTGTAGAGAAAAAATTTAACACGTGTTTGCCAGCATTTAAACTAGTCCACAACACGCAACTAAGAACAATTAGCATTAAACTGTTACCATTTGGTTTTTCGATTGTAGAGAAAAAATTTAACACGTGCTTGTTAGAAACTCAAAGTCGGCATTAAATTTTAAACATATATTTTATGAGACCCACAACTTTTCAACAACACTTTATCAACTTCTATTAAAATCTACTAACAATTTGATTTTAAAACCTAACAAACAGGGTGTTAGACAGTTTTACCTTTTTAGTAAGATATTCGATACGTGTCGTGTGGACATTTGACCTCTAAATAAAAAAAATTGTTAGATAGGGATGCCATGCACATAGTGTCAAAAGGTTGAGGACCCCTTGAGAAATTTACCCTACACACACATGTATAGAGAGAAGAATGGGGTGGGTGGGTGGGATAGGGGGTAGGGGTGAGTTTTTTTATGGGTTAGGTGATAATGTGGAGTGCACATAAAGAAGTCATTTTCTTGTTTTTTATATTTACCTTGTTTGTTTTTACTGCCTGTAGTGTGGTGTTACTTTTTCTGAAGATTTTTTAAAAACAAAAAGACAAATTAGATGGGTATTTTTCAGTGGAGTGATGAGAAAAGGGAATCTATAGGGACTTGGATTGACCCACAAAAATTTGATTCTCCCCATTAAGAAAAAAAATGATCTTATAATAGATATTTGATAATCATGAAGTTGGAAGGAATCTTGTTTGATTTAGATTTTACTTTTTTTTACAAAGTCAATTTTTCTCAAACTCATTTTTAATTGCACATTCTTCATATAAAATCAATTTATACGTAAATTTATAAGTTTTCCCTACTTTTTAACTACACATTCTCTAAAAATCAGTTTATACAATCAATTCTAAAAAATAAAAATCAAACAAGGACTTATTTTTTATGAATCTTAGCTTTAATCACCTCTTTGTTTTTTAAGGATGAAAATGTTTTCAATTGTTTAATATTCGATAGACTAAAGAAATAGATTGATGAAAAGATTTTCTTGATCAAGAAAAATATGTCATTTGAAGGGAAAATGCTATCATTTTACACGTAGAACCCCAATTACACAATTAAGTTATACTAGATGTTAGTATGACTTGACGATAGTAAATAAAGTAAAAACGTAAAATATAGTTTGATGACTAAATTGAATCATCTTTTAAAAATTATTGACCAAATTGAAACAAAAGTATAATTAGCATGTCATTAATGATTATGTACGATTTCGATCTAATATTAATGATGATTAACTAGTAGTTGATGACTATATTGCAATCATTAACAATTAGTAATTGATATTTGCTAACTATTGATCAATTCTTAATTAAAAGCGTATTATTATCGATCAATATCCTGATCGTGTTGTCATTGATGATCACCAATCAGCCATCTATATATACAAACGCTTACTACTCATCAAATATTGTGAAATATTCAAGAAATATCATGAATTTGCACATGGAAATCGTCAACCCTAGTAAATTTTATTGCCCGAAGTAAATTATATATGTATGTGTGATTAAAAAAAAAATTTTAAAAACATGGACCGGATTTTGGATTTGTATGGGACTGATCCAACCCACTAACAAAATGAAAACTGATATAAGATGGTATTAACAATTCTCCACAATAGTCATTGAGGTACGAGTTACTTGATATGCACCCCAAATAGAGCACCATATGATAGGTCACCTACTACTATAAAGAAGTCAACTCCAGTGGGGCCGCCTACCACCATGAGACCCTTACGTTCACATATGCCGTCTACCATTGCGAGACCATCGACCCCAATGATAGGTCGCCTACTACTATAAAGAAGTCAACCCCTATGGGGCCGCTTACCACCATGAGACCCTCTGCATTTACATATGTCGTCTACCACTATGAGGCAGTCGACCTCCATGAGGCCCTCACATTTACATAGGCCGTCTACCACTATGAGGTCGTCGACCCCCATGAGACCCTCTATGTTCACATAGGGCGTCTACCACCATGAGGTTGCCTACCACTACAAGGCCATCTACGTTCACATAAGCTGCCTACCACCATGAGGCCCTCTACGTTCACATAAACCGTCTACCACTATGAGGTCGTCGACCCCCATGAGACACTCTACGTTCACATAGGTCTCAGCTAATGCTACACTTAACCATACAAATGGAAATGCGTTGGACGAAAACCACCCAACAACGAACGTGGGTACAACCAACCACTTGAAGAGTGGGGGGTCACTCTACCAGAATTTGGGAAAGTGGAGAGGTTTACGTAGGACACGTGGTACCAGCAACCGCCGAACGCGTAGCAACAGGTGCCTATAAATACCTCCAAGGTGAGAAATGTAGCTTCTTTTTGAAACCCAAACTATTTGAATTCTCATATTCACTCTGCTTACTTTCTAAAAACAAACTACTAATTCTCACGTCAAAGGTACAATGGGGGAAAAAGCCCGACCTCATTTTAGCATACACTAATCCGAGTGCTCAGAACACCGCACCCATTAAGGTGATCACGAAGGATAATCTTGCAATTATTTCAAGGACCAATTTTAAACATTCAACAAATTTGGGCCCAAGGATATCTTTCAAGAACGGCAAAATAAAAAGAGGAAATTACATAAAACCAAGCATTTAAGTTTACAAAATCAAAAATGAGATCTAAACTTAATTTAATAAAAAATCGGGTATTACGTAATAATTATATATTAAATGTTTTCACACAATTCAATTAAAAATCCTAATTTTATTTCATTGTTCTCACTCTCCGTCCCATCTTTTTCATCTCCTTCTCATGTCTTTCTCTCTATCAGACGCCACCGCCGTCGGAGCACCCGCCGCAGGAACCGCGCCATCACCACCACTTAAACAGCACAGCGCTGCTTAATGAAGAGACCAGAGTCTTTGCGTGCGGAAGTGCAAGGGTGGTTTGAAATCTTCTCCGATTTGTATCGTTTTTCGGACGATTTTCTGTGGCCCATGGTTTGCATGGTAGCAGGGGTGATACGGCTTGGAGATGGCGACGCTGTGAACGTCGCTGCCCGTGGCTCTGCTTGATTTCTTTTTTCTTTTTTTTTTGGTTTTGATCGTTGGATGATGTTTTATGTGGAGGTGGGATGGTGTTTGTGTGGTGGCGGATTTGATGATTTTGTTGGTGGGGTGGTGGCTTAGCTGGCGGCGGCGACGGGATTGGAGGTGGTGGAGGGTGGTGGTTGTGGTGTTGTGATGTCGTTGTTGTTGTTGGAGACATGATGGTGGTAGATCTGGTTGCGGCGATTGGGATGAAGGTGGTGGTGGGTTTAGGATTTTTGTTGTTGAATTTGGTGGTGATGTTGTGGTGTTGGTGGTGGTCTTATTGTGGTGGGGGCGACGGCGGTTATGGGGTTGGCGTTGGATCTGGTGGCGGTGACGGGGTGGTGGTTGTTGGTGGCTAGAGATCTGATAGAGTTGATTGTCATGGTTTTTGTTAGCGATTGATTGGATCTGGTGGCAGCGATTTTGTTGGTGGTGATGTCGTGGTGGTAGTGGTGATGTGTAGGCGGCGGCGGTGGCTGTGTAGGTGATGGTCGTATGTGACCCACTATTTGGTTATCTGTGACCAACCGTTTAACTGTAATCTTAAAATTCGATAATTTGTGACCAACAAATTTGAAAATACGTTACTGATTGATAAATTGTGACCTATAATTTTTTATCTGTGGCCTTAAAATTCGATAATTTGTGACCAATAAATTTGAAAATATGTGATTGATTGATAAATTGTTATCTATAATTTTTTTAACTGTGACCTATAAAATTTTTGATGTGTGATCTCGAATTAATCTGTGATCAATTAATTGTTTAATATGTGATCAATAAATAAGTTGTAACTTATGATTATGTACTTGTGACCATTAATTATATAATTGTGATTTTATTATATTTAATTAATAAAGTATAATTAATTAATAAATAAATACCTAATTTTTGTATTAATAAACTTAAAACCTGATTTTTGAATTGTGCATAATTAATGCCTTAATTGTGAATTTTTTCCAAATAAAAAACTTTTTTTTTTGATAAAATTTTCGAAATTTTTAAGGATTTTTGCATGACAGGCATATACGTAGCCGTAGGCACACTGGTTTAAATCCTCGAATTCACAATTATCAAGAAAGGTCAAGGAACCAGATTTATTTTCGCTATTTTATGGCTAGTCCTCAACAAATTTAATCATTATATATATATATATATATATATATATATATATATTAGTGGAATTTTGGCTCATTTTTTCTAAGTGATCGGGAAAATGACCGAAACATGCCATTAAAGGACTCTACTGAGACAGATAGACATCAAAAACGTAAATGATCAGAGGAAATATGACAATTGATCAAATCTAGCATGGATCATACAAGAACGAGTTATTAGAGTTAGCAGTTCTCTCAAGGGTCTCTCGTGTGGAATTCCTGAGGAAAATGATCAAGTTGGCTCTTGTTAGCGGCTTGTTTTGAACTCATAATAGTATATGAATAAACCGTCGTCTAAATTTAAGAATTCAATGGATGACAATATTTTTTAGGAAATTTCAAATTGATGAATAAAAATTAGTTCAAAAGGCATTCCAATCAACAACCCACAAGCCTCTCTCTTCTGAGAAATAAAAATTGAGTTGCAATAAATTATACCTGCACAAACTTTAAAGTGGTCAAGAAAAGATGCACATTTATGTCACAAATTTCATAGTTATTCCAATTTCTTTTATACTATTTTTAATATTATTCTTCTTGATAAATATAAGTTTGAATATCTACAATTAATATTGAGAAAAACAAATGAATTCAAACTGCAAATTTTACACAACTTCTTAAGTACTCCCTCCGTCTCAAAAATATGGGCTTACTTTCTTTTTTCGTATCTCTCAAATTATATGTTATTTTTCTTATTGATAATACATTTGATTTTTTAGTTTTCTAATTTGTCCCTATTTAATGTGTCTTATTACCAACAAATATAAACTATTCATATTTAAACAATTATTTAATGTAGAATTTATTAAGAAATGTAAGGAAAAATTATATTTTCAACTATATTAATAAAATTTTCTTAATCTGTGTAAAAATAAAAATAAGTTTATATTTATAAGACGGGGGAAGTATGTTTTAAGAATAAGTCTACATCTACATAATGATTGTACATAGAGATGTACATAACACTTACAAGGGGATGGGGTCTACTCGAATATTTTATTAGAGTGGACCCCACCTATGTGAGTGTTATGTATACCACTATGTGCATAAATTATGTACACCAAGCATATCTCGTGTTTAAAAAAAAAAAAAACACACCCACAAAAATAGTTTAAGTACGTTTCTTTAATAAATGTCATTTCTTAAAAAAAAAAAATAGTCATGCCTTAAATAAATAGAATAATGCTCCTTGAATCGAGGCTTTTGACAGGGGAGGGGAGGGGAGGGGTGGGGTGGGGTGGGAGGATCGGTTGATAGCACCTAACTGGATTTTTTTTTTTTTAACAAATTGTTCAATTATGCATTGACACGTGAGACTTCAAGTTGAGGAAGCTTCAACAAAATTTCTGGAAAGGTAAGAGTTGACGCTTGTACCCATGTTTGATAAACTAGTACTGTACTATCAGATTATTTTCATGAACAGAAAAATTACATAACCTGCCTAGAACTCGTAAAAAAATGACGGCAAGAAAATAACAAAGTTAAGAGCTTAAGATCTAAATTTGAACGGTGTACAATGTCACACATTATCAATCAATTTATTGGCGAAACACAAAAACAATACACACATTTAAAATATCAACAATAAAATTACTAACAATTGAAATCTTGAACTAGTAATCAACGTTAAAACCTACGGAAAATTATCTCAATTTAAAGTTACAACTCTAGTTAGTGTCCCTAATATTGAAAGTAGATCCTATCGAGTATATAATTTATTGTGCTCCGAAAGTTTGAAATGTATGAATACACGCTTTATCGACATGCAGCGTTTCAAAGTTTTGCAAACAGAAAAAATAATTCGATGAATCAATTTGATATCAAATACATGTTGAAATTCTTGATGTCAAATACTGGAAGTAAAATCAAACGACACCTCCACCTCCACCTCCACCTCCACCTCCACCCGATCCTACCAATTGTCCCCCTTGCAAGCACGAGTTTTTAAAAAATTTCAAACTTCACTTTGTCGGCAAAGAATACCATTAATATCTTTCACATTGAAAATAAATAAATAAAAGATGGCTCAATAAATACTACAAATCTAACGTGACATTCAATCATTGAAACACACAAACATATGCAACTTCCTTTCTTTGACCACATTAATATATGCCTAGGGACACCTGTTACATCCCTATTGGTCAACAGGCACACTAATCTAGGTGAACAAATTTTTTATTTCTTTAAGAATAATTAATTACTGACACATTTTATTTTTTACAATTTATATTTTTAAAGAATAATTTGACAGAAAAAAAAAAATGAAAAAAAAAAGAGAGAGAGAAGAAGCCTCCTCCAATTAAAGCCTGGAAGGAATCATGCATGCATATCAGGACTTTAATTAATTTAATTTTTTAATTATTTGATATACCTTTTGTTTGAGGAACAGTAATGTCAGATTTTTATTGCTTAATATTTATTTAATTGAATATTAAAAGAAAAGTCCTTGTTTGCTTATGTTAGAGGAGAAAATAATTATGTATTGACTGATTTTTTTAAATTTGGGTTTTAAAATAATTCATAAAACTTGGATCCAAGTTTACTTGAGAAGAAAGATTTAAAGCTAGGAATCTAATAAAGATAAAAAAATCTTGAAGTTAATACTGATATTCTACATATTTGAGATTGTCAAATATCGAATATTTTACAATTATGAAAACGTGACACGAGGCTTGTAAGTCTTGCAATTACGACATTATCTTTCGGTTCATTTCGAATTCCACGTCGTTAAGAAAATTGAAGAGAGCTAAGCATTGTACCGTGCAATTCTATAACCATATTGAAACACTAGCGCGAATATTCACACGTGTGTTCTACTGAGAAAATTATAATTAATACAAAAAATAAGTACTTAAATAATTAATATGAAGAGTGAATATCTTGTTCGCTCTATTTAGATTCGATCTTAACTATTAATAAATGTCAAAGAATCGATCGCATTATGGGATTGTTTGACAAAGTTTTAAAAAAAAAAATTATTAGAATTTGATAAAAAATATATATATATATATATGATTAAAATTAACTGTTAATTTTGATTTCAACTTTTTAGTAACTTTTAAATTATTCGGAACTAGTGCTATTTATCTCTTTTACGGGTGCAATAATTGACAAATGATAAAATTAAATGTCATATTAAATGATAAATAGTTGTGAAAGATAAAAGTCAATGTACAGCCTATACCTATAAACGAAATCCATACAATATTCTCATTTTTGTTGACGTTTGACTGTTTTTATTTATTGCTCATAGCCCACAGATCTGTTTAGAAATTTGTGTGCATGGAGTTATCAATGACGTAATTAATTTACTCGGTCATGAAAAAAATATAAAAAAACTAAATTATATTTCATAATTTTATTGAACAATGTTGTAAAAACTGTAAATGCCTGAAAAGAAACATAACCGAAGTCCCTACCGATTAATTATTATTTTTCATTATTTTTGCTTTATTTCTTTTTTTCTACTAGAACGAGTTTGAGAAATTGAATCCCAATTCTATGCACTTGTCCATCTAAAATTAAAAGTTAAATTGTTTATTAAGTCAAATTAAAAAAAAGATAATTTTAATCACGCATTCCCACTACTATCAATTCATTACCATGCATTTCGTAGGATCCAATAAGATTTACTAAAAAGTCACTCACGCAACGCTGCCCTGAGAACTTTGAGGTCCTAAGCGACTATTTATTATGGGGCCTTAAACATGATCTTTTTACAAGATTAACAATGCTTATATATTGGTTTCTATTGCAATGATATTGATTTCTATACTTTTCCTCCTTGGCTCCGCTATTTACAGGATCAAAATCTCGAGCAAGAAGTCATTTTTACAACTATATTTAAGGTATGTCTTTAGCATAGTTTCTCCAAAGACTAGCCAATCCAAAGTTGGAAGAATTATGTATTTTTTGTTGTTTTAATAGGTTTTGGCTGCTTCAAGATAATATAATGCCGTTTTGATAAAGACTGAAGAATAGATCATGTTCATGAAGAAACAATAAACAAATAAAATTAAGGATAACACGAAGCAAATTGATGAACATTCTCTAAATACAAGGAAAATGAGGCTAAAGAAAAGCCAATCATCACTAAGCGAACAACTGAATACATGCAAAATTTTTGCTCCCCGTAGTTGACATGAATATTAAAATTATATTTCATCATAGCGCGTGCACGACTTCACCCACACTAAAGAAGCAAAAACTACAAATATTTCAACACTTGAAAAATACTAAACAAAACCCAGAATTCTTTATTCCAAACTAACTTCAAAACCCATTTGTTTTTCTTCATCTTACCTCAAACCTATTGAAATTAGGCATTTCAAAACCCAATTAGCAAAAATCCCAGCTCAATTATACCCATTAAATAAGGTTTTAGTACAGGTAGGAAGCACAGAACCCGACATGACTGGATTTCTGGTGGGGGAAGATTCTGCAGAATTCGACTTGTCGAAACAGAAGATTTCTTTATGGATTTATTTTATGGGTGTTGCACGAGTTGTAGCTTATGTTCATAATGTGGTGTGGATTGATAGCTCCACTGGATTTGGTAAACCATTCATTGATACTGTTTTGACCATTTTCGAGAGCCTTGAGGTTTGAATTTAGACACTGTTTTGTTTAGATTGGTTCAACTTATATTGATTAGTATGAAGAATGATAAATTCGTTTATGGGTTTTAAACGTTATGCTTACTCTACATATTGTTTTTCTTTTTGTTATGAGGCCCCTTGAAATTTGAGGCCCAAGGAGAGGCAATGGCCTTGTTTGCCTTGGGCTAGGGCCGGCCCTGTACTCAAGCTATGATTCCATCTTAATTTTCTTAATTGATATGTAAATTTATTTTAAAAAATAATAATATTACTTGACCTTATGGAGTAAATAAATATATAATTTAAATTTGACAAAAAAAAAATTGAAATTTTATCGACCAATATCAAAGAAAGAAAGCAAGTGCGTAGTTTCCGACCCTAAATAAAATCACAAAAAGGTGTGATTCTCCTTAGTGAACAAACTTCTTGTAAAACTGAATTGATTTCAAGATTTCATAATTGACCTATAGAGGATGAGATAAGATATCGAGTTTTAAGTCATTTTCAATATGTATCTTTTAACGTCATTTGAGTCCATTTTCACGAATAATTGATCGATATTACGTAGAAGGGTAAGAGTTAAACATAGTCATTGATCTTCACATTAACAAAATTTTGTGACCAACATACTTGATGTTTAAATATAAATGATAAAATTTCTCATTTTTATTTTTCTTATTGGGTGAAAGTTATTGGAGGAGAAATCACCCGCAATTTGTGATGAAAGAATGTAGAATAATGTTATATAAAGGAACCAAGGGTCAATAGTCTGTATATCTCTTACAAAATTTTACTTCATATTTCTCTTTACGAGTCTGTATATAAACGATATGGCTAAAATTATATAAATAAATATTAACACGAAAATCTCAAACTTCTCTTTTTTACCAAGGAATTAAAAGTTGTGAAAACCACTTAAAATCCTCGTGACTAAGATGAATTTGGATCGTTGCACTCAAGACTAAAGTGCGTTGTGGAAGAAGCACATTGGACGTGCATACTTCAACAGCAAGTCTTGGATATAATTAAAAGTAGTAATGTAGATGTTATGAACGCGAAGTTTTTTTTTTTGATTAAAGGAGGGTTATACCTCCGAGATTTTATTAATTTGCCATCATTTGTGGTGAAGGAATACCGTGGTTAAATAAAACTAATATAAATAATAAATGAGGAAGTACTACTTCCCTTACAGTGAAAAACAAATGACGAAAATTAAAACAGTAAACGAGAAAGTACTACTTCCTTTACAATAAGAACTAATGCAAATTAAGACAAAAATAAGAATTGGAAATAAAAATCAAAATTTGGCACTGGGCAATCCATGTCGTCAATTTGTGCTAGTGCTCTAATATGTCGTGGTAGGTCATGTAGTCCATATATCTGGTATCGTCGATGATCACAGCCCTCCGCAGCAAGAGCATCTGCAATCGATTTCCTTATCTGTAAATGTGAGAAACTGTATCTCTGTTGAATGACATGATATCTGCGATACGTCTGAGTATGCCCTGAATAGCCCATGGTCCTCCTCCTATAGTGATGCAGTGAATAGTTACTGTAGAATCAAACTCAATCCAAATTGTTGAAAAACCAAGTTCATGAGCTAGTAAAATCTCATCAAGAATAACCCAGAGCTCTACCTTTAATATCAAGCATGGTTTATACGAAGCTGAGAAAACCCTAATACAGTATCCTGCGTGGTCTCTGATGATGCCTCCCCCACTCGCAAAACCATCCTTGACGCATCCATCAGTATTGATCTTGACAGATTCGACTGATGGAATACGCTACCAAACTAGAATAGGGGGAGATGGGGAATGGAGGTCCATAAAAATACCAAAAATGGGTGCAAGTGTCAAATTCCCTTGCCAGTGCACCACTCGAAATAGCCCTCCTATATGAAAAAAGAGATCATGCGATAAACCCTCTAAATGATGCATTTGGCTACTATGCGAATCCCCATATGTTTCGCATCATTCCTTGCGATCCATAGGTACCATAATATCAGTAAAGGAGCGATAATGCGAATGTGTCCACAACGAACATAATGTCTAGAATATCTCCATATCTGTAATATTTGTCCGACTCCCTCTCCTGAACTCATAAGTATTTGAAAAATATCCCCAAAATGCTGTCATACCTGATTGGAGATGTTACTACCAGTGAAAATATGATTGATAGTCTCTTTCTCAGAACAACACTGACAGCTATAGGCCAACTAACATCCAATCCTCTCTTGAATAACCACATCTACTAGAATGAGGCCCGTCATAGTCTCCAGCAGAAGAATGAGACATTGATTGGCAAAATGGAGCTCCATAGTAATCGGTATGAATCCTGATACTGACATCCCGAACGTACGGGCTGCTATGGGAACTTGGTAGCGAAGCTACCATCCGATGTATTTCTCCAAACAATTCGATCTGGGACATCTGCACATAAAAGTATAGCCCATATCTGCTCCGCCATAAGAGAAGGGAGGACCGGTAATAAACGTCCAATATTTCACCCAGTATCATCAAAGAAATCTTGCACTCTCGCAGATGTGTGATGTCGGTGTGAGAATAGGGATGCCAATGTGGTCTCACCCATTCAGCAATTATGCCAAGAGAAAATCTGACCTACACCAAGGTGCCATGCAATGTATGGCTATGTCCGGGGCCCAACTAATTTCAGCCTCTTCCAGATAGGAGAAATTGAGTAAGGGACTGCTGCAAATAAATGATGTGTCCCCGTACAATACTTGCTTCGTAAGAACTGGGCCCAAAGAGATCTCTGAGAACGGAACAACCACCAGAGCTTCATGGAGAAGGTATCCACCACATCCTGTAATCTCCTAAAGCCTAGACCACCCTCATCAGTAGGAAGACAAATCTCCTTCCGGCTTCGCCAATGTAAACATCACGCTTGTTCTTTGGAATCCCATAGGAATTGCGCAAAAATGCTCTCAAGTTTTTTCAGGATATTCTTGGGGGGCTGCATGATTTGAAGAAGGTGTAATGGCATGGAAGAGAGCACTGACCTCAACAAAGTAATATGGCCCCCATATGACAAAAGTCATGAAGCCCAACCTGAGATCCTGTTCCTGATCTTCTGGATAAGGTCATCATAAATGAAACTTCTTTTGGCCCCCTTGAATATGGGGACTCCCAAATAAGTGAACAGTTACTGCTGGTGTCGAAAATCAGTCAAAATCTTCAATCGTCTAATCTGACTAATAGATGCCCGTTTGGGTAGTATGTGTTATGAACGCGAAGTTCACGGTACGATGTTGAGCAACTAGGGCTTCAATGTCCAAAAAAGAACATAAATCCACTTTCATAAATTAGACGAGGGGAACTGACAAAATGAAGAACATTTTGTATAATTAGAAGTTATCACTTCTTCTCATGACAGAAAATAAAGAGGTGCTAAAAAATTGTATGTGCCTCATTTAGTGCTATTTGTGTAAGTTCTACATTGAAAGAAATTAGCACGAGACTAAAAACTTAACTGGTGATGGGGAACGAAATTGATGGGAAAAGTTTATGGTTCGAGGGTTTACTTTCAGCAAATTAAAAATCAGGCACCAAAGTTTTAAATTACAAAACTCAGGTTTTGCTTGAATTAATTAATTACATTTCAGAATTATTATATTAAATTAAATATTTAACTGTAATATAATAAAATTAACCCACCCCATCCCACCTCCCCCATTGCTCCGACGACTACCATTGCTCTGGCGACTACTTCGACAGCACTTAATTTCGACGACTGCTCTGATCCGGTGACTTTTTCGAGGTCACAGATCAAAATATTTGTAGATCATGGGTTATTTCGAGGTCACAGATAAATTTTTGTAGATCGCAGATTATTTCGAGATCACAGATTTAAAATTTTATAGGTTACAGATTATTTCGAGGTCATAGACCAAAAAAATTAAAGTCACAGATTCTTTTTTTAAGTTACAAATTTTCAATTTCAAAGTCACAATTCAATAGTAAGGTCACAGACACCAAAAAGAACCACAATAGCTAGGTCACAGTCACCCAAACACCCTTCTCCCATTCCAGTACATGACCACACTTTGTCACAGGTCACAGATTGACCAAATAAATAGTCAGACACTTCGACCCATCCGCCGCACCCGTCTCCCAATCACAGTACACCAACAATACTTGGTCACATGTCACGAAACGACCAAATAGTTAACAATACCAGGTCACAGAACGACCAAATAATTGGTCACACACATCGTCCGATCCGCCGCCAACCCTAATCCACCCACCAACAATATCAACCCAAACCACCACCAACAGATTCGACACACACACAGATCCTCCACCAACAACAGATCCGCCATCAACAAAAAAAACCCCCAAAAACTACCTCCACCACCAACCACAGATTCACAATCACCAACCACTGAATCACATATCTACAATCAGTGTAAAACCCCAAATCCAAAACCACCACAAATCGCCCGTCCAATTACGTATTCGGCCGACGTTTCAATGCGCTCGTGGTGCAGCTGAAGCAATGATGTCGTTGTTTACGTGCAGGTGACGCTGGCCGGCATTTCGTAGCATTTTTGCCGACGCCAGACAAGGCTAAACTAGTCGCGTAACGCAGCAGCAGGGATGGGTTGCAGTCCCAGCGATTTCGGCCGGCGCTGCTGCTGGGTGGCCGGAATGGAGGAGGTGGCCGACGGTGGTGAGGGAGGGGATGAGGTGGCGGCGGGTTGAGAGAAATGGGGAGAGGGTTTGTTTAGGTTTTGATAGAATTAGGGTTTTATATTTAAAATAAATTTGGGTGTGGTAGGTAATAGGGTGGAGTAGGTAGGTTATTTTAATTTTATAATATTATTATTAATTAAGATGATAAAACCTGAAAATTGAAAAAAATAAAGGGAAAACCTGATTTTTAAAAAGTTAAAATTAAATAACTGGTCTAGTGTAATTTCCACGAAATTGATTGTGCCCGAAGAGGCCCAGAATCAGTCAGAAGCCCAACCCAAAATTTGTCCCACATAACCTGTTCTTCTTCCGGCTTCAAAACTTCCGAATAACCCCGAAGCTTCAAAATGGCACCCAAAGTTCTAATGGTAAGCAAATTTAAAAAATTAACCAAAATCTTCTTACTTCAATCTCAAGAATTTTTGTAATTTGCTTTCGTTCAGGTGTTTTTCACCAACTTGTATATGTATGATGTATGTGTATGTGGTGTTTGTGATTATTAATTTATTAGGTAGCAGAGAAACCAAGCATTGCTCTCTCAATTGCCTCAGTACTGTCTGGCGGTCAAGTATGTTCTTCCTGTCTGTTTTTTTATCGCTGTTTTCAGTTGTAATGCCCTAAACATTTCTGTTGTTATTAGAAGGCTTTTCTGTTTTTATTTGCCTGCAACGTTTCTAGGGAAATGAATACAGAAGAATAGTGTGTTTGCAAGTGATTCCACAAATTGATGCAAAGACATGGTATTTTTGGAGCTATTTTAATGCAGGAAAGAAATGGGAAAATGAAACAATGGGTTGAATTTGGGTATCAAATTTTCTTTTGTCTTGCTTGGGCACTTCCCCAATTCATGATATTCGAAAAGTGCCGTCTTTCTTCATTTTTCGAGCTATAATTTGCTGTTTGGATAGCTTATTTGTGGGACCTGGATATGGGACCATAGCTGAGATGACTCTGATCTCTAGTTTAAGGCCTGGTAGTTTATGATATGGCTTATTGGAGTGTCAATGAGTTATCATGGACTGAACTTCTGGCTTTATACCAGAAACAAGGCTTTAACTCTGTAAGCTGAGCTTGGATAAACCTGATCCTGAACATGTCAAGTCTATAGAATGAGTAATTACTAAAATGGTAGTTGCTATTGTGCATTTGCTTAGACTAGCTTTGTTCCCCTCTCTTTCTTAACATTTGGACGAACCTGACCTTGATCCTGATTCCATGTTTCCAAGCACAATTTAGTTCAAACTTCAGACAGCCAGGGTAAAAAGGGTGTAGTTTGGCAACCGAGTTAGTCGCTTGGTGTAAAGATGGTACAAGATGCATGATGTGTTGAGAGCCATCTAGTACAAAATTATGACAGTGGGATGAGATGAGCCAATCCGAGTCCCTTGATTCCTTTTCAACTGCTTGTGGAATTCACTTAAGCTCATTATCAACTTGTTTGTGTGCTCTTTTACCAATAACTCTGAAAAGTACTTTGAATAAAAGAGCTTATTTCATTGCAGATGTCATCCCGGAGGGGTAGTACTGAGGTCCATGAGTTTGATGGAATTTTTTTGGGATTTTCTGCTCAATATAAAGTGACCTCTGTGATTGGTCATGTTTTCAGGTTTTCAAGATTCTTCTTAACCTCAAGAATATCTTTTTGGATATTCTCAGTAGTCATAATGCTGAAACTGGTATTCTCTGCTTTGTCATATGATAAATACATAGTGCCCATGAATTTTAACATTATAATTGTAGAAATAGCACCAGTTTACATGCTTGTCATGCCCATGAAAAGAGAGTGAATAAAAAATACGTCGAAAATGCAAGATCGATGAAGAAATTGCAATGTTAAGCAAGAATACTCCTAAATACAAGGGTTAAAAGGAACTACACATTAACAATTATATCGAGAAGGAACTCCATGCAGAAAATACATTCGTTATAATCAAAACCTTAAAGAAGTGAACACATAATGTCCGGGCTGAAATTCATTAGATCAACTAATAAATGTTAGATTAACTGTCAAACCCTGAATAACTAAGGTGTCTACCACCAGGTCCACCACAGATATACTTCAAACCGTGTGCCTTGAATCCTCAGGGGAACCTTGAAAATGGTTTGTCTCTGACAAGTTTTATCGCTGTTAGAGGCTGGATCGAGCAAATAAATGCTAAATAATATGCATAATTAAATCCTTAAGGAACTGATAACGTGTTATTAGAACTGGTAATAAGTTGTATTCTAAATTGTGTCAAACATCGTCTACAATAGTCTAATATAATTTTTGAGGACAATTATAAATGATATATGTGCACTTTCTAACACTTAAGCTATAGATAAAATGATTCAACATGGAATTAGAGCTGCAAAGGTCCTAGATTAAAAGTCTTGCCACTACCCATATAGATAAAATTGTGCATGTGCAAGGCTTTGAGCTTAAGCTGTTACATTAAATAGTTCAACAATATTTAACAATCGAGTGTTGTTAAGGGGGTCTTGGTAAAAAGGGATTAAGTCCTTTCAAGAAATATATTCAACCAATGCCTATCCTTTTGATGGATGCTCGTAACAAGAACTAGAATTTTTGGAGAAGGGAGATGAGAAGGAGAAGAAAGAGAGAGTGCTGTGAGAGAGCGAAGAATTAGAAAGAGAAACCTTTATTTTTATTCAATAATCGGAATATATCTAATAAAATTATAAACCACTCTTATACTAAGAATCCCTAACAAAATATGGAAAACTACTTAACAGTAATTATGAAGAGGATATAATAAAAATTCATCTAAATAGTTTTATAATAACTCATTCTAATCTAAGGCAAGTCTTCCATGAATAATCTTCCAATAATATTCCAAGGATCTTTGTCACCTTTTACCCGATAGTATCTATTATAGGTTTTTTTTTTGTATGCTTGCCTTAAAAATAATAATTGGATTGGAATGTTGACTTTGAAGCATTATGTATTTAAAATGCAGTGTAGATTTTCCAGCAGCATATCAAAATTGGACTGCAACAGATCCTCTGGATCTTTTTGATGCGCCCATTGTTAAGTCAGAATCGAATCCAAAGGTTGGACCTTCTTCTGTTTTCTCAACCTGTTGATTCCACTCACTTGATCTTGTTATCCTTTACGAACGTTTACAAACTAGAATATGTAGTTTGAAACATCAAATTATGTGTATGCTAATGGTTTTAGTATATAAAGCATAGGCACAACAAGCATTCAAAGAGTAGTTGTATCTTCCATCTTTTTCCTCTTTGCTATCAACATTAGACGATACCATATTAATCATTATATTTTTGAGTACTATGAAAATTCTCTGGTACTTACAATAAAGTTCCTACATGCCTGCTCTATCTAGATGTTCATCCATTATCCTATGAAGATTGGAAACCTGATACACTTTGCATCTAGGGTAAATCTTATTCTCTTTGTCATAAATAGCATCTCTTATCGTATATTACATTTGGAATAATCTGCAAGCATCCCCATAAAAGAGATAAAACTTTTGTTGTTTTGGCTTCCCTTAGTTTATTCTCATGTTTTATAGTTCCAACTCTGCCTCAAATATGTTGCCAGTCCCTCTCTCTAAAAATAGGTCAATGGTGTGAACTCAAACTATCAAGAAAACTGGCTTTATGCTACAATGTCTTGATAGCTAATTTTGAATCTTTAACAGACACTTTTTTTTTTGTCGTTCTTCATTTCTTTTCCATTTAAAAAAGAAAAATGCTGACAAGCTTCTGGAAACAAGGCTCATATTTGTAGGCATTTAAGCCAAGAAGCTCGTGGTTGTGGGCACCTAGTATTATGGTTGGATTGTGATCGTGAAGGTGAAAATATATGCTTTGAAGGTACCTTTCTTACTTTAATGTAGTAAGTAGGATATAATGTTTACAAGCATAGAGTCACAAGCTCTACTAACGGCGCTGTTGTTCTATGTGAACTCGGAGTATTACTATTCATATGTAGTAACATATCATGTGTTATTCCATAACATGTGGAGGCAGATAAGAAAAGCTATTCCTGCAAGTCATTTGCTCCAAAAGGATCTGTGGAGAGATTATTCAAAAAATTGAAAATGCTGATCTTGGCAGATCAAAAGAATATTAGCTATTTTAAATACATTAATTTCTAGATAGATTGAGCTGTCGTTTTCCCAAAACAAGTTACCATCCTCATTGAGTAGGGCAAGCTGGCAAGGTTTTCGTACGTTGAGCTGAGTTTTATTCTCGATATTCCAACAATAATTTGTTGCTTGACCTCATCTTGTTTCATCTAAAGGGAGATTGAAACTATATCTGCTATTTCGATTGTGGTTTACCAATATCAGATGAATATTTCTTACTTTTGATATATGTAAGGTGCATGGATCATATTGTTGACCTCATTTTGGATATTCTGACTGCTTGTTTATATGCACGAGGAACAGAAGCATTTGCTAGTCAATTTTCAAATTTCTCCATCATTACATCTTAAGCTGATTTTTTTTAATTATATATGTGCCTTTGTATGTATATTTAGATTTTTGTTTGGTTTCAGTTATTGAGTGCACTGGGTTCCATGCAAAAGATGGCAAAAGAGTTTATCGTGCACGGTTTTCATCTGTAACCGAGAAAGATATTTTGAAGGCTATGAATAACCTTGTCGAACCTAACAAGAATGAGGCTTTGGCAGTTGATGCCCGCCAAGAGATTGATTTAAAAGTTGGAGTCTCCTTCACACGGTTCCAGACTAGCTATTTCAATGGGAAATATGGAAACCTTGATTCAAGGGTTATCTCGTCAGTCTCTCTCCTGTTTAATCAATTGTTTTTTTTTTACTGATCCCAGTTTCTTTCTGAACAAAATATTTCAAATATTTAAATTGAAGTGTCATAAGTTGGTTGGAAACTGTTAAAGGGTATTTAGGTCTTTTATGTAATACCTAGGGTTTCCTAAGGTTTTCCTAACTCTTATTATAAATAGTGGGACAGGCTAACACAATTGTTAAGCCTTCTAATTCTTTTACTTTAACATGGTATCAGAGAAAGGTTATGGGAAATTAATTCCATAAACTTTGTTCAAACAAATTTTTTTTCCTTCTTTAAAAAAAAAAAAAAAAAAAAAAATTCCGGTTACTGTTCATCCGCGGTACTGTTCATACCGCGTGTAAATCTTGTTCATCCGTCGACTGCATTCATCCGTCTGTTCATCCG
Organism: Fraxinus americana; assembly: GCA_035079005.1. Lineage (NCBI taxonomy): Eukaryota > Viridiplantae > Streptophyta > Magnoliopsida > Lamiales > Oleaceae > Fraxinus > Fraxinus americana. Next base: position 29,562,732 of record CM068716.1, read on the forward strand.
AGTTTGGTTTTGGTCGTTGTTCAATCTGCCTAATTTCGAATACTGCGGTTATTGGTTATTGTTCGTATGACGATACTACAAATGTTCGTAAGTCGTTATGACTCTGCGTTCTTCGTTTAAGCCCTACGAGTTGTTTGTATTGTTGGTTTGTTTCACTTGTGCGAGTCATTTATTACTTGTTGAATTGGAAGGTATTAATATCGAGTGACTACACCTCGGCCATTAACAACCCGTAAGTTGAACGGAACCAATTATTTAAATTGGTCTAAAGGCGTGAAAATAGCCCAGCCGGACCAGGAAAACATCGTCGCCTCACGGAATGCGCCAGACAACGGATGATAAAAAGTATGACGGCAATGGATTCAGGCGATGCGCAGATTGTAACATTGTTGTGGAATTCGATGGAGCATTTTCGGGTGGGCGATCTCTGTGCACTCGTCTAGATACGTGCGGAGATATATGGGAGTATCTCCGTGTATTATATTCTAGTAATCTCACCGGGATGTATGATTTATCGGTGGAGTACTTCAACTTCGTGCAGCGCGCAATCCGCTATTCTGATTATTTTGCCGCATTCAACCGCCTCATGAGGAGATGAATACTATCCTACCACCGACTATCGATACGGAAGGAAATGCAAAAGCAACGTGAGCGGATCGTATCGCATGAAGTTCTTGGGCAGGTTACGTCCGGACTTCGAACCGGTCCGATCTCGATTCTTTCGAGTGCTACCCTCCCACCATCGGCTGAAATGTATTCTCGTGTTTCCGTAGTACTACCAAGGACAATGTTTACGCTCGGGTTCATCTACGTCATCGAAAGCATTCGCGCCTTGTTACATGATTCCCACTCGAAATCGAGATGATCCACTTAGTGGTGGTCGTGGTAGTTTCTCTCGGTCGCAGTGGTAGTGGCCCTCGGGGTGGACGTAGTGGCCGTGGTCGTGTCTCCATTCGTCGGTGCTCCTTTTGTGGGTTGGAGAATCGCCATAATCGAGACACATGTTGGGATTTGGTTGGCCGTCCACCCAAATTTGCCAATGCGGTGACACTTGATCAGGATATTCCTACCATTCCGGTATCTCGGGCGGCTAAGGACATATACGATGAGGAATATGCTCGAGATCCTTCGGTATAGGGCATCTCGGCGACATCTCTTCCTATTGCTTCTTTAGCTCAACGAGGTACTTCTACCTTGTCTTTCCATTCGTCCGTCCCCTCCCTACTTTGGGTCGTCGATTCGCGACCATCGATCACATGTCGTACATCTTCTTTATTTACGCATATTCGGTCCTCTTCTTCGTTGTCTCCTATTACGGTTGCTTGATGGTTCCACTATCCTATCAGTGGCATTGGTACGATGGACCCCTCACCCTCCTTATCTCTCTCCTCCGTCTTGTATATTCCTTCGTTTTCCTTTAATTTGATGTCGGTTAGTAAACTACTTAAACATCTTAATTGTTCTCGTCTCATTTTCCTGATTAAGTCATTCTCGGGATTTGAGGACGCGGAAGACGATTGGCACGGGCGTGAGGACAATGGCCTTTATTACCTTGATCGTGATGAGAGTCTGCGCACCATCTTCTGCATGTCTCTCATTGCATCTGCTCACCAAATCCATTGTCGTCTTGGTCATCCCGCGACCTCGAATTACTCTTTCCTAGTTTCGGTCATTTGTCTTCTTTAGAGTGTGATCTTGTCAATTGGGTAAGCATCGTCGTGTTTCATTTGCTTCCCACTGCTCATGTTCGAGCATCGAGTCCTTTTAGTTTAGTTCATTCGGATGTTTGGGGTCCTTCTCGTGTTACTTCTACAATTGGTTTTTCGTTATTTTGTCACTTTTGTGGATGATTTTTCAAGAGTTACTTGGCTTTATTTAATGAAAGATCGTTCCGAATTATTCTCTATTTTCGTGCATTTTTGTCTTTGAAATTCAAACCCAATTTAATGTACCCGTGCGTATTCTTCGTAGTGATAATGCTCGAGAATATTTTTCTCAACCCTTTACTTCCTATATGTCGCACTACTGGTATCCCTGCCATCGGTCTTCTTGCCCTCGCACACACGAAATGGGGTTGCCGAGCGTAAGAATCGACATCTCCTAGAGGTGGGCCGTACTCTCCTTTTTGAGATGAACGTTCCCCGAGCATTTCGGGGCGATGCGGTTCTTACGCCTTGCTTCCTAATCAGCAGGATGCCATCTCTACCTGCGAGGCACGGTTCCCATTCCGTTCTTTTTCCCCGTTCACCTTTATTTAGCTTACCTCCTCGCATATTTGGGTGTGTTTGTTTTGTTCATCGAGTTGACTCTCACGGCGAGCCTAGTTAGATCCCCGTGCTTTAAAATGTGTCTTCCTCGGCTATTCTCGCACGCTGTGAAAAGGTTATCGATGTTATAGTCCATCATTACGTCGCTCATTTGTGTGTGCCGATGTTACATTCTTTGAGTCCACTTCCCTTACTTTTCTACCCCATCATCTCAAGTTGATCTCGGATGTTACACTTCCTTTGCCCATTGACCTGCCCTACGCTATCTTCCTCCGCTCCCGGATCTATCCCCTCGATCGTTCTTCGGCCCGCTGCGGGGTATACTCTCGTCGCTTCGAAGGACGCCTCCGTGCTTGTGCCCATCAATTTACGTGCCCTCGGATTCTTCTCCGAGACCCGCCCATGTCGACATGGACATGCCCATTGCCATCCGGAAAGGTAAGCGCACCTGTACTACCACGTCCTATTTCTAACTTTGTCTCGTATGCGCACCTATCTCCTTCATACTCCTCTTTTGTTGCTTCTCTGTCCTCTCATTTCGTTCCTAAGTCCATTTCGAGGCTCTTATTCTCCCTGGTTGGGCAAAAGCAATGGAGGAAGAAATGAGGCCTTTACATCGAGAATGGCGCACTTGGGATCTTGTCTCGCTTCACTGATAAAACTACGGTTGGATGTAAATGGGTGTACAATTTGTTAAGGTTCATCGGACGACCGCTTGATCGACTCGAGCTCGCTTAGTTGCTAAAGGCTATACTCGGGTCTACGGTCTTGATTACTATGAGACATTTTCTCCGTTGCCAAGCTCGCCTGTTCGTTTGTTCATCTCTTTGGGCGCCACTTTTCTTTGGCCACTTACATCACTCGATATCAAGAATGCTTTCTTAAATGGCGATCGGCGAGGAAGTTTATATGGAGCAACCTCACAGGTTTGTTGCTCGTGGGGAGTACGATTTGGTATGTCGTTTGAAAAAGTCTATTTATGGCCTCAAGCGGTCTCCTAGAGCAGTTTGGAAGATTTAGTGAAGTGGTCGCTGAATTTGGTCTTCAACGTTGTGGAGTCGATCATTACATCTTCTACAAGCGCGGTAAAGTTGGCGAATATTGTTAATTGTGTATGTGGATGACATCGTGATTCTGGGGATGATCGCGAGTGGTATTCAAGAACTCAAAAGTGTTTGCATAGTAAGTTCCAAACGAAAGATTTGGGGCACTTAAAGTATTTCTTGGGGATTGAAGTTGCTCGATCAAGTCGGGGTATTTACTCTGTCCCCGGAGAAAATATGTCCTTGATCTATTGAGCGAAAGCAGGGAATGCTAGGAGCAAAACCTATTGACTCGCCTATGGATCAAACACCAAATTATTGCCGGATCGGGGTATACCACTGACAGTTCGGCTCGATATAGACGGTTAGTTGGAAAGTTGAACTACGACAGGTTACCGAGACCGGATATCTCCTTTGTTAGTGTTATTAGTCGAGTTCTTGGGTCGTCCGATGATTTGTCAGCTGGGATGCGGTGATTCGTATTCTCCGATATCCGAAGGCGCTCTGGTTGTGGTTTGCTATATCAAAATTTTGGACATACTCAAATAAAGGGACTACTGCGGTGAGGGTTTGGATCACCCTTTAGATAGGAAATCTACTACCGGGTATTGTGTGTTTGTTGGTGGTAACCTTGTCTCTTGGAAGAGTAAAAGACGGTAGTGGCGCGGTCGAGTGCAGAGTCGGAATACAGGGCAATGGCGCATACCACTTGTGAGTTAACATGGTTGAAACATTTGTTGGAAGAACTTGGATTTGAACACACTTCACCGATGGAACTGGTATGTGATAATCAAGCAGCACTTCACATTGCATCCAGCTTGATCTTCCATGAGAGAACGAAGCATTGAAGTTGGTATCGTCTTTATTCGAGAAAAATTGTTGCAGAAGCAGATTGAGACTAAATATGTAAACTCAGCTGATCAATTAGCTGATATATTTACTAAACCGTTGGGGGGCTCAAGGATAAAGTACATTTGTAACAAGCTTGGAGCACACAATATATATGCTCCATCTTGAGGGGGAGTGTTAAAGGGTATTTAGGTCTTTTATGTAATACCTAGGGTTTCCTAAGGTTTTCCTAACTCTTATTATAAATAGTGGGACAGGCTAACACAATTGTTAAGCCTTCTAATTCTTTTACTTTAACAGAAACCTTTTCTTAATGAAGAGCAAGACAATTTAATTTATCGGTTTCATTGAGTCATTTAATTGCTTTTATAGTCTGACAATGTGTTATTAAACATCCATGTTGGTGCATACATTACTTTGACATTTGTTTTCATTGTCCTGTTAAGATATGTATCCTAAAAATAATGAAAGTGTATTAGTTACTTTGAAACTAGTGTTTTGTTTTTTATCTGTATTGGTGTCCATTTTTACTCTTGTTCCTTTTTTTCCCCCCTCTCATGGGTGACAATACTATGTTTTGACAAACTGGACCGTAGGTAACTTACATTTAATTAATTCTTTCCCTGGTGGATCTGTATCTCTTTGTCAGTAAACTTGGATTTCTAATTTCAGATATGGACCATGTCAGACTCCAACCCTTGGATTTTGTGTGCAACGACACCTACAAATTATTACTTTCAAGCCGGAAAAATTTTGGAAGTTGCATCCGTACATTTTGCACAAGGGCTATGAACTCAAATTAGAGTGGAATCGTAACAGGTTGTTTGACTCAGATGTGAGGTTCTCTATCTCTAATTTTCAAACTTGTTCGAATGTATGGGGGCCTAAACACTGATGATACTTGTAATATATCTGATGATAGGTTACTGAAATGTTTCGAAACTTAATCAAAGAAGATGGGATACTGAAAGTAATTGCCATATCAGAAAAACAGGAGTCCAAAAGTCGCCCTGCTGGTCTTAACACTGTGAATCTCCTGAAGGTAAGAGCAGACTGGGGTTTTTTCCTTGATTTTTCCTTTGGTCTGCATCATTCATAATTTTTAGTCAAGATGATTTATATACTGCTCCTCATTTCATTGATTTCTGAAATCTCCTGAACTTTCAACTACTACTTAGAGATACATAGACAAAAGGAAAAATGGAAACAAAAACAAGAATGAAGAGGTTCAAATTATTTTTTAAGTTCAAGTTGCAGGCTTTCAAATAAAATTTATGACAAAATGAATGTCAGCTAGTGATGAAACATATATATATAGAGAAAAAGAACTAAATAAAAGCTAGAGATATCCTGTGATTGAACTTTCTGCATTGAATAATTTGCACAATGAAATTTAAGATGTTATTTGTTGTCCAAACAACGAAACCAGGAATAGCCTACTTTACCACTACCTGGGTATATGAGCTTCTCTCATTTATTAATCTCGAACTTCTTAGCATATTCAGTGGAGTCACTTCTTTATCCCGATGTAAGAAATATGAGTAATGAGTAAAAAGACTTCTATTCCTAAAACTCACATTTTATTCTGAGAGGATATGATTCCCAATTTATTTATGCTCGTTACTTTTTCCAAAACAATTTCGAATTGCTTGGTAATAATGGTGAAAGTTTGTGTTTGATAATTCTGAATACCTGGGTTAGGGTCTCAAATTTATCATTCTGCACATAATTCTGAAGATCTGTAGTGACTGGACAACAAATTGGAGTGGCTTGGAAATAACGAGAAAGCGTATTCTCAGCCTTCAAGGTGCAAATGAAGGATTGATTTTTTGTAACCAGACTAGGGGTGTCCAAAAGTCCCGAACCGAACCGAACCCGAACCGAATCGAGCGGTTCTTCATAAATTAAATACCCGAATGGGTACCCGAATCGAGAACCGATGGGTTTGGGTCGGGTCTCGGGTCTAGAACAAGAACCGAAGAACCGAATAAGAACCGAAACTAAATAATTTTTTTATTTTTTATATTGAATTAATTAAATTATTTTATTTTTTCTATACAAATTAGCAAATTAATTAAATAAATTAGATTATTTCATAATTTTAATTTTAAAACCCAAATCATTTTTAAAACCCATTAGCCCATTTTAATTTGAAGCAAATGAATATACTTTATGTAGTTTTGCTGTAATATTAATATCTACTTTTTGGTATTTGTATGCATTGAATTAATCTTATTGGACGGCTAGTTATTTATATGTTTTTGAATTGGGCTACGTTAATTTGTAAAAGTTATGAATGAAATGTCATTAGTTGTATTTATGTAGTGTTGCTGTAAATATTAAAAAATTTGATTATGATACGGAACCGAACGGAACTGAGCCCGAACGGTTCCATAATTATATTTGGACCCGACGGGTCCATTTATTAAATACTCGAAAGTTTTGGGTCGGTTCGGGTTTCTTCAGAACCGAACCGAACCGACCACGAATAACCATAAACTAGACAATCTGTTTCTCACCCACTTCTTTTTTTCCCTCTTCGAGCTACTGTTTTATTGCCTTCTTTTCTTCCCTTGCAGAGGAAGAGGTCATGGTTGGGGATTTGAGTCATAAAGCCCTTGATAAAATTAGAATGTGTTCATCAGTTTATGGGCTTTTTTTAGTCTATGGTAATCACCTATGAAGCACCGATTGTCTGACACGGCACATCTTCGATACGTTGATTAAATTCTTTTAAAAAAATTATTTATATAATAGAAATTTAGTTTTATACTTGTTATTAATTTTTCTTGTCGAAATTTTTTAAATGAGAGTACCTATTTATTCTTTAATAATAACTTTGAGTTAAAAATATATAGAGTGTGTTTGGTAGGGATTTGAAGGAGAAAAATTGATTTTTGAATAGTGATATGATGGGAAATGTGTGGTTGAAAAAGAAGAAAAAAGTATTGATGTGATGGAAAATATTATTTTATTGAAGAATGTGTGGTTGAAAATGAGAATTGATTTACTGTAGAAAAGGAGAAGTTTTACCAAACAGGCTCATAATATTTTTTACCAAAAAAATGAAATAACCATGACAGAGTAATCACGGTCTGTTTGAAAACTAAGCAAGTCAGCAAGTCATTTCCTCATTTTGCTTGTGACTGGCCTACTCTATTATCATTTCGTAATTGTAAACTATATATACGGTCGTAATTAACTTTATAGTTGTGTGAGAAGTGATACCGAAATATTGTATTAAATAATATAATGGATCCTAGTTAAAGCCTGAGTTCTTTAGTAGACATGAATCTTAGGTGGTTCTTAAATTGGCACTACTCCAAATTAGAATCGGTGCCTTAGAACTAGTTTATGTTAAAGTCAACTATGTGCTGAGCTAGTAAATGAAAATTCTACCTTTGTTTAAATTATATGGCCTAAATTTAGTTCTGTTTTCTATACAATATGAATGTAATGCATAATTTGTATATGAAGTAAATATATATAGGTCTATGGACAGAAAGAAATAACAAAATAGCTATTTTAGATAAAAAGAAGAGTAGAAGGTGAAAACATTGTCATCTATAAACCATTTCTGTGGAAGGATTTGAACCAGTCTCAAATTGAGATGTATTGGTATCATTTTCTAATTTACCTGTAGTGACAAATCGCCTTACATTCTTCCTCAATCAGCCCAAGAAATACCCACAAAAACTAATTCATGGTTTCCATGAGCATTACCTATATGTTCCATGGACTGGAAATGACTGAAATTGTATTATGAAGCTGGCACCTAATTTTTCCTTCGTGATTGGACCAAGACCTCTCTGAAGACTTGCTCCAAAACAGAATTATAACATCCTGGAAATCAATACTTCAGAATATGATTCCTGCTATTTGGTGTCTACATTAAAATAATTTTGAAACCCCTCCACCTTTAGTTCAGATTTAAATAGGTCCATTCATGCATTATCCAGTCAAGCACATTTTGCATTCAAACAAAAAATTGTGGAGCACCATAGATAAAATAAAATTGTTCTGCTTCTCTAGCGTAATTTTTCCTACAAAGTAATGCACATGGAAAATAAAATTGTCATAGGAAAGAGCAAAGGAAAGGTTAACAGTGATCATGATTTACGAATTCCAGGTTGCTTCAAGTGCCTTGGGCTTTGGACCTCAGTTGGCTATGCAATTAGCAGAGCGTTTGTACACTCAAGGTTTCATCAGGTTTTCTCTCTCATCCTATGTTCTTCCATTGTATGTCTTGGAAACATCTGCTCTACTTCACGAAGTCCCAATTTTTATTTTTATTTTGAAATTTTAATCATCAAACTGGATTAGAAATCATGCTCTGATCAGTGATGACAAATCTTGTTTTGCAAGTATTTATTTCTCTATTTCTGTTCTTGGCAGTTTTACGCATTTGAGATCATTAGGATTTGTAGTTCACACTTAAAGACACCAAGGAGAACTGCCTTTTTCTTCAAGAAATTGACTTAATCGAGTAATGTCTCATTTTTTAAGTGATAACTCCGAAAAAATATTACTGTGCTTATGGGGAAGTGAAAACTCACGAAGGAATGCATTTGTGTGACTTTGGATTCCTTTTCCATTTCAGTGGCATATGTCATTAATTGCAGGGATATAACGAGTCAGTGTCGCCTCTTAAAATTTACATTAGTTATTGCAGCTCATGTGCTTACAACTGTAGTAATAGTGAAAGCAATTCTATGTTTTGGACATTTTAGCTGTGGAGTTTTGAGCGTAATAATGTGACCAGATTCAGTGCCTTAGTGTGAATGTCACAG